>CAUJRU010000486.1:0-595331 GCA_963277665.1 Viscum album
AAAACATCATTGACATGTAAAAGTCATTAATAAAATTATTGATCAAAATAATTTTTTTCAAATTATATTTATTATAATATTTTTAATATCATCTATTTGATTCTTCCAGTAATGAAGCAATTACAACATCATCATTATGCCACCATTTATTTATTTATTTCATAAAAAATATAAATAATTTACCATGATTTAGGTAATAATTTCATATTTATAACTATTTAAAGTCTACGATATCACCTATATAATATCTTATAAATTTTTTTATAGTTATGAGAGAGATGATTATGACATCTTTGTCTTTACTTTAAATAAAATGTTATAAATGTCATAATCACTCCCAAGTGTCTTCCAAAGGAAATAATTTCGGCCCAAGAATTTTATTTCTTAAAAATAACTCATCCAATAAAATTAGAAAAAAATTAGGTTAGTTTTATAATATTTATAATATTATTTTGACCTTTAATTACCCGATTTACCCTTAACCGCGGTGAAAAAAATAATTACTAAAATTACTATTCATAATGTCTAAAATTAAAAGAGACCTAATTTCATAATTTTTACCTTCTTATTAAAAGTATGTAATCTATTTTTTCAAATTAAAAACACATAATTGGCAAAAATTAATTAAAATTAATCCAGTTGACCGAATAAGAAAGCAAGTTTTTAAAGTAAAATGTTCAACAGTTCACATAGTTTTTATATCCAATTTCAATGTGAAATAGATTCCAATTACATAAATTATATTAAATGATAAAACCATAATAAAATTATACTTTAATACCAATTTAAATGATAATATAACAATATATATAAATTATATGAAAAATCTGTTTTGAATTAAAATGCAGTACTTTTCACTATTTATTAAAATATGAAATTTATCAGAAAAATACCAAAAATTAAAATAAAGTAAATTTTTATTCCCCTATTCTAAATAAGAAGTTTATTTTTTAAAATATAATATATAAAAGTGAAAAAACTAGATTTAAAATAGGTGTGCCCTCAAAGGGAGACAAAACTAACTTTTTTGAAAAATATTTCTTTTTTATTTGTAAAATTGGATTTGTTCTTATATCATATATAGAAAACACATAAGATGAATTTTAAAAATTAAATTGAATATATTACATATATATTTCATTAATATAATCCAAAAAGAGTGATTTTATTATTTATAAAACACAATTGTTCACATTTAAATAGTTTTTCAGAAAAAAATTTCCTTTTATTTTTAAAAATGTTTACTTTCATTTATAATTAATTTATCACTAAAAAATTAATTATATATACATGTGTAAACCATATTTTCATAATTTATTTAATACTATTAATTCTTACCATTTTAATGACTTTGATATAACAATTATATTTAAATAATAATATTTAGTTGTTTATTTAAGCTCGATGTGGCATATCATGTACACTATCGAATAGAGTTTTTCTTTTTAAAAAATTGAGATGTTAAATTCTCACCACATTTATTAATTGAGTCCTCATAATTTGAAATCGGGATTGAAAACTAAGGTTTGAATTTTTAAAATACATTTATTGAATTCCCACATCAGAAGAAGGGTCAATAAAACTTCCACATAAAAAGAAAGAAAGGGAAGTACTAAGGTTAGCTGTGATAACACATACTAGGGTTTCATGTAAAAAAATGGATATTGAAGGAAAAATTAACTATATTTCTTTAATGGAGGGTGATCAAGAACATGATAAATATAAAGTTAACAATAAAAAAACTATAAATTTGATATTTGTTAAAATATAATTGATTTCTTAGAAAAAAGGTATACAGATAACATTTTTGTTTTAAGATAATTTTAATAGAGTTGTTGAATTATTTTACTAATTGGAATAAGAACACAAGGAAATATACTTATTTGACAAGTAGAGTTGGATGATTTAGTCAATTTCCACCACAAACTCATATTTTTTTTCTAAACGATGAGTTTTCAAGATTAAATTTTCATGCCTAATACACTAGAATCCACTTCTAGATAATCATACAATCCAAAAAGTATTAACTATCTATTTGTCCTATATTTATACTTTAACCAAAACCCAAATGGTTAGGTTAAGATAATATAATTCCCATAAAAGAATAAACCTTTATATGATGAAAACATACTTTAATATCCAAAATTAAATAGTGGTACAAAAAGTTCAACATAAACCATTCAATAAATAACTATATTTAAAATAAAAAAAAAGATATTATAAAAAAGATTTAAACCTAAAAATAAGAAGGATTTATTTATATACTCTTAAAATATATGTTTTAAAGTTTATCTCCAAATAACATCAATTACTTTTGAAATCTCATACCAATTGTTTTCCTAATCACATATTCTCCAATATTGGTTTATCATTTCCATAAATAACCCAAATCACCATAATTCCACAATATAAAAATATTTTTTTTATAAAATATAACTCATCTTTTATTCCAAAAATAAAATACCATAGTATTATATTTACCTTGATCATATATAGTTCCTAAAATAATGAATGTTTTCTGAAACAACATTAATAACTTAATCACCAAATCATTTTCCAATTACAAGGTTATATATTCGATAAAACATGGGTCCCAAAAATAAAACAATTATTTATACATAAACTCATTTATCTAAAAATAATAATTCATACTACCCTTATAATTCACGTAGGATAGTGGTAGGCTATACACCCATGTCTCCCTTCGGTTATGAGTTCTATTCATGAAGCCTTACTATACACAATAGGTTGTCACCCATCCTATGGGCTATCCTTTTTCTAAAACTATATAATTTAAATAATATGATAAAGACCTTAAAAATAACCATAACATGTTTTAACCTAAATTTTTATCTTACAAATTTAATTTTTCATCCTAAAAAGTAACAACCCATAATTACATCAAAGGTTAATATCTAAAAAAAATAATATCATTAGTCACCTTAAAATTCCATAACTTAAAGAATCAAAATGGATTACAAGTCATTAAACTTATAATCAACCTTAAAGTTATAAACTCATGATGGTATCCCTAACTCTTTAGAAAACATCCCAATCTCTAAATTTGTCAAAACCATCATCTGATACCAACTATAAGGACCTAACCTTAAACATAACTTATTCTAGTGACTTTTCACTATAATTTATTTTCTTTCATTCCAAAATATCTTTTAGGTATAGAGTTTTAGAGAACTATGAAAAAATATTACATAGTAAAACCATATATTAGAAGTGGATACTTAAACTCAGTGTCCATTTTTTTCCACTAAAGGAAACCCTTTTAAATAAAACATGGTTTCTTTTCTTGTCAAATATTTAATACTTTCATAATGAAACCTACTTTGTTCATACCAATCTTTAAGCCCCATGATTTTTTTTAAAACTAGGGATGAGGAAAAAAAGATCAGTAAGGGACATAAATAAATAAAACAATTAGTCTAGTGAAAACCCATAATGAATTTCCATAAAATAAAACATACCTTTTCACCTGAAAAAAGAGATCATCATTTCAAAACGATAATTATCTGACCTTTAAAAAATATACATTTTTCATGAAAACTCATAAGAAAACAAATAATATATAAGCAGGTAACTTGGGACATATTTATAATAAAATGGAATAACCATATAGTTGACTTCTATACATGACACTCTTACAAATGGAATATCCATATGACAAACTTCCATACATGTCACTCTTAAAAATAGAACAGGCATACGGCTGATTGCCATACCCAATGTCACGACCCGTCCTCGGGGCCCGTGCCGTGACTACCCCAAGCCCACCTTCCATAGGCCAGGGGCTGACGACTAGCACCAAAAGCGTAAATCCTGATAACTGGGAAGGCATTGCCTTTATAAAAGTAAACAAAACACTACAGAGTACAAGCGGAAGCAAAACACTAAGTACAAAAGAAAGTGCTAAAAAGTAAATGGGCCAAAATACAAACCCAAATGAAAGTACAACTACAACAGAACAGGTACAACAGAAAAAGACAACAGCTGGAAGAATGGAAGTGACTCCTGGGTCGTCCTCCTCGGATCCTACCTGAAGGGTAGGTACAGATGGCGCAGCTCCTGGATCGTCCACCACAGATCCTACCTAAAGGGTAGGTACAGATAGCCTCCACAACGCTCTCGCCCTCCAACCTCCTCAGTGTGTCGTCTCACCATGAAGTCCACCTCCAGATACTGACTCGTCGTGTAGTCCACCTCCGGGTACTAACTCGTCGTGTAGTCCACCTCCGAGTACCGTCCATTCCTCGAACACTCGGCCTCCGTCAGCACTGCCCATCGTCTGCAACCAACACAACGAGGTGCGGGCATAGCCCGTGCAGGGGTGAGTATAACGATACTCAGTAGGGACCCCGAGACCCTCAAGGTCTCACTAAAACCAACATGGATAACCACAAAGAAGATCTCAATAGATAACCTCTACTTAGGTATATGCCCATGCATATACCTAAGTTATCAAGTAACCCATCTCAATCATGAGGAAAACACCAAGATCATGAAATCAACGGATAACCACTACCCAGGTATATGCCCATACATATACCTAAGTTATCAAGTGACCCATCTCAATCATGAAGAAAACACAAAGGTCAAAAGACTCAGCTCAAACCAGAATTTTCATTATCAAAACCGTAACTGCTGAAGAACCCCGTCTCTGAAGTGTGAAGTGGTCCTGTCACGACTCCGAGGTACTGCTCACTAACCTAAGACTGCTGAGATACTCCTCCTGTCAAGTACCATGGGTCTGCGGCCAACTACCAGGCGCTCCGTCCGCTGTGGGTCTGTCGCCAAATACCGGGCGCTCCCCCTAATAACCTACAAAGGTACTCCTCCTTTCGAGTACCGTGGGTCTGCGGCCAACTACTGGGCACTCCGTCCGCTGTGGGTCTGTCGCCAAATATCGGGCGCTCCTTCCACTGGGCTAGTCGACTCACTCCAAGTCGATTCGGTCAAGCAGTCATCAGGTCTCAGCCGCCTACACGGTCTCCGTACTCCGTACGCTCGTCTCCGGGAGGGTCCGCTCCACGAGCTACAGGTCGATACTCCAAGTATCACATGGTCCCACGAAAGTATATCTCAAAGGACCTCCTCGTCATAGGGGTCTCAACGCAACAGACAGCGTGTCAATCGGACGCCCGGTCTGTGAGTTATTAGCATTTTTCGTCCCAAGGCCCCGGTTGTTTTCATGAGCGAACCAACCCGGACGTATCTCAAATGTACCCCGAACTCTCATAGGGTATACTCATAGGGACCGTTTCTCAATGTGATCAACAACGCCGCTGATGGTTCGTCAAACGGACGTTCGGTCTGAAAGATATCACCTTTTCCGTTCCAGGGGCCCGGTTGGATTTCGGCTACAATCCAACCCGGACACTAACCAACATCATCCAAAACTCGGGCGAAGTATGCCAAAAGTTCCGTCTCATCAAAAGGAATTCAACGAGATAGAAGGCGCGTCAATCGGACGCCCGGTCTGTGAGTTATTGGCGTTTTCGTTCCAGGGGACCGGTTGGTTTCGTTAGCGAACCAACCCGACCGCACTCTGACGACATCCAAACCTTGAGCAGAGTAAGCCAAAAGATCCGTCTCACTTAGAGGAATCCAAAAAAGTTGACCACACGTCAATCGGACGTCCGGAGCTCAAGATATAAGCGTTTCTGCTCCGAGGGCCCGATTAGTTTCGTATCCGAACCAACCCGGCCGAACCCAAAGTATTCCGAAACCTTGAGTGTAATATACCGAAACGACCGTCTCGATCCAAGGATCGCATCACCACTAACGGTGCATCGACCGGAGGTCTACAGCTCAAGATATGGGCGAAAGACCGTGAGGGGTCTGAAAACGGGGGGTCTGGGTCCGGACCGACCCGGCCCAACCGCCCACCCCCCCCCCCCCCCCCCCGGGTCAGCCCGAACCGGGTCGAACCGACCCGGATGGCCCTGGCCCGGCAGGCACGGCGCGGCGCGGCCGGCTCGGTCCGGCCCGACCGGCCAGCCGCAGCTCAGCCAGCGCGGCCGAGCGGAAGCCGTGGGCGGGGTGCGCGGCTCCCCCACCCTCGCCGCTAATTGAGGCCGGCGGCAACCGCCGCCGCCAGCCCTCCGGCAGCGCACCGCCACTGCCTTCTGCGGACCACCGGACGTGCTCCGGTGGTCCATTTCTCCCGCCGTCTTCACCAACGGTCCTCCCGAGACCCGACCTTCACTGTAAGGCCCTCAAATCTCCCTTGCAGACCCGTTCGTCGTCGCCCGACAATCCGCACGTCAATTAACAAAACGCGCCGTCTTCGTGGTTCTCCGGCATGACGCGAGGGCGCCGCCCCCCTTCGCCGTGGCCCGACTCCGTCCGCGGATGTCTTCGGGTTTCTCCGATGCGGCACGACGGCGTCGCACCCTTGTTCGTTTTCACGATGCGGCGCGACGGCGCCGCACATTCCTTGCCGCACGTTCCGCACGGTGCGACGACACCACGCCATCCCTGTTTCAATCCACAAAAGAAACCCACAAGGATAAGGAGGTGGTTCGGCTGTGTTTGTGCGGTCCGACCCCCTCTCGTTAATCGATAGCAAATGGTCATATTTCACGAAGATCGTCAAGGTAATAATCATGAACAAATTAAATAATAGTCCTCAACATCAATCCACATGAACGAACGATCCGCGGATCAACCTAGAATTGGTTGGTCCACGCTCTTCGTTCTTTTCTCAAAAGATAATTGAACACCAAAATAAAATCCCCTACCTCAAGCGTCGTCGAGCGAGGGTTCGTCGCAGATTTCCTCATCTCGGAAGAAAGCGTCGCAGAAGGAGCATCGCGGAAGAAGCGTCGTTGACGTCGCGGTACACGGCGCCGCGCCGTCGATCTCCGAGGGTTTGGCATTCTTCGTCGGAGGTCGGAGCGTTCTTCATGTTCTTCGCGTTCTTCGCGTTCTTCTTTGAAGAAGAACACTTTCTTCCAAATTCTCTCCATGCCACCAGTCCAACTAAATAAAATAAGTTCAACCATTAGTTTATTATTGACCTATGCTTTTGAAATTCAAAAGATAAGAAACGAACAATTAATTCGTTGAATTAATTGTAACGATTTAACTGCCCAATTAATAGGAGCGTTTAATTGTTTAAGAAACGCCCCAGTTGACTTTCATTAAAAAGGGTTTTTGCGGGTGCGTTACTTAGCGGAAAAGAAATGGTGGGGCTCATGCGGGCCCCACCTCACAAATATCCTACCAAGAGGGTAGGATATTTTTGAATTGTACCCTATCTGCTTTAACTTAGCTTAAGCAGCTTTAAGTGGCTTTTAAGTGGCTTTAAGTGAAATAAAAATAAAGTTGTCGCACCACTTTATTTTATTTTTTAACTTAAAGCCCAAAAATTAAAAACCACACCCGAGAAAACGCAACTCCGGAAGAGGCGTTTCTAAGAAATTACCGGCGCTGCGATTCCATTGGTGCCCTCAGAATTCGATTCCAAGCACCGGTTTAAAAGTTAGAAAATCCCGTTCGTTCGTTCACTGAACGTACCCGAGCCAAACTTCGAAATATGATTCTGGGCACACCGGGCCTCAGAATCAGGTGCCGTCAGAAACTGCGTTCTTGTAAAATTCCAAATAAAATTAAGAAAAAAATTTCCTTGAAATTTCTGGGTCTTTACATTACTCCCACCTCAGGGATTTACGTCCCCGTAAAGCTTCAACAAAAACTAGGGTCACAAAAGCGGTATTGAGCACGCATCTGAGCCTCCCGCTCTCATGTGATCACCTGGAGGTTCCCGTACTGCCAGAGAAAGTGCACCCGAGGAATCAATCATCCTCGTAGGATCCGCTTCTGTTGATCCTCGATCCCCACTGGAACCTCCGTGAAAGACACTCCATCGCCATTGTCCAGCTCCTCATGGTCGATGATATGTGAAGGGTCGAGCACGTATCTCCTCAGTTGAGATACGTGGAAGTCGTCGTGCACCTGGTGCAACTGCGGTGGATGGGTCAAGCGGTAAACCACCCCGCCTACCCAGCTGAGGACCTAGAAAGGTCCGTTGAACCTCAGAGATAACTTTCCGCCTTGGCCACATCTCCGTAAACGTCATCGAGGTGAGACCCGTATATGGACATGATCGTCATCCTCGAACTCTAAAGGCCTCCAAGTCCTGTCAGAATAAGGCTTCTGTCGGCCCTGTTCTCTCCTCATCCACTCTTGGATGACCTGGACCTTCTCTAGTCTCACAAGAGATTCTATGATTTCTTATTTTCCGATAAGAGAAATCCGGTCTCATCCCATGGATGAACCACATTCAGTTCCTAATACAGTCAATCCAGACATGAATGATGCATTCATGCCATGAATGACGTCGTAAGGCCTCGACGTAACTACCAAGAGATCCAACTATCACTCTCACCTCCAAGGGTCGAGTCACACTGTTGGCATCAGTGTGAGGTCACTAGGTCTCCCCCAGTAGAAATCTCGAAAGTGAGGGTCAAGTCAACAGTTTTAACCGGGACCACTCAGTATCAACCAAACAAAAGGACAGGAAAGAAAACATCACAAAGATAAGTGTCTTTTTGTTATTAAAGCTCATAGAACAAAGACACGAAACAACTACAGACAAACATCAACAAAACTAGAAGCAACAGGATCAATAGCCTCCAGGTCTGGAGCTAGTCCCGCTCCTGTGCATCTGCTTCCGGAGCTCCATGAACATAGGCCTCAACTGCCTGAATCTGAGCTCTCCCATGTCCTCCTGTCCCCTACGGTCGGGGTGGGCCTCCTGGTGGTGGGGGTGGCAACACCCCGAAGCGTCGTCCACCTCAAGCTCCATGACCAGATCCTCTTCCATGGCCGCCTGCTCCTTGCGGTCTGCCCTGATCGAACCTCTGCCTCTGGCTGGGAGGTTCTTCATTTAACTGCTGGTCATCTGCATGGCGGGTCGGACAGTCACGTGCCATGTGACCAATTCTGCCGCAGGAGTAACACTGTCCACTCTCGGCACGTCTGGCTTTGACTCCACCCCGGTTTCCCCGCACAACTGAACATGTGTCGTGCAGTCAGCCACTGGTAGGTTTGGTCCTCTTGGACCTCTGCGTCATTTGTTTACTGCCTGCGGCAGAAGACTCTGCCGCAAGCCGGCTAGTGGTGGGTCCTACTACTGGAGACTGCTCAGCAAGGAAACTCTCCACTAAGAGGGCTCTCTCCAACACCCCTGTCTACTTCCGAATGCTGTGAGAAACAACAGAAGCTCTAATCTCTCGCCTGAGCCCCTGCTCAAAGGTTCAGTCCCTGAAGAACGGGTCTTGTACCATATATGTGGAGTAGCGCGAGAGGTCTGTGAACCTCGCTGAATACTGTGACACTGTCATGCTGCCCTGCCGCAGCTGAAGTAGCTCCTGTATACGCACCGCTCGAAGGGTGGCTGGTACAAACTCTGCCCGAAACAGGCTCTCGAAGTCTGCCCAAAGAAGTGTCGCCTCGTCATGCATCTGGAGCATCAGGCTCCACCATCTGCCTGTTGCTGCATGAAGAAGGCTGGAAACAAGGATCACCATGAAGTCTTCCGGCGTCCCCACTAGCCTGAAGACTCTCACCACAGCCTCCAGCCAATCCTCAGCCGCCTGCGGGTCCGTCTCTCCCCGGAACCTGGGTGGCCTATGGTGCTGGAACTCCTGCAGTGCGCTCAAGCGACGTGCACCCTCTTCTGCTGGGGCTGGTGGCATCGGTGGCACAACGGGTAGTAGTACCGCTGGTGCCTCCGCTGGTGCCTCAACTGGAATAGAGCCTTGTACTGAGGCCACGTCACTCGGCGGGCTGTCAGTACGAACAACTCTCGGGGCTCTAGCTGGTCGTCCGCGGGGAGGCATCCTGAAAGAAACAAACATGACACGGTCAAAAGACTTATACCTAGTGAGATGACCTGGTTTGAGCTGATATTTAAATAAAACTTCTGGAAACACACACGCAATTAGTGTTTTCGTGCCCAAAGTCGGAAATCAGTTGTCAGGGTCCTGGTGTATGGATACGTCGGCCGCCCGCACCAACATTGGACTCCCTGAACTGAAAACCACACTCGGTACTCTTAACACTATTGCTTCACAGAAAGAAAATATCAGAGTTATAAGTTCTGCGGTATAACCGACTCCTCCGATACCAATTTGTCACGACCCGTCCTCGGGGCCCGTGCCGTGACTACCCCAAGCCCGCCTTCCATAGGCCAGGGGCTGTCGACTAGCACCAAAGGCATAAATCCCCATAACTGGGAAGGTATTGCCTTTATAAAAGTAAACAAAACACTATAGAGTACAAGCGGAAGCAAAACACTAAGTACAAAAGAAAGTGCTGAAAAGTAAATGGGCCAAAATACAAACCCAAATGAAAGTACAACTACAACTGAACAAGTACAATAGAAAAAGACAACAGCTGGAAGAATGGAAGTTACTCCTGGGTCGTCCTCCTCGGATCCTACCTGAAGGGTAGGTACAGATGGCGCAGCTCCTGGATCATCCACCACGGATCCTACCTGAAGGGTAGGTACAGATAGCCTCCACAACGCTCTCGCCCGCCAACCTCCTCCGTGTGTCGTCTCGCCATGAAGTCCACCTCTAGATACTGACTCGTCTTGTAGTCCACCTCCGGGTACTAACTCGTCGTGTAGTCCACCTCGAGGTACAGTCTAGTCCTCGAACACTCGACCTCCGTCAGCACTGCCCGTCGTCTGCAACCAACACAACGAGGTGCGGGCATAGCCCATGCAGTGGTGAGTATAACGATACTCAGTAGGGACCCCGAGACCCTCAAGGTCTCACTAAAACCAACATGGATAACCACAAAGAATATCTCAATAGATAACCTCTACTTAGGTATATGCCCATGCATATACCTAAGTTATCAAGTAACCCATCTCAATCATGAGGAAAACACCAATATCATGAAATCAACAGATAACCACTACCCAGGTATATGCCTATACATTTACCTAAGTTATCAAGTGACCCATCTCAATCATGAGGAAAACACAGAGGTCAAATGACTCAGCTCAAACCAGGATTTTCATTATTGAAACCGTAACTGCTGAAGAGCCCCATCTCTGAAGTGTGCAGTGGTCCTGTCACGACTCCGAGGTACTGCTCACTAACCTAAGACTACTGAGGTACTTCTCCTGTCGAGTACCGCGAGTCTGCGGCCAACTACCAGGCGCTCCGTCCGCTGTGGGTCTGTCACCAAATACCGGGCACTCCCCCTAATAGCCTACAGAGGTACTCCTCCTGTCGAGTACCACGGGTCTGCGGCCAACTACCGGGCGCTCCGTCCACCGTGGGTCTATCGCCAAATACCGGGCGCTCCGTCCACTGGGCTAGTCGACTCACTCCAAGTCGAGTCGGTCAAGCAGTCGTCAGGTCTCAGTCGGCTACACGGTCTCCGTACTCCATACGCTCGTCTCCGGGAGGGTCCGCTCCACGAGCTACAGGTCGATACTCCAAGTATCACAAGGTCCCACGAAAGTATATCTCAAAGGACCTCCTCGTCATAGGGGTCTCAACGCAACAGACAACGCGTCAATCAGACGCCCGGTCTGTGAGTTATTAGCCTTTGTCGTCCTAGGGGCCCGGTTGGTTTCGTGAGAGAACCAACCCGGACGTATCTCAACTGTACCCCAAACTATCATAGGGTATACTCATAGGTACCGTTTCTCAATGTGATCACCAACGCTGCTGACGGTTTGTCAAACGGACGTTCGGTCTGAAAGATATCACCTTTTCCGTTCCAGGGGCCCGGTTGGATTTCGGGTACATTCCAACCCGGACACTATCCAACAGCATCCAAAACATAGGCGAATTATGCCAAAAGTTCCGTCTCATCAAGAGGAATTCAATGAGACAGACGACGCGTCAATCAGACGCCCGGTCTGTGAGTTATTGGCTTTTTCGTTCCAGGAGCCCGGTTGGTTTCGTGAGCGAACCAACCCGACTGCACTCCGAAGACATCCAAACCTCAAGTGGAGTAAGCCAAAATATCTGTCTCACTTAGAGTAATCCAACAAAGTTGACGGCACGTCAATCAGACGTCCGAAGCTCAAGATATAAGTGTTTCCGCTCCAAGGGCCCGGTTGATTTCGTATCCGAACCAACCTGGCCGAACCCATAGTATTCCGAAACCTTGAGTGCGATATACCGAAACGACCGTCTCGTTCCAAGGATCGCATCACCGCTGACGGTGCATCTATCGGAGGTCTACAGCTCATGATATGGGAGAAAGACCGTGAGGGGTCCGAAAACGGGGGGTCTGGGCCCAGACCGACCCGGCCCGACCCCCCCTAGGTCGGCCCGAACCGGGTCGACCCGAACCAGGTCGACCCGACCCGGCGGGGCCCGGCCCGGCCCGGCCGATGCGACCTGGCCCTGCCGGCTCGGTTCGGCCCGACCGGCCAGCCGCGGCTCGGCCAGCGCGGCCGCGCGGAAGCCGCGGGCGGGGTGCGCGACTCCCCCACCCTCGCCGCTAATTTAGGCTGGCGGCAACCGCTGCTGCCAGCCCTCCGGCGACACGCCACCACTGCTGGTCACCGGCGCCGCCGCGCCGGTGTGGCGCGCCGCCACCGCCTTCCGCGGACCACCGGACGCGCTCCGGTGGTCCGTTTCTCCTACCGTCTTCGCCAACGGTCCTCCCAAGACCCGACCTTCACTGCAAAGCCCTCAAATCTCCCTTGCGGCCCCGTTCGTCGTCGCCTGACAATCCGTACGCCAATTAACAAAAAGCACCATCTTCGTGGTTCTCCGGTATGACATGATGGCGCCGCCCCCCTTCGCCGTGGCCCGACTCCGTCCGCGGATGTCTTCGGGTTTCTCCGATGTGGCACGACGACGTCACGCCCTTGTTTGTTTTCATGACGTGGCACGACGGCGCCGCGCGGTGCGACGGCACCGCGCCATCCCCATTTCAATCCACAAAAGAAACCCACAAGGATAAGGAGGTTGGTCGGCCGTGTTTGTGCGGTCCGGCCCCCTCTCGTTAATTGATAGCAAATGGTCATATTTCACGAAGATTGTCAAGGTAATAATCACGAACAAATTAAATAATAGTCCTCAACATCAATCCTCATGAACGAACGATCCGCGGATCAACCTGGAATTGGTTGGTCCGTGCTCGTCGTTCTTTTCTCAAAAGATAACAGAACACCAAAATAAAATCCCCTACCTCAAGCGTCGTCGAGCGAGGGTTCGTCACAGATTTCCTCGTCGCGGAAGAAAGCGTCGCCGAAGGAGCATCGCAGAAGAAGCGTCGTTGACGTCGCAGTACACGGCGTCGCGCCGTCGATCTCCGAGGGTTTGGAATTCTTCGTCGGAGGTCGGAGCGTTTTTCGTGTTCTTCGCGTTCTTCACGTTTTTCGTCGAAGAAGAACGCTTTCCTCCAAATTCTCTCCACGCCACCAGTCCAACTAAATAAAATAAGTTCAACCCTTATTTTATTATTGACCTAAGCTTTTGAAATTCAAAAGATAATAAACGAACAATTAATTCGTTAAATTAATTGTAATGATTTAACTGACCAATTAATAGGAGTGTTTAATTGTTTAAGAAACGCCCCAGTTGACTTTCATTAAAAAGGGTTTTTGCGGGTGCGTTACTTAGCGGAAAAGAAACGGTGGGGCTCGTGCGGGCCCCACCTCACAAATATCCTACCAAGAGGGTATGATATTTTTGAATTGTACCCTATCCGCTTTAACTTAGCTTAAGCAGCTTTAAGTGGATTTTAAGTGGCTTTAAGTGAAATAAAAATAAAGTTGTCGCACCACTTTATTTTATTTCTTAACTTAAAGTCCAAAAATTAAAAACCACACCCGAGCAAACGCAACTCCGGAAGAGGCGTTTCTAAGCAATTACCAGCGCTGCGATTCCATCCGTGCCCTCAGAATTCGATTCCCAGCACTAGTTTAAAAGTTAGAAAAACCCGCTCATTCGTTCACTGAACGTACCCGAGCCAAACTTCCAAAAATGATTCCGGGCACACCGGGCCTCGGAATCAGGTGCTGTCAGAAACTGCGTTCTTGTAAAATTCCAAAGAAAATTAAGAAAAAATTTTCCTTGAAATTTCTGGGTCTTTACACCCAATGCATCAGAGGTTATAACGTGAAAACTCATACTTTGTTTATCGCATAACCAATCATCAATTGTCCAAGTACCATTATATAATCATAACACATAAAATATTGAAATTTTCTATATATCACTCATAAAATTTCATTTTCATTCCTAAGAAAAAATTTCAAGTTATTTCATAACAAGTCCATTTTCAAAAACAATTTAAAATATTTAATAAATAGATTTTTGAAACAAAGTGTCCCATATCAATTTGAAACTTTTAAAATAAATTAATATTTTAAAACATTCATGTCCATATAAATAAATCTAAAAAACCATTTTGAAAATATGGACATGAATGAGAAATATTTATAAGAATAAATTCTTAAAAAAATTTAAATGATATTTTAGTTAAAGAGTCTTTTACCATGAGTCTGATTTGTCACATACAATCTTTATCTTCTTGGATAAAAAACTTTGGTTAATTATTTACTTTATTTATAACATTTTGAAGGTTTATTAGTTATTTTATATCACTTATTATCATGTTATAACAATTACTGAATTATTTAAGTTCATGTCAGATGTTTTAACATTATTCGGTACTTGAGTCCAATATAAATTTGATATGATGTCTATAGTAAAAATTAATCCATCATCTCCATAATAATATTCATGAAACAATAATAACTTTTATACAATAATTATACTTTTAAGTCAAAATATTTATGTATGGTTATGAAAAATTAACAACATTATCATCATGGAGATGGTAAGCCGTACGTATGCATGAGTAATTTTTTCATTTTCAATGATAATTATTGAAATGATATAAGCATTATATTATTATTAAATAATTATCACAATATCATTTTAATCATTTAGATATACTTATATATATCATCCATGTGACGTGGTGTTGAAAAATGAATCATATCATTTCGTGGAGGTCATAGTTTACACGTACGCACGAACGACACTATCATTTTTATGTGAATGGAAATGTAAGAACATAAATAGTATATTATTTTTTAATAATGATAAATATTTCATTAATATCATATATAAATATTAATTCCATAATTATAACTATTCTTGAAGGATGGTAATGGAAAATGATTATATTGGTTTGTAGAGGTGATAGTTCACACGTACTCATGAACGATTAATTGTTTTCCCATTTGATGGAAGTGGAGATGGATTTAGATGATGATATTAACATAATAATATCTCATTATATTAGAGATACTGGAGTTATTATTTCATTATAGTGGAATAAGATTTTAAGGAAGTGGAAGAAGAAATAAAACAGAAATACTTGATTAAAAATGATACCTTTCATTTAGACAATCACATTTGATTATCATCTTAACACATCTAAGGAGGGTTTTATGAATAAAGTAAGGACTCAATAATGTGGATAGGCATTCTAGAAAGGTATTTGGGTAGATATTTTCTGAAAAAATATGGTTTTAGGTGTGAATAATAGATAATAATGAGTTCCCTTTTATAAGACATCCGAGGGGTACTCATGGAAATATTCAAATTATTAAATTAATATAAATGAATTTTATATTTCAAATAGGTCCAAAGTATTTTATTTCAATATAGGATGAGGATGGATTAAAATATAACTATTAAATTAAAACTAGACAAGTTTTGAATATTTTTTTAATCCTTACCTTTTTGTTTTAACACTTTCAACTCTTACTGTTTTATTAAGTAATTTACACTTTGAGGGTCAATATACTTACCATAACATGACAAACGACCATAAAAGTACCATTTATGATATTTTAGGGCTTATCCAAACTATTTTACTGAATCTTTGTTTTTTATAAATTTTATTACATTTAATGAAATATTTTATATTTTAAAATACCATTAGTGTCAGTTTTTTGACACTATTAATTTCTTGTATTTTTTTAGAAATATCATAACTTCAAGATATTGTAGAACCAACTCTTGGAACGCATAACTAAAATGTAAAATTAATCTAGAAAATCATTGTATGACATAAATTATATCAAATTATAATTATTATAATATTTTTAGTATCATTTATTTTATTTTTCCATTAATGAAGTAATTACTACATCATCATTGAGTCACCATTTAATTTAATTATTTATTTCATAAAATTTATAAATAAATTATCATGATGCAGGTAAAAATTTTATATTTCTAAATACTATTTAAAGTTAAAGATATAACTTATATAACCACTTATTAAAATTTTTATAGTTATGAGAGACATGATTATAACATCCTTATCTTTACTTTAAATAAAATGTTATAAATGTCATAATCACTCTCAAGTGGCTTCAAAAGGCCATAATTTTAGATCAAGGATTTTATTGGTTGACAATAACTCATAAAATAAAATTAGGACACGTGTTAGGGTATTTTTATAATATTTATAATATTATTTTGACCTTTAATTACATGATTTACCCTTAACCATTGTAATAAAAATTATCACTAAAGTTACTATTCATAATGTCCAAAAATAAAAGGGACATATTTACATAATTTGAACTTTTTTTATTATAAATATAGAATACATTTTTATAAATTCAAAACATATAATTGGTAGAAATTAATTAAAATTAATCCCATTGATGGAATAAGAAAACGAGTTTAAAAAGTAAAACGTTCAGAAGTTCACATAGGTTTTATATTAAATTTAAATATGAAATCGATTCCAGTGAATTAAATTGGATTAAATGATAAAAACATATTATAATTATTCTTTAACACTAGTTAAAAGGATAATCTAACAATATAAAAAAATTAAACAAAAGAAATAGTTTTGAATTAAAATACAGTATTGTTCACTATTCATTAACGTATTAAATTTATCAACAAAACACCAAATATTCAACTAAAGTAAATTTTGATGTCCCGATTCCAAAGAATAAGTTTATTTTTCCAAATAGAACTTATAAAAGTGACAAAAACTATATTTAAAATAGGTGTGCCATCAAAAGGCATCAAAACTATTTTTTTGAAAAATAATTCTTTTATTTGTAAAATTGGATTTGTTCTTATATCATATCTATAAAACACATAAGATGAATGTTAAAAATTATATTGAATATATTACATATATATTTCATTAATATAATCCAACTAGAGTGATTTTATTATTTATAAAACACACTTGTGCACATTTGAAAAGTTTTTTTAGAAAAACATTTTATTTTATTTTAAAAAGGGTTTTAAATTCATTTATAATTAACTGATCACTAAAAAATTAACTATATATTCATGTGTGAACCATATTTTCATAATTAATTTAATACTATTTATTCTCACCATTCTAACAGATAGGATATAACTATAATATTTAAATAATAATATTTAGGTGTCTATTTAACCTCGATGTTGCGTATCATGTATGCTATCTAATATAGTATTTTTTTAAATAACTCGAGATGTTACAAGTTGTTTGGAAATATTCCAACCGATACCTCCATCTTTAAAAAAAACATGAAACCATATTGAGATCTCATTTTTTATTTGTCATATTAGAAACTAGAATCAGTGTAAGCCTTTTTATAGAGCTCATCCTCTCCTCTAAAAACCATGAAAATATACTTAGTTCTTCTCAAGTACTTAATGATGTTCTTAATAAAAATATTGAAACTATCACAAGGATTTAATTGGTATTTAATTGTAATTATTAAAGGTTAAGAGACATTAGGTAAAGTACACAACATGTAATACATGATAGATCATATGGTGGACACATAATTAATTCTATCCAGCCTTTCTATCTATTTAAAAGGATCCTGAATCTTCATAAGATTCATCCCACACAGCATTGAAAAAGACCCATTTTTGGAGTTACATAAACTAACCTCTTTTGAACTTTCCCAATATATGTGTCCTGAATATGTCTAAGAAAACTCTTATATCTATCCTTATAGATTTTCAAACTAAATATATAAACTTCTTCACCTATGTATTTCATCAAGAATAATTTAACCAACCATATATTTGTAGAATGTTATATTGAGACATCATTTCAGATAATAATTTTTTCATCCATATACAATATCATAAATAACACCACACTACCACTAATCCTATTGTATACACAAGAGTCATCTTCATTCCTAATGAAATAAATATGAAGATTCGAATCCTAGTAGCCCAACATCAGTGGTTATTTTATTACATTGGCACTAGATACAAGGTATAACATCCAAAAAGACCAAATAGTTTAGTAGTTTTGGTAAAATAGATACATACTTAAATTTAAAATTAATTTGAAAACATACAATACAACATTATGTTTTATTTTAGAACACCGTTATTCCCTTTATAATATCCCTTCATATCAATCATAAAACACTTCATGGTATCCTGGGGAAAAAAACATAAGTAAGGGGTGAGTTTAGATTCTCAGTAGGGGTATGCGTACAACATTAACTATCATGAATAAATTTGAATAATAAATATGTAAGGGTAAATAACTAAAACACATGTCATTTAAACAATAATTTGAGCATGATATGGTAGGAATAAATGATGATAAAAAAATCCATATAAATAATCACATGATATTGAAAATTATCCTTATATATTATAACTAATATAATAATCAAAAGGACATTAATAATTAATCTCATAATGAGGTAATTCATAATTAAAAACATTTAAAACACACCTTCAATACCTTTCACAAGATAGTTTAAAACTATGGGTGAAAACCTATTTAATTTGGTCAACTAATTTGTCTCACGAGACCTGTGGATTCCCCGAGAGGCAATCTATAATTGAGACCCACCCATAACTTAATAAGTCCAATGCATTCCACATATTAAATGAAAATTCATATTTAAAACTAACATATCAAATGTTATTAGTTCCCCAATCAATAAATACAATCATATGCCATCTAAAGTAATATGGTTAATGGTAAAAAATAGTACATCCCTAATCAAACTAATAATAAACCATCTAGATAAATAATAAGGATACTAAAATTACAAGATATCCTACATGGATCATAATTATAATGATGTTTTTATGTCATTGATGAATTGAAATACCATAAAAATGTCATTAAAAACATTCTTGAGAAAAATAACATTTTTTACTTTGAAAATATTTTTAAAACTAAAAGTTAACAAAATATTTTGAAAATATTTTCATTTGAAAATAAAAATTTAAAATTATAAATGAGTCTTTAAAACATTTAGTAATCATGATGGTAGTAAATTCTGTACATTCCGTACACATTAAAATAATTTTTTTTTCACATTTTTGGTAAAATTCAAACAAGTCTTGTTTCGAAAATGACATAGAGATTCCTTTAATTGTTTTTAAAAATTAAAAAGTGAGTAAAAATGTATTTAATAAATCATTTTTAGAATGATAAAAACATTTTTGAAAATATTATTTTACAAAACATGGATTTGAATGGAAAAGGATTTTCGAATGAAGAGAGAAATAAAGTTGGATTTTCTTAAAAGCATTTTCCCAATAACATTATGTACCAAAGAGACGGAAAATGGTACTATTAATTTAAAAATCTAATTAATAAAAATATTATAATATAATATTTAAATTTTAATATATAAATATCAAATAATTCCCCCAAGTGAGACTTAAACATAAATAATTCTGAATGATGATGAGATTGTGCAATAAACCCTTACCACTTTGGTAAATATTGAATCATAAGCCCCATAAAAGAAATAACTCCAAATTAAACTTTAAATACCATTAATAGAAATTTATTCAAGATATAACATTTCAAAAGGGGTAATATATACACTACACATAGGAATAAGTTGTGAATATGGCATATGTCTCACATAAGTAAAAGTGAGATGACAAACCAATACCTCACTTTCAACTTCCTTTATATGTGTCTGAACCGAATGTATAATAAATATTGGTTTATTATAAATATATTAAAAAATAATACTCATATATATCATAGCATATAATATTTAATTAAAGTATTTTATCACCCATTTATTAACAATTCTTCGTTAAAATCACTATTTTGGGTGATAATTGCTTCGTTTTTCATTTATGTTTTTGTTCAGTAATTTTGGTAATTTTACTTTGATCATGGTTAAATCATCCAAATAATATAAAAAATGATATAAATATCATATATATATATATATTCATTATATATGTATTTATTTTAATCCATAAAAGTTAAAGATAGAAAATATATTACATCATTCATAGAGATGGTAGGCTGTACATACGCATGAACACCATTACCATTTTATCGATGGATAGAACAAAAAGAAAATAAATATCAATTAAACTTTAAAAAATAATTATTTTGTTATATATATCATATATATTAATAAAATACATCCTTATTACTATCCATGTAAAAATAAAATTTAAAACATTTCACATCACTACGTGGAGGCAGTAGTCCACACGTACGCATGAGCGATGTTATTATTTTCCAAAGGATTGGAAGGTAAAAAGTTACATGTAATATTATATATATATATATATATATATAATTATGTATATTTAATAAATATGACATATATTCATTAACTTTATCCTTACCACCTTCCGTGTAAAGCATAAGTGAAAAACAGATCACATGATTTAGTGCGACGGTAGTCCACCGTACACACGAGTGACATTATCATATGCCACTCTGGAATGGAGATTAAGAATGTATATGTGATATTATAATTCCATAAGTATAATTATTTCATAAATATCATATACATATTTTAAATCCAACATTATATCTAGTCGTGAGAGGTGGTGATGGCACGGGAGGCGGTAGTCTACCATACACATGATCAACGGTTTTGTTTCCCACTTAATGGAAGAAGAGATGGATGGGAGTAATGATATTATCATAATAAAATATTAGTATTTTATATGCACTGGTTTATTATATTATTATTATTTAATAATATATTAAAAATGTGGAAGAAGAAATAAAAAAACACTCGTTTAAGAACATTACCTTTTCTTTAGGGAACTTATTTAAGTATGCACAAAAAAACTTCTTAGGTTGAATTTATGATCAAAACATGACCTATAGGATGTTTTTAGAAGAGTAAGTATGGTATTTTTTCAGTTATTGGCTGAAAAAATGGTTTTTGAATCATTAAGAGATTAGGATAGGGGGTGGGCTTTTAAAAATGGGGGAGAGGACACCCACAGATTTTTTGAAAAGAAAAAGAGACACACACATTTTTATCACGAAAAAGTATAAAAACTTTTTAATTATTGAAAATTACATGTGATAAGGTCTAAATATTTCTATAAAATTGTAATTGGACAAGTTTATAGGTCATTTTAACCCTTATCATTATAGTTTAACCCTCGGTAAACCCGTTTTTACCTTAACAACGATAATTGATTTTTAATTATTTTATTATTCATGATGATCAAAAATTAATTTGAACATAATAGATAATATAAATTATTATGATAAAAAAATGCGGAATCCATGTTTTCAAATTAAATTCATAGAAGTGGTATAATTCAATTTATATTTAAACTTACAGATGCGTCGAAAAATGTTTTTTTTCAAAGAAAAACTTTCAAAAAGTTAAAAATTATTTATATCATAATTCAATATAGAATTGGTTCAAATTACCTAAATTAGTTAAAATTTTAATATAATTGAACTAATTTTACTTTAAAACGAAATTAAATTATAATTTAACTTTGTATATAATTTAAACAAGAATGCAATTTTCAATAAAAATCAGTATTTTTCACTATTCATAAAAAAATAATTTCAGAAAATTTTCCAAAATCAAGCATTATAAAAATTTGAAATTTATATTTAGAAATTGAATTTTATTTTATTAAATTAATTTTATAATTTTTTTAATATTTAATTTTAAATTTTGTGTGAAAAGTGTGACTAATCTTCCTTTATAGAAAAATACAGTTTTTAAGAAAACATTCCTTTTTTATTTTAAATGGTTACTATTTTATTTCTATTCAATAAAAAAATATAATTTATTTCATACATGTGTAAACCATATAATTTTTATTTTTTAGTTATTCCTATTCATATCCACAAACTTAACTAATAGGTTATAATGGTCCTATTTAAATAGTAATATTTTAATAGAGTATCATTTTTAATTTAAACATAGTGTTGAATGCATCACAAGCTATCTAAGACATTGAATTTATTTAAAAAAAATACATCATAATTTTTTAAGTTTTTACATTCACTTATAATATTGGAGTTTCAAGTCATATACACTATTAAACATGATGTTCCTCTTTTAAAATTTCAGAGTGTTACATTCTACCCCCTTTAAAAAAATTTTATGTTTGTAATTTTTTCTTGATATCACTAATAAAGGGATTGACATTTGAAAATAACTTTCTTGAAATAAGACATCATGAGAAGGGTTAACAAAGAATCATATTGATAATAGATAAAGGGAAGTAGGAAGGTCATCTGGAGTAATCACATAACTAGGTTTATAAGTTGGATTATATTGGTGGGAAATGAATACATGGACATGGAAGATAATAATAATTCCCCAGGATTAATAGAGTGATAGAGAACATGGTCATGATAAATTTAGTCACCACAAAATTATAAATCTATGATGAGTTAAAAGACAATTGATTCAACAAAAATTAAAGTAATAAGATAACATTTTTGTCACAAGATAGTTTTCATACATTCAAGGAATTCATTTAACATATAGACTAAAAACATAATTAAAATATACTTACTTGATATTTTTCTATTTCATAGGAATAATTTCATCCTTTGGTTGTGATTCTATCAATTTTTACTTCATCTCTTACTCCAAGAAATGAAAACCCAATAAGAATTTTTATGTCTAAAGCACTAAGATTTACTCTTAATGGGTCATAAAAAGAATGATAAGTCATTCCTCTTATATCTATATATTTTTAAAGACCAAAATGGTTATACAAGTTATAAAATAATAAATTGATTTCTAAAAAATCAAAAATAACCCCAAAGTTTAACTTAATCCATTTTATAAATTGTTAACATTATGACTCATCCAAAATATGTCTATCAAAATTCAAAGTAAAAAATTTAGAAGGAGGGTCACTAAATTTTCAATATCAACTTAACAATATATTCTGTAAAAAATATAATGTAGATCTTAATCTCATATAACAAATTTTTGAAAACCTTAATCACTGTAAAAGATTAATTAAAACATGCATGCTTCCAAAAATTAAAGCTCAACTTGTCAAATATATCCCATAAATCTAAAAATACTATAAACTACACCAAAGAAAACATAAAAAATAAAATCAATAACCAATTTCAAGGTCATTAATACTATCCTATAAAAATATCATTTTCATTATTATCTCAACATCAAGAACAAATTAAGGGTTATCCTCCTTCAATCATGTTTTTTCCAAAAAATATCAACTTTCCACTATACTACTTTTATTATCATCGATACCATTCAATATTTTTTTTTTCAAATACCAGTATAGAAACTAATGTATTACAATTATTATAAATTTAATGATTCTTATAATGGTATTATCATTGATAAAATAATTCTAGAACATAATTATTTAATCAAAATACATAATCACTTTAATCATTCCACTTTGACTATATTAATAGAATATGTTGATGCTTAAGGAATTTATTTTCGTAGTAACCCATATCTTTATAGTTGATGAATTAAATATTGAAAGCTTATTTCTTACCATTTAAATCAAAATCACTGTGTCATTTCTCTCCACACTTGTAATAAACTCCCATTTCAATCAAGAAAGTACCATGGTGTTTCTTTCCACAATTATCACATGTGGGAAAATATTTTTTTTCGATTATTCACCTTATTTATTTCTTTTATTTTATTTCTCCTCTTATCTTGCCTTCCATCAAATCCATAAGACTTTAAAATGTTTTTCTCCAACATGATAACACATGATACTATGTTTTCTTATTATGAGAGTGTTTAGATGACTAGTTCACATTAAAGGATTGGATTAATCCTATCAAAGAAATGTACAATATTTCCCTTCAGATTATGTACATAGTCCTTAGAATGATTTGATAACCTTTTAAAATTTTATTCATAATTAACAACATTTTAATCTTCCTTTTGTCTTAGACTCAGGAATTTTCTCTCTACTGAAATCCTTACTTTTCATCGTTAATTCATTTTTATTTACCCTTATCTTCCTCACATAAAACATTTTCTTATTACTTTGAGACACTCTCCTAGGTGTCTCTTTCCACATTTATGACATGAAGGAAATTAATCATTCTTTCCTCCATAGACTCCACTATTCAAGATCATAGTGAACTCTATCTTTCTATTCATTGGAAATCCTGAGAGTTAGTTAAAGTGCATGTGGTTTATAATATATCATGATAAATGATTAAGAATAATCATAATATACTTCACTTCATTCATCATCCTATTTGGTTTCTCATTAACACATTTTCTATCACATTCAATGTCAACCCAGTTCCTTTTGGTTCCCTCCATTGACTAAGACCAAAAAACATATTATAAGTAACAATAATCATTGTGGGAAACCAAATATTCATGAAGAATAATTTATATAATGTATAAATCATGAAAAACTATTTTCAATATATGACACCTTAGGTTTAAACCAGGTCATTCATGGTCATCATCTATTCAAATCCTTTTGATGGTTTGTAAAGAAAATGTTAATTAACTAAAGTATATCCCCCAAGAGTGTCAAATAATAAGTATAATAAGACCCATTTTCATGTACCAGGTAACTATAGATTCAATCACATTGAAAATTTTATATATTTTTTACCATTGGTTACATCTTTACTAGATCCACACCTACTTGTAGTATCCAAACAGATATGTATTGGTAGGTAAACCGAATAATCTATTCCTCACCAAAATTTTTGGATGTCATTCTATACTTATCCTCAATGTATATCATAGGGTTATGATCTATAATATATGTTTTTCTAAATCTAGTTCCCAATATTTCTTATAAAATATCTATAATATCAACTGTAAATACCCTAACCAAAGTATCCTAGAGTCAGTGGTTACTTTATTTCATTGGAATTAAATATTAGGTATTATATCCCAAAGAACTGAATATCTTATTAGTCTTGGTAAAGTATATAAATACTTTAATTTTACATAAATTTGAAAAAATAAAATACAAAAAAATTATTTTATTTGATAATTCCATTATCCCCCTTAGTATATCCCTATACATAAATCATAAAATACATCCTGGAATTTTGAAAAAATAAAACATAATAAAGGGGTGAGCTCAGATTCTTAAAAAGGGTATGCATATATAGGATGCAATCATGAATAAATAAGAATAACCAATATAGAAAGTTAAATAACTGAAACACATTCTATTTAAATAATAACTTAATCAAAATATTATAGGAATAAACGATGGTCAAATAAATCCATATAAATAATCACATGAGAATGAAACTTATCCATGGATATTTTAATTATTAGAATAATCACATGGAAATTAATAAATGATATCATAATAATGTAATTCATAAGATTGGGAATATAAAACACACTATCAAGACCTTTCACAATATTGTTTAAAATTATGGGGGAAAACCCATTTAATTTGGACAACTGATTTGTCTTATGAGACTCGTTGATGCATCAATGAGATATCTATAATCAAGACCCACCCATCACTTAATAAGTCCAATGAATTCTACATATAAATTTTTTGAATCATAATCAACATAAGCATTAATATTAAAAAACTAACATATGAAATGTTAATACTTACCCCAATCAATAAACATAATCATAAACCATCTAAAGTAATATGGTGAATGGTAATAAAATAGTACATCCCCAATAAAAATGATAATAAACCATCTAGATAAATAATAATTATGGTACCATTACAACATGTCCCTAGTATATCATAAGAAAAATATATGGTTGATGTTTTTAAAAAATAGAAATACCATAAAATTCCATTAAAAACCTTCTTGAGGAAAATAACCTTCTTTGTGAGAACCTGAGTTTTTGGAATGATTCAAAATCCCGACCCTGTTTGAATTTTTGACTCTCTTCTGAGAAAACTAGAAAAGTTGCACAATTGAGGGTTAAACGCTTGAATGTTGGGGAGGTTTTTTAGGTGCTCAAGGTTGGTGCACGGTTTTCCAAACCATGCGGACAAACCGTGTGAATTCTATGGGGTGAGATAGTGGCCTCCGCACGGGTGGCACACGGTTTGCCAAACCGTGCGGGTTGGCCGTGCAAAGTTCTTTGGTAAGGCAGTGGCAACCGCACGGTTGGCGCACGGTTTGATAAACCGTGTGGGTTAACCATGCAGCCACTTAATGTTATGGTTTTTAAGTTCCAGGACACCCGAGATTTCCTATTTATCCTCTCTTTCTTCCTCCCACTCGGGACCTACGCGGGGAGAGCCGGACGGACCTTCTTCTTGCTCCCGGATCTTCGTCTGAACTCCGTTTCAAGCACTGTTTGATGCGTTGGAACTCCCTCGGCAAGGCCTTGATTCCCCTTGATCCGTTTTTCTTGATTCTTCCCTAGATTGAGTTATGGGGGTTTGAGAGATTTTGATTCTTTTGTAGATCTACCACGTTCTAGACCTAATTGGAGGTCTCCATCGGAGGAGTAACATCGTACTAGTATGAGGTAGGTGGTGCATACCTTCTTTCTTGTTTTTGTGGACTTTTGAGTGGCACGACCTATGGATCATTTTTGGGTATTTTGATAAAGACCCTAATTTATCTGCTATTGCATATTAAATGGTTTATTAGACCCGTGGGATGCCTTTGGGTATGCCCTTTACCTATTTTTATTGGGCATGGTTGGGCGAAGGGTCGTTGCTCAAATGGGGTATTTTGGCCGAGGGCCCCAAAATGGTATTAATTGATTTCTGTTGTTATAAACTGCTGAGTTAGTTTATTGAAAATTGATGTGTATTGTAAGAGGACTTAGAGACCTTAGTGTTGGTATGGGACAACACATAGTGGGCGCATTTCAACTATTGAGTTGTTTGCCTGTTTAAAAGTAAATATTTTGATTATGTATGTGAATGTTGAATTTCTTATGCTGGAACCTTAGGGTTGTGATGGGAATGGCCTGAGTTACTTGGGTGGTCTTGACCACGGGATTGGGCGTCATGGACGTCGGTTTGAGGAAGTACGACTGTCAGGTTGGGCTTGGCCCGGGTTACTTTAGGTGGTTTTGACCATGGTATTGGGCATCATAGACGTCGACTTGAGGAAGGATGACTGTCAGGTTGGGCATGGCCCAGGTTACTCTTGAGCAGCATGGTCGCAGGGACACGAGGTGTCAGATGTGTGGTGGCTTAGGTACTATTTTGATGATTACCGCTCACTCGGTTGAGTAGTGTGCACACATAGATACTCTGTGATGAGGTGGTTTTGACCACTCGTGTGGGTAGAGGACCCCGTAGAAGCGGTTTAGGTATTTTGGTTGGGGGTGCATGCTGTAGAAAGCCACATGGAAGGTGAGGAGCCTTCAGGGGATAACATTGAGGCTATCAGTTGGGGGCTGAGGCTCGCCGTGATTTGAGGACAGATATCGTTGTTCCTCCGGGTTACTTCTTGGGCGTGCCTTTGGGACGTCGGTACTTGAGACACGAGGTGTCAAGAGGCACATGGTGTCGGGTTACTATTCTTGGGCGTGCCTTTGGGACGTCGGTACTTGAGACACGAGGTGTCAGGAGGCACATGATGCCAGGTTACTATTCTTGGGCGTGCCTTAGGGACGTCGGTACTTGAGACATGAGGTGTCAGGATGCACTTGGTGTCAGGTTACTATTCTTGGGCGTGCCTTCGCGACGTCGGTACTTGAGACACGAGGTGTTAGGAGGCAATGGTGCCGGGTTACATAAAAGAGATTCTGGTGTTGGCCGAAATAGGTGACACTCCATGGTGGCTGTTGAGCACTAGTGGAGTTTGTGTTAATTGGTGCATCGTACTGTTTAATGTTTTCCTTATAAATGCATGCCTGATTAAACACTTATATTAGGTACGCACCATTGGGTGGTATCCTACTGAGATTCGTCTCACACCCTGCATGGTCCCTTCGGGATGCGTGCAGACTTGAAGGATTTACGTGCAGGAAAGAGGCCAGCTTCAGGAGCTGGGCTGCGTTAGTTGTTGCATGGAGATGGTATGGACCTTGAGGTCTTTCCTAGCTAGAGTTTACTCCATTTTACTTTCTTTCTTTTATTAGCATTCTTATTTGTTATGAAGCTATAGTTGGTTAGCCATTGACACCCCTTTGTATATTGACTTGTTATGGATGCATGCTTTATTTTTTTAGTAGTTACTTTTGGTGTTCAACATGATATTGTATTTATTTCCACTGCTGTTGTTTATAATTATTGCTTCCGCTATTTATTGTTATTGAATGTGCTTCCTCTATGCAGGTATGGTTCGTGTCTGTTGAGTCGTTTATTCTATTGAATCTTTATTATTATACTCATACCAGTACCCTATTTATCCTCCGAGAGGGTATATCCTCCCCACTATACCTAAAAGACCCCCAATGCTAGTCGGCAACCTTTGGAGTTCGGGGAGGTGCGCCTAAGGTAGTAACACCCAACCCATTTAGCACTGTTCGGGTGGCTTCTCGGGTCCGGGTCGTTACAAAGTTGTATTAAAGGAGTTCTTGACAGGGATTTAGTAGCATTGTTTTGCTGGCTACTATTGAGATTGAGTCTTCTCTTTTATTTCTGCTGGTTTTACTATTTGGGATATGGTAGACTGGAGATAGGTTGTTACTGGAACTGGGTTTCTAGCTTGTTCTTGGGTGCCTGTATCCCTAGGTACGAGGGATGGACCAAGTTTCCATGGGTGAGAATTACTATTTTTCTTCTGCTCAGATTACGGTTTATATGATTTCCACCTTGGTGGCTCACTTGGTGTGTGATGTTATTGATTGTGATATGTGACCCTTGACCCAGTATGGTAAGGGATAATTGGACCTTGTCCTGGTATGGAAAGTCTTGTATGATTGTCTTTTGATATGTACATTTTAGGGTATTTCAATTTCATAATTGCACGTATGCTTTGTGAAGTGATAATGCCATGTGAAAAAAAATCAATTTCCATGCCTTGTATGCTCTGAAATGTGAATTGGTTCTTGATCAAATTGCTTGTTATTGCAATGTGTTATTCCATGCTCTAAATTGTATAATTTCATGTGACAGGGTTTTTGGGTCTGACTCTTATAAGAGCAGGCAGGTACTATGGCTGAGGCAGTGTAACTGTCGGGATTGGGCGACTCAGTCGTCGGTTTGAGGCAACATGAGTTTTCAGGATGGGCATGGCCTGAGGTACTTTGATACTTGGCTCTGTTGAGGGTTGGTAAGGAGGCCATGAGGCCAGGATGCCGTGGGACATGGGTTGCGGTGATGGGGGGGGGGTAAGGGTAGTTGTTATGCACTGCCTTTTACTGCTTTCCTTATCTGCGTAGAATATATTGTTATAGATATATATGGGCTATCTGACTATTCATAGTATTCAGCGGGTTACTCCTTCATGACTCGATGTAGCATCAGACATGAGACGGTACAATGCCGTAGGTGCAGGATCAGGTTCAGGATCCAGTACAGGTAGAGTAGGAGCCGCAGGTACAAGCTCAGGGACATGATCAGGTTCAGGATCTAGTGAAGGCCGGACAACAGCCGGGTTTGATAGCGTTCAGGCTGTGGCTCGACGATCAGCTCCGATCTAGCCTGGTGCGGGTCTTGCAGGGGATCGACGGAGGTGCGCAGGGTATGGAACCATCTATGACATACCTGACGTGGGATTTCCAGTCGCAGCACCCACCACTTTTTCAGGGTGAGGGTGGCCCGCAGGCGGTTGAAAATTGGATAGAGATCATGCAGATGATCTTTGAGCAGCTCGAGATGCCTCCAGGGCGGAGGGTCAAGCTGGCGACATACATGCTGAGAGGACCGACAAAGCGCTGGTGGGATGTGCAGGTTCAGGCTCGTAGGCATGAGGGGTTGGCATGGAAGGACTTTCAGGATAAGTTCTTTGAGCACTTTTACCCGAAGACACTGAGGGCAGAGAGAGCTCGGGAGTTCTTGATCCTTCAGTAGGGAGACATGTCCGTCATGGACTACGCAACTACTTTCACTGAGCTATCTCGATTTTCACCCAGTACGGTAAGAGATGATGCAGCTAGGGTGAGGCGCTTCGAGGATGGCTTACGACATGGCATTCGGGTCCAGGTGAATATCTTATGGCTAGGTTCCTTCTCAAAGGCTGTGAACCAGGCGCTTATAGCAGTGGTAAACCAGAGGGATAAGCCCCAGGTTAGCCGGGTGATAGCTTTAGGTGATGGTTCAGACAGCAGGAAGCAAGGTAGAGATGAGTTCTAGCAGGGCGGGCATGACAAGGTCTCAGCTAGAACACCTCGTGGCAGTTCAATGGTGGTTTTCTTTCAGTGTGGGCAGTCGAGACATGTTCAGGCTCAGTGCGATAGGCTTCCTAAGGAGTGCCGAGCATGTGGACAGGTCGGACTTTGAAGAAATTTTGTAGGAAACCTTCTTAGACAGCCGGTAGGCATGTACCATGATAGACTGTAGCATCTGGAGTTGGTTCAGGTTCGGTACCCGGAGAGGGTAGTCAAGGTTCAGCTGTGCGCGGAGGTCGTGATAGAGACGGTGGGACCCATCTGAGGGGTCAATGGTCGGTGACTGGAGCAGCACCGCTGGAAGGTCAGGCATCAGGAAGCCCTACTTCAGGCCAGGTGCACGCTGTGGAGCTGCCATAGACTGAGTAGGCTGGTGAGCCGACGACGGTTAGAGGTACACCTAGGGTGTGACCGTGATTTCCATGTTTTCTTTTTGGCATGACCTGTAGAGGCATTTCCATTTTGAGTGCACGAGGTGCACAAGTTTTATGTGGACTGACTATATGCTAGTCAGTGGGGTTGGCGCCTTCTCAGGTGCATGATATATATATATATATATATATGTATGAGACTCGTAACATCAGGAGCATCGAGGATGCAGGTTACTTGAGGTGCCATGGGAATCGGGGTATCGAGGATGCATGTTACTTGAGGTGCCATGGGCATCGGGGCATCGAGGATGCATGTTACTTGAGGTTCTAGGCACCAGGTTCGTTTTTAGCATCCATGGGATGCAGGACCTCATCGAGGTGGACACCGATGCGGTGAGGGATACGTTTAGGTGTCGGAAATGACACATGAGCTCTAATGAGGGGCAGGGGTGACGATGCGTCATGGTAGGATCTTGAGTCTGGAACATAGGTTTGTAAACCTTTGCTCGTTCTGAGTTTTGTCGGGTTGAGACTGAGTTAATAAATTCCTAAGTTGGGGAGCCCTTGAGAAATTTAGCCAGAACCTTGTGACCGGGGAGGCCCGGGTTGCTTTGATCGGGGTGGTATGTTCAGTGCCATCTCGGGGTTTCGTTTGATATCTCGGGGATGATCTATGTTAAGGTGGGGAGATTGTAAGAACCTGAGTTTTTGGAACTGGTCAAAATCCCGACCCTGTTTGAATTTTTGACTCGCTTCTGAGAAAACTAGAGATGTTGGACAATTGTGGGTTAAACGCTTGAAGTTGGGGAGGTTTTTCAGGTGCGCACGGTTGGCGCATGGTTTGCCAAACCGTGCGGACAAACTGTGCGAAGTCTCTGGGCTGAGATAGTGGGCTCCGCATGGGCGGCGGATGGTTTTCCAAACTGTGAGGGTTGGCCGTGCGAAGTTCTTGGGTAAGGCAGTGGCAACCGCACGGTTGGCGCACGGTTTTCTAAACCGTGCGGGTTAACCATGCGAGCACTTAAAGTTAGGGTTTTTAAGTTTTGGTCCACCCGGGATTTCATATTTCTCCTCTCTTTCTTCCTCCCACTCAGGACCTACTCGGGGAGAGCCAGCCGGACATTCTTCTTACTCCCGGATCTTTGTTCGAACTCTGTTTCAAGCACCGTTTGATGTGTTGGAACTCCCTCGGTAAGACCTTGATTCCCCTTGAGCTGTTTTTCCTGATTTATTCCCTAGATTGAGTTATGGGGGTTTGAGCGGTTTTAATTCTTTTGTAGATCTACCACATTCTAGACCTAATTGGAGTCTCCATCGGAGGAGTAACATCATACTAGTACGAGGTAGGTGGTTCATACCCTCTTTCTTGTTTTCGTGGACTTTTGGGTGGCGCGACCTATGGTGCGTTTTTGGGTATTTTGAGAAAGACCCTAATTTATCTGCTATTGCATATTAAACAGTTTATTAGACCCGTGGGATGCCTTTGTGTATGCCCTTTACCTGTTTTGATTGGGCATGGTTGGGTGAAGGGCCATTTCTCAAATGGGGCATTTTGGCCGGGGGCGCCAAAATGGTATTAATTGATTTGTGTTGTTATAAACTGCTGAGTTAGTTTATTGAACATTGATGTGTATGGTAAGAGGCCTTAGAGACCTTAAGTGTTGGTATGGGACAACACATAGTGGGCGCATTTCAACTATTGAGTTGTTTTCCTGTTTAAAAGTAAATATTTCGATTATGTATGTGAATGTTGAATTGCTTATGGTGAAACATTAGGGTTGTGATGGGCATGGACCGAGTTACTTGGGTAGTCTTGACCACGGGATTGGGTGTCATGGATGTCAGTTTGAGGCAGTACGATTTTCAGGTTGGGCTTGGCCCGAGTTACTTTGGGTGGTTTTGAACACGGGATTGGGCGTCATGGACGTCAACTTGAGGCAGGATGACTATCAGGTTGGGCATGGTCGCAGGGACACGAGGTGTCAGATGTGTGGTGGCTTAGGTATTATTTTGGTGATTACCGCTCACCCGGAACTTTGAGTAGTGTGAACACATAGATACTCCGTGATGAGGTGGTTTTGACCACTCGTGTAGGTAGAGGCCCCCGTAGATGTGGTTTAGGTATTTTGGTTGGGGGTGCTTGCTGTAGAAAGTCATGTGGAAGGTGAGGAGCCTTCAGGGGATATCATTGAGGCTATTGGGTTGGGGGCTGAGGCTCATTGTGATTTGAGGGAAGATATCGTTGTTCCTCTGGGTTACTTCTTGAGCGTGCCTTTGGGATGTCGGTACTTGAGACACGAGGTGTCCGGAGGCACATGGTGCCAGGTTACTATTCTTGGGCTTGCCTTCGGGACGTCGGTACTTGAACATGAGGTGTCAGGAGGCACATGGTGCCGGGTTACTATTATTGGGCGTGCCTTCAAGACATCAGTACTTGAGACACGAGGTGCCAGGAGGCACATGGTGCCGAGTTACATGACAGAAATTCCGGCATTGGCCAAAGCAGGTGACAGTCTATGGTGGCTATTGAGCACCAGTGCAGTTTTTGTTTATTGGTGCATCACACTGTTTAATGTTTTCCTTATAAATGCATGCCTACTTAAACACTTATATTAGGTACGCACCATTGGGTGGTATCCTACTGAGATTCATCTCACACCCTGCACGGGCCCTTCGGGACGCATGCAGACTTGGTGGATTTACGTGCAGGAAAGAGGCCAGCTTCAGGATCTGGGCTGCGTTAGTTGTTGCATGGAGATGGTATGGACCTTGAGGTCATTCCTAGCTGAAGTTTCCATCGTTTTGATTTATTTCCTGTATTAGCATGCTTATTTGTTATGTAGCTACAATTGGTTATCCATTGGATCCCTTTTGTATATTGACTTGTTATGGATGCATTCTTGGTTTGTTTAGTAGTTACTTTTGGTGTTCATCATGCTGTTGTATTTATTTCCACTGTTGTTGTTTATACTTATTGATTCCGATGTTTATTGTTATTGAATGTGCTTCCGCTATGTGGGTCTGGTTTGAGTCTGTTGAGTCGTTTATTCCGCTGCATCTTTATTATCATACTCTGACCAATACTCTATTTATCCTTCGAGAGGGTATAGCCTCCCCACTATACCTAAAAGACCCTCGCTTCTAGTCATCAACCTTTCGCATTCGGGGAGGTGCGCCTAAGGTAGTAACACCCAACCTGTTTAGCACTGTTCGGGTGGCTGCTCGGGTCCGGGTCGTTACATTCTTACTTTGAAAGTATTATTATAACTAAAACTTCATAATTTTTTTAAAATAATTTTATTTTAAAATAAAATTTGAAAATTATAACGGAATATTTAAAAAAATTAGTGGTCATGATGATAGGAAATTATATACAGGCCGTACACATTAAAACAAGGATTTCTTCCACATTTTTAGTAAAAGCCAAATGAACCTTGTTTAAAGAATGAAATGAAGATTGATTTCAATTTTTTTAAAGGTAAAACATGGGTAAAAATGTATTTAATAAATAATTTGGAAAATGTTTAAATATTTTTTGAAAATATTTTTAGAATACATAGATTTGGATGAAAATGGATTTTCGACCGAAGAGATAACTAAAGTTAGATTTTCTTAAAAAACTTCTCAATTATTTTAAGTACTAAAGAGAGGAAAATTGGTACTATTACTTTAAAAAGTTAATGAATAATCATACAAGAAGAAAATATATTTATTTTAAATTATAAATATCAAATATTTACCATAATTTGGACTTAAATATAAACAATCTCGAATAATGATGATATTATAGAATAAACCCTTACCACTTTTGGAACATTTGAATCATAAGCCATATGAAATAGAAAATTTCAAATGAAACTTTCAATACCATGAAGATAAAATGATTCATGATATAAAATATAAAAAGGTTTAGTATATACAACCAACAAAGGAATAAGTGGTGGATATAGAATATGTCTCATGAAAGTAAAAGTGAGACGAGAAACCCTTACCCTGGGTTTGAATTCTTTTGTATGTGTCCGAATATTTTATGTAACAATTATAGGTTTATTATAAATATATTATATAATAATTATATTATATATGTTACTATAAAAGAGTTAATTATATTCTTTTATCACTCTTTTATTAACAATTCTTTGTTAAAATCACTGTTTCGGGTGATAATTGCTTTGTTTTTCTTATATGTTTTAGTTTGGTATTTTTTTACATTTAATTTGATCTTGGTTACATACTATATAGAATTTAAAATATTATATAAATATAACACACACACAAACATTCCTTTATTTTAATCCATAAAAGTTAAAGAAAAAAAATGAATGACACCGTTCATGGAGACGGTAGGTCGTATGTACGCATGAACACTGTTTCCATTTTCTCATGGGACGAAACAACATGAAAATAAATATAAATTAAACTTTAGAAGAATCATAATTATGATATATATAGAATTTATATTAATCAAATACATCCTTATTTCCATCCTTGTAAAAAAAATGAAAAACATTTCACATCGCTACCTGGAGGCGGTAGTCCACACGTATGGATGAGCAATGTTATTATTTTCCAAAATATTAGAAGTTAAGAAGTTATATGTGATATTATATTTATAAAAGAATTTTAGGTCATAATTATTTCATAAATTCATTAAATTTATACTTATTACCTTCCATGTAAAGTGTAAGTGAAAAACAAATCCCATGGCTTCGCATGGCGGTGGTCCGCCATACATACGGGGGACATTATCTTATCCCACCACTGAATGGAAAATAAGAAGGTATATGTGATATTATAACTAAAAAATTACAATAATTTCATAAATATAATATAAATATTCTAAATAAATCATTATATCCTACCATGATATGTCATGATGGAAAAAAACTACATCGGTTTGCATGGTGGTTGTCCATCGTATACACTATCGACCATTTCCTTTCCCACTTGATGAAAGATGATAAAAATTTAGGTCATGATATTATCATAATAAAATATTATTATATTATATATATATATATTTATTATATTATCATTATTTAATATTACTTTATGGAGGTGGAAGAAGAAATAAAATAAAAATGGTCCTTTAAGAACATTACCTCTTCTTCGAAGAACTTCTTTAGGTTTTCATAAAAAGAATTCCTAGGTTGGATTTATGATAAAAAAGGCCTATAAGATATTTTATAGGAGAAATTAAGGAATTTTGGTAGTGATTTTGGGAATCAAATTCTTTTTAAAGTAAAAATAGGATAAGAGAGGGGGTGACCTTTTATAAGTGGGGGATATGACACATTTGAAATATTTGAAAAGAAAAAGTGATACACATACTTTTATCATTACTAAATCCTCAAAAATAGGTCATTATCGAAGCTTAGAGGTTATAAGGTCTAAATATGGCCATAAAATTGGAATTAAAAAAGACTATATATCATTTAAACCCTTATCTTCTTAGTTTAACCTCTGATAAACCCATTTTTACCGTAACTACAATAATTATTTTTTTACTAATTTTACTATTAATAATGGTAAAAAATTAATTTAATTTTTTTATATAAATAAATTATTCTAATTCAAAATATCAAATCCATTTTTTTAAAATTGAACCCACATAAGTGGAAAAATTAAATTTAAAATTAATCCCGTAGACGTGTCGAAAAACGGTTTTTCCAAATTAAAAATTTAAAAAGTATAAAAAGTTTTTGTTTAATAATTAAATATAAAATTGATTCAAATTACATAAATTATTTAAAATTTAATTTAATTAAACTAATTTTACTTTCAAACTAATTTAATATGTAATTTAACTTTTTAAATAATTTAAATGAAAATACATTTTTCAATAAAAATCGATTTTTTACTATTCATCAGAAAAATTAATCTTTTCATTAAATTATCAAAAAATTACTCAAAGATAATTTTTAAATGTAGATTTAGAAATTAAATTTTAATTTATCAAATATATTTTCTAAATTTGGTAAATATTTTAAATTATGTGCACAAAGTGAGACTAAACCATCTTTTAAGAAAATACAGTTTTTCAGATAATATTTATTTTTATTTCAAATGGTTATTATTTTTTTAATCAATATATAACCATAGAATTTATTTTATACATGTTTAATCCATATAATTTTTATAATTTATTTAGACCTATTAACACCCTCCAACTCAATAACTAGGTTATAATTGTCATATTTAAATAATAATAATTTAATAGAGTATCGTGTTTTTTTTAAACCCAGTGTTGCATGCATCAAAATCCATTGAATATATTTAATTTATTTAAAAATAAATATATCATAAATTCTCAAGGTGTTAAATTATATTCTAAGATTTGTGTTGTGTGTCATATAAGCTATCAAACATGATGTACCTCTTTTAAAATCTTAGGTGTTATAATCAAACTCTTTTATTGTATCACCAAACCAAATATTCTACCTCTGAGAAGTTTGATTCAATCTATAAATAGATCATTGTAATTTTTAAACCTTATCAGAATCATTTGGAACTTAAATGATATAAATACCCCAACCCCATTAACCTAGATTTTGTGGTTACTTTATTACATTTATTTAAGATACAAGTGAACACATCCCAAAGGACTGAATAGTTTAGTATTTTTGATAAACTAGATATATACTTAGGTTTTGCATTAAATTTGAAAACATAAATTACAAAATTGTAAATTTAAAAATTTCACATCCTTGAAATAATTAAAATATTCTCTTTTCATATCCTATGGAAGGGAAACAAAATAATGATGATCGTAGATACTCAATAAGAGTTACACAATGTAGAAGTTGTCATGAATAAATGATGTATAATCAGTAATGGATAAATAATATTTTAAGGTAAATATATAAACACACATTCCATTTAATCAAAAACTTTACTATTATGATTAGATAACATATAATCAATTTGGAAGGTAAATAACTAAAAAAACATGAAATTTAATTAATAAATCAAGAATTAAATTCTTCCAAAGATAATATCAGTGAAAAAATATAATGGATAATAATAATAGAAGAATTATAAATGAAGGAAATTCTTAATTATTAAACTTTATGATCTAAGGTATCATCATACCAATACCATAAATACCTTTTAGAGTATGGTTTAAAACTGATGGGTATGTATACATGAGAATCTCATTTAAATAAGGTTATCCAACTAATTTGTCTCCTGAGACTACCAATGCATCGAGTGGATATCTATAATTGGTCCCCTCCTATAACTATATTTTAAACACATTGCTCATATATAGAATTATCAATTTAATTCATTAATAATATGCCTTATAAATGAATGTCTTTATTGAATAAAGAAAAAAATATATCAGTATTTCCTTAGTTAACCAAATAACTTTCAAAGTAAAACACTATATATAGAAATTATATATGGTTTAAAAAATAAGAATATCATTGATAAATAATATTGATACTCAGGGGAAATGAAATTTCTAACGATCACAAGAAAGAAAATATTTCAAGAGAAAGTTAGTGATTAAAAAAATTAACTATGAAAGAGAATTCCAATACTTTCCCTAGTCAAAGAGATCATAAAACATTCTAACAAAGAATAATAATGGTAGAATTAAAACATATCTCTAGTAGAGTATATGTAAAATAAAGGGTTATTGTCATTGATTAATAGAAATACCATTAAAATATCATTAAAAACATGATTGAGGAAAATATACTTTTAAATTTGAAAACAACTTTTAAAAAAACTATAAGTATCATGAATATTAGGCAAAAAAGTTTCTATAAAAAATAACCTTTTAAAATTTTAAGGAATATTCATGTAAATGAGTAGTCTTAATAGTTGGAAATTTACATTCATTCTGAGCATGTTAAAACAAAGAATCATTCACATTTTTCTAAGAAACGTTAAAAGCACCATATTTGAAAATAAAAAGAAGATTAATTTTAATTATTTTTGTAAAAAACTAATTATTGGTAAAAATGACTTTAAATAATCATAGTAGTAAATTTTGTATTTTTTTTAGAAGACTTGGATTTGAAGAAAAATGATTTTTGACCGAAGATAGAAATGAGGCCCCATTTTATTAAAAATATTTTATTAATCATTTTAAGTACCAAAGAGATGAAAATGGTACCATTAATTGAAAAATTCATGAATAAAAATAGGATAATAAAGTTAAAGGGTTTTATTAGAAAATTATACAAAAATTTCCTTCAGTATAAATTCAAGTATAAATAATCTTGATTAAGATGATATTATGAAATAAACCCTTACAAAGATAATAATACGTTGAAGTGATAATTAATAAAAGAAGTGATTATGTATGTCAAATATAAATCCATATAAAATAAGTGGAAATACAACATAAATTAGAAACTTAATTGAAAACATAATATTATAATATCAAATACATTGAATAAGTAATATAACCTAATGAAATAAAATTGACTTATGAAGTTCCTTACCCCTTGGTAACATTCAGTACAAAAACCCTTGGATGAAATAATTCAAATTGAAACTTAAAATACCATGAATTATGAATTTTTTATGATATTACATTTAAAATGGTTATTAAATATACCATATGAAATAAGTTAGGTGTGTAACATTATAATATGTCTGAATGAATGGAAATTGAGATGAAGTCTATTACATTAGGATTCCATTTAATTGAACATTATTTAACCTTCTGTATAAATTTTAAACATATTATTAATTTATACGAAATATATATTAATATTTATAATTTCAATTATTATCCCTTTATAACATCTTATAACATGTTCGTTAATAATATTTCATTTTTACCCTCATTTTGGGTGTTAATTTCCTTGTTTTCTCATGCATGTTTTAACATAATAGTCTTAGTTATTGGGAATATTATATAGTTCCATCATCACCATAATTATATTTATGTTATAAATATCATTTTTTTCATTAGATATATTTTTATAATCACTATTGAAATTTGAACATGGAGAATGAATCACATCGCTTCATAGAGATGATATGTAGTATGTACAAATGAGCGACATTATCATTTGATTAATGGGTAAAATGGTAAGGAAGTGGATGATATAATAATTTTATAGCATCAATATCAGGCCAAATATATCACATATATATTAATTTTATCCTTTATTACCTTCCATGTATTATGTTAGTTAAAAACAAATCATATCACTTCGTGAGGCAGTAGTGCACCGTACACACGAGCGACATTATCATATTCTAAATGGAATGGAAATTAAAAAGGTAAATGTGATATTATAATTCCATTAGTATAATTATATCTTAAATATTATATATATATTTTAAATCCATCTTTATATCTAACCATGAGAGGTGTTGATAGAAAATGAGTTATATCAGTTCGCGAGTTGGTAGTCCTCCATACACACGATCAATTATTTCGTTTCCCATTTAATAGAAGAGGTGATGGATATAGGTTATTAATTTAAAATTATAATTGATGGTTGTAAAATAATAAATAAAAATAAAGAGATTCGTTAAGATGATTACCTTATCTTATAGAAACCTCCTTTGGATATCTTATTAAGGACCCTAAGGTTGATATTTTGGAAATAAAAATAGATTTATATATTTTATAAGGATTTTGGGCAGATATTTTGGTAGGTCTTAGTTAAGCTAAATGAATCGATAGGTGTGAAAAAGTAAGGTGGGGGAGTGACCTTTTATAATTGAGGAGGAGGGACATTCTTGTAAATACCAAAAAATATTCAATAATGTGAAGTCACTCTCACTAAAAGTGCATAAAAAATTTATAATTAAAGTATTGGAGGGATGATATGGTCAATCAAAGCCTCCATACACACAAAAAAACACAAGTTTTAAACATTTTGTTCCTTAAATTCTAAGTTTCCTTTTTTCATTTTAGTTTTCACCACAGTAAGTAGTCTCTTTTTATTTACCTAGAAAATTGATCATTTAAGAAAATTATAAAATGAGACTTATTATACAATTTGTACCCACTAATTATAAATATGAAATCTAATTTATCAAATAAAAATTCTTTGTTCGTGAATGATTAATTTTAATGACTTCATAAATAATTATATAAAAAATTTAAGTTGAAATTATTTTATAATATTAATTATTATAATTAAAAATATTTAATCCATTTTATGAAATTTAATCCCCAGAAGTGGTAAAATTTAATTTTAAAATAAATCTGTAATTCACGTCGAAAAACTATTTTTCAAGAAATGCATTTTTCAAGCATAATTTGATCTTACGTTCACTTTATGAAAAGTGATAATAATTATATATATTTAAATTCAAATATATATATATATATATAATCTATAAATTTCAATCAAATATTTCCTTATTATGGGTTATTTTAATTAACTATTTCAAAAAAATGCATTTTAATCCTAAAAATAAACTTATACCAAAAGTTGGTATAAAGATGATTCAAATGTAATTAATTATTGTAAATATAACTAAATAATAATTTTTCAATTTTAACTTAAATTAAAATTTTAATAGAAAATTTTAATTACTTAATTTTTTGAAATGAAATGACATTTTTACAAAAGTGGTATTTTTCACTATTCCTTGAAAAAAATCACTCTTTTTAGAAAAAGTGATCTCAGTAGCCCAAATTTGGTGGTTAATTTAGTAAATTTTAATAAAAAACAAGTGATAAAATCTCTAAGGTCCTAATAGTTTAGTATCCTTGGTAAAATATTTATATACGTGAGTCTTATATTATATTTGAAAACAAAAAATACAACATAGTGAAAGTAAAAAATTCACATCCATGAACTCATTCAAATACTCCTTATTCATATCTTGGGGAAATTAAATAAAATAAGGGTGAGATTAAATGCTTAGTAAGAGTAACATAAAGCATAATATATCATTAATAAATGAATCATAATCAATATAAAATAAATAATATGTCAAGGTAAATATTTGAACACACATTCCATTTAATCAACAACTTGACTATCATGATGAGATTTGGAATAATCGATATAGCAAGATAAATAACTAAAAAACATTCCATTTAATCAATAAAATGAGAATGAAATTCATCTAGATATAACATCAATACAAAAATCACATGGATAATGATAATAGCTGAATTATTAAGGAAGAAAATGCTTAATTATTGGAATTCATGATCTTAGGCATCATGACATCTACACCATCAAGAAATTTCACAAGATAGTTTAAAACTGATGGGTAGGTATACATCATAAACCCATTTAAATTAGGCCATCCAACTAATTCATCTCATGAGACTACCAATGAATCATGGGGCTATCTATAATGGGGCTCCACCTATAACTTAATTTCCAACACATTCCTCATACATCGAAGGATAGAACTAATTCATCAACATATAGCATATCAATAAATGTCCATATTGAATAAGGAAAAAAATATAAATATTTCCTTATCCAGTCAAATAACTTTAAAATTAAAACATTGTATGTTTAAATAATATATAGTTTAATCAAAAACCATATCCTTGATAAATAATATGGATACTTAGGGGAAATTTAATATCCAATGATCATAAGAAAAATAATATTTCAAGGTAAAGTTAATGATTACAAAAATCAATAAATAAAGAGAATGCCAATACTTTCCTCAGTCAAACTTATTATAAACCATCTAGAGATGGAATAAGGATGGTATCATTACAACATATCTCCAATGGATTATATGTAAAATAAAGGTTTGTTTTCATTGATGAATAGAAATACCATAGAAGGATATTTAAAAAATTATAGATAAAAATAAACTTTTAACTTTTAAAATCACTTAAAAAAAGATGCAAGTATCCAGAATATTAGGAAAAACATTTTATTTAATAAATAAAACTTTAAACTTTTAAATAAATCTTCAAATAAATGACTGTTCATGATGGTGGGAAAGTTCTGTTCATTCCAAGTATGTTAAAATAAATATTCATTTCACAATTTTGTAATACAAGTAAGAAGTAACTTTTTTGGTAAATGATTATAAGATTCATTTTAAAATATTTTTTAAAAAATAAAATTATGGGTAAAAATGAATTTAATAAATCATATTAAAACATTTTTTAAAACATTTTTTTAGAAACATGTATTTGGAATAAAATGATTTTTGACTAAAGAGAGAAATGAAGTTAGATTTTATTAAAAACATTATATTAATTATTATAAGTACCAAAGAGTGCAAAATGGTACTATTTATTGAAAAATTTAGGATTAAATAAAGGATAATAAAATTAAAGGGTTTTATTATACAATGATCAATTAATTTCCTTTAATGTAAATTAAAGCATAAACAATCTCGATTAAGATGAGATTATGAAATAAACCCTTAAAAAGATCATAATACGTTGACGTGAGAATTTATCAAAGAAGTGATTATGTGTGTCAAATTTAAATCCACATAATACAAGTGAAAATACAACATAAAATAGTAAAATTTAATTACACACATAATCTTATAATATCAAAGACATTAAAGAAGTAATCACTATTACAAAAAGTATTTATCGTGTTAGACTTTTCACATCAGTTATTTATAACTGATGTGCAAAGCCATGAATACTGATTTATCACATCGGTTATTCTATAAACATTGTGATAAATGGAGTATCCCACTTTATCATGTCATTTATTTGATAACCTATATGATAAGGCACATTTTTTTCATTGGTTATATAATAACCAATGTTATAAAACAAATCTCATTGCTTTATAGTGTTAGTTATTCTACAACCGACGTGTTAAATACATTTATCTATCACTTTAGTTATAAAATATCCAACATGATAAATCTAATAAAAATTTATCAATCACATCAGTTATTACATAACCTAAGTGATAAATCATTTAAAATTTTATGAATTCCCATTTTGAGTCATTGCGGTGTTTTTCAATTGGGAGACAACAAACTCAGTTCTCTCTCACACAGAAACCCTAAAATCATTTCTTTGATAACATGGACTCTAACATTATTTTCCAGATTCATTAATATTATTTTTCATCATTGCATCTATCTTATCGATTCGCTACTCTCAAGTAAGCCTCACACACCTCACTTTCGGTCATTCAATTTTGTGGATGCCCTAACTCTCGGTTTTTCTATTTTGTTTACTTAAATATCACATTACCATCTCGTTTAATATTCTCATGTTATCGCATTGCATTTATTTCTATCACATGTAATTATATCCATACAATAACATCATTTTCTTATACAAGCCACAATAATGTTCTATTGTACTTCTGAATGTCTATGAACATTTCTTGACAATTTTTTCATAGATGAACAATGATGGGGTTTATATGTTTTACGATACAAGTTATCCTTAACACATGATTTTTAGTTTTCATTTCAATAATGAAATTCATTTTTTACAATTTTATTGGCCATACAATCTCATATTTCATTCTCCAGTTTCATAGGATTTTCATTCAATTTCATGGGTTCAGCTATATAGATTTATATATACACCCAATATATTTCAACAAGTTATATTATCATGTTTCATTTACGACATAGTGTCTTATAAAATATAGTGATTTCATATAAAATATTAATAAATAATTCAAACAAAGTATCGTATAACTTTGGTGATATATTTAGATTGTAGCGTATGACATAATTGATCATTTTAAATTTGTGTTTCATTGAGTACTGTTCCTCAACTCATGAAATCCACATCCATGACTAGTGTTATGATAAATTATAGATGATGATTTAAATGTGGTAACCCTTGGACATTATTCATATACCACATCTCATAGAAATATGTTAAACTATAGTGTGACATAAAATGTGAGTGAATTATTATTTGGATTCAAGTGTTTTATTCTTATGTATTGATTTATCCATGAGTTACATTGACACAATTTTTTTGATGGGTTAATAATACATCATAGTAGTGTGTGGTGATTTATTTTTAAATAGTGGGTTTCTATCTTATTGCTCAAAAAATATCATTAAAATATGTGTGAATTATTATAAATAATTAGTTGATTTAGTAAAATATCATTAAATGTATGAGAATTAACATATATTTTTGATCCCCACACCAATTTCATTTTCATTTCATATGGTTTCCTAATAGAATCCATTTTCGACAACACAACTTACAACCTTGATGAATGTGCATATCTAATATCCTAATGAGTGTGTATATTAGATTCCAAAATTTAGTATAACTATATTTTCTTTTTTAAATTATTCCCATGCATATCTTATGATTTACCATTTATATTTAAAATTATCTTCCATTATTGTATAAAATTAATAATTATAAGTTTTAAATATGCAAATATTTTTTTTTAAATTTTAAAATTGTGTTACATTCAAATTATGGATTGTTTTATATAAATATAAAACTGGCTAATTTAACTGCATTTTATTTTTTAAAAATTCCATGCATATATTTTTATGATTTACCATTTATATTTAAACTTAGATTCCATTATTGTATAGAATTAATAATTATAATTTTCCAAATATATATATATTTGTTTTATATTTCAAAATTATGTTACTTTGAAATTATTAAATATTTCATATAAATATAAAATAGGATTATCTAGCTATATTTTCTTTTTTTAAAAATTTTCCATGCATATATTTTTTTGATTTACCTTTTATATTTAAACTTATCTTAGATTATTGTATAGAATTTAGAATTATATTTTTCAAACACGCATATTTTTTTTATATTTCAAAATTGTGTTACTTTAAAATTATTGAATATTTCATATAAATATAAAATTTGCTTATCAAAATATATTTTATTTTTTAAATTATTTCCATGAATATATTTTTATGATTTATTATATATATTTAAACTTATTTTCCATTATTTTATATAATTTTTAATTATTATTTTTTCAAATATGCATATATTTATTTTTTATTTTAAAATTGTGTTACTTTCAAACTATGAAATATTTCATATAAATATAAAATTGGTTTATATTAACAAGATATATATTTTTCATATTTGTTATAGGTAATAATGAGTCAATGTTGGATTACGACACATCAAATGAGTGGTTAATATGAGGAAGGTGTTGATGCTTTATTAGAATTTTCTGAACAAAATGTTCTAGAAAACTACATGTTTTTATATCCATGCTTGAAATTTTTAAATATGAAGAAGTTAAAAAGTATAGAGATCAAAGGTCATTTAATTTTTAATGGTTTTAATTTGTGTTACAGCCCTTAGATTTGGCATGGTGAAACTGGGTAGAATTTCAGATCTATTGATGATGATGTTTTGTAAGAAGGTAACTCTAATGAAATTGAAGAAATGATTCATGATATTGAAGCAGAGGAAATTGAGAAATAACTAAAAATTGAGCGTCTATATGGTGATACTAAAAAACCATTGCATCTTATTTTTATGGATTTTACGGTTTTATAATCGGGGTTAATATTTATTAACTTGAAGGTGAAACATGGTTAGAGTGGTGAAAATTTGACTGATTTTCTAAAATTGTTGAAAGATATTCTTCTGAAAGACAATGATCTTCCTGATTCAAATTATAAAGCGAAGAAAATACTATTCGCGATGGGATTACAGTACAAAAAAATGAATTCCTTCCTGAATGAATATGTTATATATAAGAAGGAATATGAATTTATTTCAGAACGTCTTAAATATGGGACATCATAGTATAATTTGAAAGAAAAATCCTAGGCTTATTTAGAGGTTATAGAGACCCTTGCCAATTTATTTTGGTATCTTCCTATAATTCCTCATTTGAAACGTTTATTTTATAATTCACATGATGAAAAAAAGGTTAATATGACATGTTTATGAGAGGATATGTGATGGAAACATACGTCATCTGACTAATTTTCCACAGTGGAAGATAATTGATCACCAGTTTCCTATATTCAAAAATGTGGTTATAAATCTCAGGCTTAGATTGTGCACAGATGGAATGATTCCATATAAAATCCTTAGTATCACATATAGTTCATTGCCAATTTTATTGATAATTTACTACTTATCTCCTGAATTTTTTATAAATTGTAAATATGTCATGTTGAGTTTAATGATCTCTGGACCAAAAAACAAGAAAATGATATTGATGTTTTCTTATCACCATTTATTGATGATTTAAAACTCTTATGGTAGGATGGTATTAGGGTTTATTATTCTTATAAAATGGAATATTTTCAACTAAATTCAATGATTATGTTTACTATAAATGAATTCTCAACGTATGGAAGTTTTTTGGATACAGTGTTAAGGGGAATAAATCGTGTCCAATTTTCAAACAACAGACTTCATATTACCAATATAATTATGGGAGAAAAACAATATACATGGTTAATTGAATGTTTTTTATATGGATCATTTTTATGAAATATTAAAAAAGGAATTGAATGGATCACAATAATTTGATATTACTCCAAAATATTTATCCACTGATCAGTATTTTGAGAGGGTGAAAAACCTTGTTGTGACATTTGGAAAGACACATAAATCTAGTAATAATAGAAATATTTTCAAGAAACAGTCAACATTTTTTGAGCTACCATATTGAAGATATCATGGAGTGAAACATAACATTGATGTCAGGAACATGGAAAATAATATTTATGATAACTAGATTTTATCATTGTTATATATTAAAGGAAAGACTAAAGATGGGTTGAATGAAATATTGGATTTATTGTCAATGGGAATACGTTTAGAGTTAGTTCCCTCTCCTAATTGAAGGAAAATATTTCTTCCAATAGATTGTCATACTGTAACAACCCAATCTTGACATACATGGACATTACATTTATTTTTTTTATAATAATTAATATATTAAAAAAATATAATCCAAAAGACCATATTATTTTAGTGTCTTTGGAAACTTGGAATATGATCTTCTATCTTAGTGAAATATCGTCAATATCTCTCATAAAGATATTTCCCCTTTTTTTCTTACCTAAAACCTTTATTTATATCCTAGGGAAAAGAAAACATAAAAAGGGTGAGCTCAAATGCTTAGTAAAGGTAAACATTGAGAACATAAAACAAACCCCAAACATAAGAATGTAAGAACATGAACATAAAGTTTAAATATAAAAATCATGAGTCATGAAATAAATATTTGCAGTACATAAGGTGTAGATTATAAAGGAACATTAACCATGAAAAAATATCATTGAAATAAAACATGGAATTGTGGAAATAAAATAAGCACATAATATGATTTCCATTGTAGCCAAGGCATTTCTATCAAGACCATCACAGTATACAAAGTTCATTACTAAACTGGGTTTACTTTCCATTCTATCCATATATTACTAAACCAGATTTACATACTGTTCCAACCATTTATTACTGAACCATATTTACTTGACATTACATTAATGTCTATATCATGAGATATAAATATTTACCCAATGAATTGGAGTGATATATACATCCCACCCATCTCATAATGAAATAATTATTACATGTTCCATAAAAACATAAATCATTAATCATAGCATAACCCATGAAATAAAATATGTTTCTTAAACATCCTTCCACCATAATCCATACAAAATAAATGGATTTTATAAAAATAGTTCCATAATAAACACAATCAAATAAAAGTAATAATAGGGATATAAACATAGCCCTATGTCATCTTATATGGAAAATAATTTTGATAAAACACTTGAAATTAATTATTGAGGAAAATATCATTTCTTCATCAAAAGTAATTTTTTTCTCAAAATGACATATAATTAAAAAAATATTTTAATTGAAAATACACTTGAAATCATGTAAAGGAAGATACATAGAAATAAAGCGTTATAAAATCTTAAAAACCCATTAATGTCGTATAAGTTAAAAAAACATTCTCCTCATACTTTTGCTGGAAATGTCAAAAAGTACCTCGTATGGTAAACGAAAGAAAGATTCCTTCCAAACCATGTAGTAAAATTCAAAATGGGTAAAAATGACTTTAAACATACATAGAAGAATCGTAAAAATTTCATGAGAATAGTTTTAGAAAATAAGGACATGGATGATAAATATACCCCCAGCAAATACTTATATATAAACAATCTCAGATAAAAATGAGATTGGAAAATTATCCCTTACCTTAGGTTAGATATGATTCTTATATATACAAAACTCTTGTATAGTGGTTTGAAACATATTATTAACTTGTAATAGAACCATAATAATATTTATGATATCATATATGATTCACTTCTGACTTTATATTACCCGTTCATTTATTAATTCCTTGTTAAAGTAATGTTTTGGGTAATAATAATTTTAGTTATCGTACGTGTTTTGACTTGTTATTCTTGATCATATTACTTAGATTGTGATTTAATTACTTCCAAAATGTAAAAAATAATTTATATATAATAAATATTCATTATAGAAATATATATAATAGTTAGATAAAAGAAACGTAACACACTATTCATAGAGACGGTAGGCCGTATATACGCAGGAACGTTGTTTATGTTTCCTTATTAAATTGAATGGAAGCAAGTAAATGACATACACAAACACACACACACACACAAATACTGTATCATTTTTATGTCATATATTTCATGATTATTTATTATATATACTTTATAATCATTCTTTAATTTTTAACATGGATAATGAATCTCATCGCGTCGTGGAGACGGTATACCGTACGTATGCACGAGCGATGATATCATTCAATTAATGGTTAAATGGTGTGAAATTTGATGGTATATTAAATATAAAGAATAATTAATATTTTATATTCATTATTTAAATCCATTATAATCATAATTATACCCATCCAAAATAATTATTGTTGAATAAAAAATTACACCATGACGTGGAGACAGTAAGCCGTACGTACACACACATGGTGATATTGTTATTCATAAGATGGATAAAAGGAGGTATAACGTTGTACCATAATTATAATAAAATCTCATCATGTATAAGATATTTTATTTATTACTTTAGTATAAGATAAAAATAAGAATAGTAAGTAGAACAAGAAAATAATTTTGAAATAGGTGATAAAAAAATTACCTCTTTTTCGAGTATCACTTTACGATTTGCATAAAAGGTCTCCCCAGGATGGATTTATGCCCAAATTAAGGCTTATATGAGGAAGGTATGGATTCCAGGATGAGTATTTGATAGATATTTTCCAAACTAAAAGTCTTTGTAAGTGTGAAATAAAGAGAAGAATAAGTTCCCTTTTATAGAAGATGTGAGGGGAACTTTAAGAATTTCTTGAAATATTAATTTATTATAAATTCAATTTCGATTGAAAATGGTAAAAAACTCAATTAATTCGAATATAAGATGATGTTGGTTCGAATAAACATAATAAAATATTTTTTAGATAAGTTTTGATTATTTTTTTATCCTTAATTGTTGGTTTAACCCTTATTTTACCCTTTTTAATCTTATAGTGATATCATGTTATTTACACATTGTGGGTTAATGTAATTACCGTATCATATTAAATGACCCAAAAAAATGTCATTTAAGACATATTTGGAATTATATTAAAATTTTGGAAGAATATTATATTTTTTGGAATTTAATATCATTTAATAAACTATTTTATATTTTAAGTTATGAATTATGTAAATTTTAGTCACTATTCATACTTGACTTTTGTATAAATTTACAAAAACCTGATTCCTTCGAAAAAAAACATTGGATCCATCCTAAAATGTCATATTCACCTAAAAAATTTGTGTATTTCATAAATTATATCAAATAATATTTATTTTAATATTTATAATATCATTTATTTGAATCTTTTATTAATGAAGCAATCACCGCATCATCATTGTGTCATAATTAAATTTATTTATTTAATTTATAAAAATTATAAATAAAATATCCTTATTTAAGAAATATATTCATATTTCTAATGAATATTTATAGTCAAAGAGATCACTTATATAAGCCCATATAAAATTTTCTTTAGTAAGAATATAAAAGTTTATATTATTTTTCTCTTTACTTTAAATTACTTATTATAACATGTCATTATCACTCCCAAGTAGATTCATGGGGTCCTAAAATCTACCCAAGAATGCCCATGGTTGTCCATATGTCATCCAATAGGTTTAGGACATGTTTTAGGGTATTTTTTATATTATTATAATATTATTTTTTACCCTTATTTACCTGATTTACCCCTTAACCATGGTAAATAAAAAGAATTATTGAAGTCACTATTCATAATTTATAAAAATAAAAGGTACCTATTTACAAAATTTGAACCTTATGATTCCAAATATGGAATCAATTTTTCCAAATTCAAAACACATAATTTTCAGAAATTAATTTTAAATCAATTCTAGTTGTCAAAACCAAAACGCGGGTTTTTAAGAAGTAATAAATATCAAAATATAGACACGTGTTTTTATCCAATTTCAATGTGAAATTACTTAAAATGACCATAATTGGATTAAATGACAAAAATATAATTCAATTATACTTTAAAAAGAATTAAAAATATAATCTAACTATATAAATAAATTTGATGAAAATGTAGTTTTGAATTAAAATACAGTATTTTTTACTATTCATTAAAATATGAGTTTTATCAGAAAAATACTGAAAATTAAACCAAAGTAAATTTTTATGTCCCGCATATAAATAAGAAGTTTATATTGTAAAATATAATATATAAAAGTGTTAGAAACTAGATTTTAAATGGGTGCACCATCTAAAGGCGGAAAAAATGCTTTTTTTGAAAAATACTTCTTTTATCCAAAAAATTGAATTTGTTATTTTATCATGTATATAAAATAGATAAGATGAATTTTAATGTTATATAAAATTCAAAATGTGATTAATAATATTTTTAATGGCTTTTTTATATCCCATTAAATAATAATATTTTAATAATTTATCATTGTTTAGTGAAACTTAGTATTGTGTACAACACAAGCTATCGAGGAAGGTCGTTGTTGAGTGTAATGAAATCCAACAATAGGGTTGTGTATACTGAAAGATAATACGGTGTTTCATATAGTGAAATCTAATATTGGTATATCATGTAACACAAGACATAAAATAAATTAAAAACAACATATCTCATAAAATATCTGGGTGTTACATTATACGACCCTTAAAATGAATTTCTCCCTAGAAATTCATCGGGGTTATAAAAGGTTTACTAATTTAAAGTTTCTTTCATATAAACCCACATAATAAAAAGGAATAATAAAAATTCTTTTTAAAAAGGAAATTTAGAAACATAATGGTTACCCAAAGTAACTCATCACTAGGTTTCCAAATTAGAGAACATAAGTGGGAAGTGAAAACATGGATATTCAAGAGAAAAATAACCATCAAGTTCTGATGGTTAGTGATAGATAAAAAGGTTGGAGAAAGTTAACAACAAGAAATCCATAAATCTATGAAAATTTAAGGGACCATCTGATTCATCAAATAAGAAGGTACTGAGATAACATTTTTGTTTTTCAAGATCCTTTCCCTAAAGTTAAAGAATTTTGCATTATAATAAATACTTACTTGATTTTGGTACAATCTCACTATTTTTCGTGTCTTGAATAATTTCCACTTTTTCTCTTATTTAAAGAAATGGAGTTGAATTTTTTATTCTATAAGTGTTAGAAGATCATGTGATAGAATTACAGGTCATTCCATCTATCTCAACAAAAGGTAAGCATAGGTAATCAAACATACATAAGTCAAACTATAGTGAGTGTTGGACTCCTCCAATTTTAATCATGTTTTAATGATCACAAATCCTATATATCCTTCAAATATTGTTTAATCTATTTTCATTCAAGTGTAAAGATGGTTAGTTTCTTTAGGATTCATATAAACCTACCCAAGATCTTAATTGCTATAAATCATGTTTGATTATTATAAACTATATTTAACTTTGGTCTATAGTGATTTCTTTTAGGAATTATTAAGTCTAATTCATTCTATGAATATTATTGCTTAAGTATATATACAAATATATGGCTAATTTTGAGAAACCATGAGTCTGCCACTGGTTCTGGTTTTCTGAAACCGTGACCAGACACTGTGACCCAGACACCGTGACCAGACACCGTGACCCAGACACCGTGCCCAGACACTGTGACCGAGAAACCGTGACCTAGACACCATGACCAGACACTGTAACCCAGACACCATGACTAGACACCGTCACCAGTTTCAGATCTGTTGAAAACCATGACAATGGTTCCTTGTTAAGACACTGTTCGAATTTTGGAAAAGGACTAGACACCATGATCCTAACAATGCATCTGTTCTACCAGTTCCTAATCTCTATACAACCATGCCATCATAACTATCTCACCGATCAAAGGCAAATAATAAGACACCATTTCGTGGGGACACCATTTCCAAGTGACACCATTTCCTGACAGACTGTGACACTGTTCTTTAATCCATTTTTTCATTTTCAATTTAATTTCTAATGGTCATATTTGAGTCTTTTAAATGCACTGACATGATTAATGTTTCTTTGTAGACATTTCACCTGATAGTATGAGGTACGATGTGCAGAATACATGCATCTTGTCGGCTCCAACACATGCACTCTAAGAATAAAAAGAAAAGTGTGGCCTAGAAAAAAAGTGTGGAAGAGCAGCAGAAGAACAATTATTCTTGAGAAAAGAACTGACACATGAAAAAAGATACTTTTAAAGAACACAAAAGGCATTCACAAATCCAAAAAACTGGGATACCATAGATCATATCCACGAACATATTTGCAATAAAAAATACACGAAGAATATGAGCCAGATTTAATTGGAAACTAGAGCACCAGACTTGCGATACTCTGTTTCTCACAAGAGGACTCGATTCCTGAATCTGCTTCATCCTAGAAGTCCAGAAGTATGTAGAATAACACTTAGAGAACTTATAACCTTATCTCGTTATCTTTTCTCTATTTTGTATTGTTTTTATATTTTGAGCAGTGTGTGTGTGTCTATATTAAAACACACACTGTCTCCTGCTCTAAATTGAAGGATACAAGATATCCTTCCTCTCATATCTTTTTACACTTGTTTACTCCCACATATAAGTGTGGAAGAGGTCCCTGTGTGACCTGGTAGTTTATACCCACGAATAACTATGGAAGTGGTCGTGTGACTTGGATAGTTCTGTGTATTTTTGTTTACCCCGATATAGGGTGTGGATCAAGTTTATTAATATAAACTTCTTGGTGGTAGGTGATCACCAAGTGGAGTGGATTATGTCTTAGATTGAGAATTAACCACTTGTTTTATATCCACTGCGTTGTTTAATTTAGTTTTCTTTGTTTTACTGTATAATTCAGAAATCACTAGATTAACGTTGATAGTTATTCTTGGACATAAGTTATAATTTTTTTTCATCATTATAATAACTTCAAAAGTAACATCGATAACTGACATTGAGATTACTGAGAATTAATAAATCTTTTTAGAAGTTATTTGAACATTCAAACTTTCATAACTGTATTACTTTGATTAATTGGGTTGTATTTATTTTTATTAGGAAAAATTTTAAGAAAACTTTTCAAATAGAAATTTTTATAGATACCCAATTAACCCCCTCTTGAGTACTCTAATCTAACAAACATTTGGTATCAAAGGTGGTTATTAAGACTTTGTTTTTGAACCTATTAAACTGTGATTTTAGTTGTACTTTAAAGATATGTTAATTTCTGTTAATTTTAAATTTCTAGATCTTTCATTGTATTTCTTTATTATGGATAATAGACTGGAAGGTTCTGTAACAAACAGACCACCATTCTTTATTGGAACCAATTATTCCCAATGGAAAATTAAAATGAAAATGGATTTAAAAAGTATGGGTTTTGAAATTTGGTCAATAATTATAGATGAGTATAAGATTACTGCTACTGATAGAATCACTTAGGATGACCCAACCAAGATTGACTACAATAAAAATTTCAAATCCATGAATGATCTATATTCCTCTTTAGGAGATGAGGAATTTAACATAATTTCTACATGTAAAACTGCCCATGAAATTTTGGATACTTTGTCTATTTCACATGAAGGAACTTTTAATGTGAAAGAAATAAGACTTAATTCTTATACTATTAAATATGATAACTTTAAAATGGAACCTCATAAGCATATTTCTGACATGTATCTTAGGTTTAATGAAATTTTTAACACAATTATTTCTCTTGGAAGATAAGTTACTGCCAAAGAACAAATCACGAGGATTCTCAGATGCCTACATGATAGATGGAGAGGAACCTCTGTCTCTATTAGAGAGTTATGCAACATCATCAAGTTACCTGTAAAAGAACTCATTGGGAAACTAATGATGTATGAAGAGGAGTTGAAAGTTAACAAGGAAGAAGAGGTTGAACCCAAAAGAAAATCTATTTCATTTAAGACCACCACGTCTAAACACAAAGAAAAAGGGAAATTGGAAGTCTCTGTAGAAAGTTACAGTAGTTAACAATCATTACCTGATAGTGATTATGAGATGACTTAATTATTCATAAGGTTTAAGGGATTTTACAAGAAGAAGATTTTTTTTCAGAAATCCTTACTTCAAAGGAAGATATGATCAAATGGGAAGTTGGAAAAAATATTGTAAAATAAGTGAAAATTTTGATGAGATAGTATGCTATGAATGTAGGTGAAAGGGATATGTAAAGGCTGACTATCCCAAGATCAAGTACAAAAAGAAATATGAGGACAAGGATAGAAAGTATAAAAATTCAATGAAAGCCACATGGAGTGCTTATGAGGATATTTAAAGTGACTAAAAATCTTCATATGATGAACAAGATAACAAATCCAATATGTGTTTTATGAAAAACACATCTTAGGTAACATTGGAATCTCCTATACATAATTTCTATTATTATGGAGATGAAAGTGATTCTGATAATATCTCTAAAGAAGAAATGTTTGAGTACTGTAATATACTTGAAGATACATGTAATGAACTAAAAGATAAATACAAGTCTTCAAAGAAAAAATATGCTCTTACCTCAAATGTTAAATTTGAGCTTACTATAGAAAGGGAGAAAAAATGTAAAATTACTAAAAGAAAACAATGAACTAAAACTATCTAATGATCCATTGATAAAGTACATTGAATGGTTTAGTAATGGTAAAGATACTTTGGTACAAATTCTAGGTAAACAGATTAATATTATATATATTAAGGGTATTGGCTATCAAACTGGTAAACAAAATTTTGGAAGAACCAATTTTTTTCTACATCTAGGACATATAGCTTTACCCTAGTTCTAGAAAACATTCAGCTAGTTTAAATTATTATACACTCTCTACTATTTCAAACTTTTCTGGACCAAATAGAGTTTATTTTTCAAGCACTTTACATAATTATAATAAGAAAAATATGAGGCAGATGTGGGTTCCTAAATCACTAGTCACTAATATTATTGGACCCAAACAAATATGGGTACCAAAGTCTATTTTTGTTTGACTATTTTGTAGGAAAATTTCTTAAAGAGCTCCTGTAAAAGATCTTGGTACTTGGATAGTGGGTGTTCAAGACACATGATAAGAGACTATTCATTCTTCAAGAACTTAATAAAAATTGATGGTGGAAATGTCACCTTTGGTGAAAATTCCAAAGGAAAAATCATTGTCCTTAGCCAAATTAGTAACTCTAACTCTGTTTTAATCTCCAAATTACTTTTTGTTAATGGATTGAAATATAATCTGCTTAGCATTTCACAACTATGTGATGACAGATTTCATGTTAAATTTAAAAATTATTCTTTCAATGTTTTTAATTCTAAAAATGAATTATTGTTTCCTGCATTAAGAAATGAAAATGTATACTCTGTTAACATAGAGTCTTTAGTTTCTCAAAATTTTTAATGTTTAAGTGTATTTCAAAAAGAGTGTTGGTTTTGGAATAGAAGACTAAGACATTGTAAAGTTCACTCCCTTAGAAAGATAACAAGAAAAATCTTAGTCAAAGACCTACCCAAACTTGAGTTTCCAAATGATAAAGTGTGTAATCCTTGTCAAAAGGGAAACAACAAAAAATTTCCTTCAAAATAAAGAAAGAAGTGTCAACTTCTCATCCTCTCGAACTGGTTCTCATGGATTTGTTTGGACCATCTAGAGTTTCTAGTTTAGATGGTAAGCACTATGTTTATGTTCTTGTAGATGACTTTTCTAGATATACTCAGACTTTCTTTTTGGCTCACAAAAGTGAAGCCTTCTTTTATTTCCCCAGATACGCTAAAACTATAGAAAATATTAGTGGACTTAGAATTAAATCCTTAAGAAGTGATCATGGTTGCGAATTTGAAAATCAAGAGTTTGAATCCTTTTGTTCACAAAATGGCTATCGATATAATTTCTTTTCCCCCAGAAAACCTCAACAAAATAGAGTTTTAGAAAGAATAAATAAAACATTTCAAGAGATTTCTTAAACCGTGATTAGTGAATATAACTTACCTATTTATTTTTTAGCTGAAGTAGTAAGTACAACATGCTATATTATTAATAGAGTGTTGATTATACCTATTCTTAAAATAACTCCATATGTGTTATAGAATAATAGAAAACCCAAAGTAAGCTATTTCAAAGTTTTTGGTTGAAATGTTTATATCCTAAATACTAAGGACAATCTTGATAACTTTGTATCCAAGAGAAACAAAGTAATCCTTCAAGGATATTCAATCTCTAGTAAAGACTATAGCGTGTTTAACAAAAGAACTAAATGTGTGGAAGAATCTATCCATTTCATGTTTGATGAGACAGATCCACATGATCGTAAGACCACTCTAGAGAACCTGAAGGGTGATGTGTCAAATTTGGACATCAATTCAAAATCCTCTAACCATCCTATAAAGGAATCTATGAAAACTTTCAATTCTGAAAATTCTTCAGATACAAGTCATAATGAACCCGAACCTGTTAAAGAACTTGAAGTCTCTAGTTCTTCTTTTTATAGATCTATTATAACTTTTAAGAACCATTCTTTAGATGATATTGTAGGATATTTAGATAAAGGAACTCAAACTAGAGATTCTCTTAGAAATGAGGTTGAACATCAATTATTCTTGTCACAACTTGAACCTAAAAACATTAATGATGCTATCAATGATCAATTTTGGGTGATGGCTATGCAAGAATAACTTAATCAGTTTGAAATAAACAAAGTTTGGAAACTTTTTGAAAAACCTAAAGACATGTTTACCATATTCACTAAGTGGGTGTTTAGAAATAAGGTATATTAAGACGGGAACATAGTTAGAAACAAGGCTAGATTGGTTTCACAAGGCTATAGTCAAGAAGAGGGAATTTAGTATGAAGAGACCTTTGCACCAGTAGCTAGAATTAAACCCATTAGAATCTTTCTTTCTTATTCTTCCCATATGAATTTAAAAATATATCAAATGGATGTTAGGAGTGCATTTATAAATGGGTATATAGCTAAGGATGTCTTTTTTGAGCAACCACCTGGTTTTACAAATCCTCATTTTCCAAATCATGTTTTTAAATTATCAAAAGATTTATATGGTTTAAAACAAGATCCAAGAGCTTGGTATGATATATTAAGTACTTTTCTTATTTCCAAAGGTTTTAAAAAAGGTATAGCTGATCCTACCCTTTTTATAAAACAAATTTCCAATGACGTTTTATTAGTTCAAATATATTTAAATGACATTATCTTTGGATCTTCAAAAAATTATTTATGTATTGAATTTTCTAAAATGATGAAAAAAGAATTTGAAATGAGTTTAATGGGTGAACTGAAATTCTTTCTTGGAATTCATATCTCTCAAAATAATGATGGTATTATTTTAAATCAAAGAAAATATACTAGATATCTTCTAAAATGTTTTGGATTGGATAGAACTAAAAGTAATGACACTCCAATGATCCCTACTTGTAAGTTGGATCTTGATAAAGATGGAAAATCTGTTGATCAAACCACTTACAGAGGAATGATTGGAATCTTAATCTATTTAACTAAGATTTTGCCTAATATTATGTTTATTATTTTTATGTGTGCTCATTTTCAAGAAAACCCTAAGGAATCTCATTTAAATGCTATTAAGAGAATTTTAAAATACCTCTAGCATACACCCAATCTAGGAATGTTCTATCCCCTAGGAAAATAATTTGAGTTAGGTATTCTAATTATTATTTTGGCAGTTTTAATTTATATAGAAATATCACCTCTAGAACATGTCACTTTTTAGGAAAATCACTTGTATCATGGTGTTGTAAGAAACAAAACTCTGTTGCATTATCTACTGACGAAGCTGAATACATAGTTACTGGTAGCTGTTGTGCACAAATTTTGTGGTTGAAACACACATTACTAGATTATGGATATCAATTCAGGCATGTAACCATAAATTATGACAATAAAAGTGCTATTAATATCTCAAAAAATCCTGTTTCACACTTTAGGACAAAACATATTGATGTAAGACATCAATTTTTGAGAGACCATTATCAAAAAGGTGATATCACTTTGGAATTCAATGGAACTGAATATCATCTCACTGATATATTCACCAAACAATTAAATTATGAAAAATAGATTACATCATACATGAATTGGGAATGATAAATATTAAGTAGTAAGTGTACTGTTTCACAACTTAATGTTTCATAATTTACAATTTCACAAGTCATTGTCTTAAGATTACTGTCTAACTATTATAGTTCTATAGTTTACTGACTTAAAAGTTTATATTTCATGTTTAAGGCTTCACCGTTACAATCTATCAGTTACTGTCTGGCACATACTATTTCAAACATACGGTCACACAGTTTTGAAGTCACACAGTAGTGATGACAATGTAAAAACCTATTACGGTCTCACCGTGAAAATCGGTTCCGATCTCACTGTAAATAAAATTTTTTTGTTTTATTTACATATTATAACCCATATTCATGTAATTAATTATTCTATTTATTCCCGCACTTTTGAATTTGTGACGCTCGATACCCCTAAATGATAAAAACCAAAGAAGTTTCCCTCTTTTCTTCACTCAAGATCTCTTCTCTCAAACTGTAATCCCTCCTTCAACCCTTAAATTCTCTCTCTCTCTCTCGAACCTTATTTGAATGCTCAGAATTAAACTCCCATCCTCATCAAATCCTAAGAAGTGAAGATCAAAGAAGAAGATGAAAATAGCACCGATGATAGTGCCTGAATGTCCTTTGAATCTAAACCTTGTTGACAGAATAGTGGTACCAGAAAAGGAAATCTTCCCTAAGTGGCTGTTGTCAAGTAAGTCTCTAGTGTTGAAAGTACTGAAAGAGTAGGGATGGCTGGATTGGTTCACAAAGGAGACAAGGCCGATTTACCCAAATATAGTTTCTTTGTTTTATTAGTTCGTTCAATTCTCATTTGATACAAAAGATGGTTTTGTTGTGAGAAGATAGATCAATGGACAAAGATGTACTTTTTCTTCGAGGTTATTGGATGCTTGCCTAAGGATACCTCCTGAGGGAATTTTTGAGGACTACCAAAGAGATCATCCTCCTCCTAATGACATCTTTGTTTTAAAAGAAGCCCTGTGAAGCTTGACAGGCAATAAAACAAAGATAAGAGCTATTAATTCTGATCTAGATGGTGAAACCAGATATGGTTTAAGTTTGTTTAGAATATGATTAGTCCTAGAAAAAAAGATTTTGCTACACTCAAGTACATGATGTATTTTTGATACATCTTATGAATAATGGACACAAGATTAACCTATGTAAATATGTTATACTTCATATGTATGAGTTGATAAAGACAACCTCAATGTCAACCTCCTTGATCTACTCAAGGTTGATCTCTGCTATGCTTCATACTGAAGGGTTGGTTGGACTGAATGAAGAAGTCATTAAAGACTATGAATTCTGTTTCTCAAAGGTTATAGTCAAAAGAATGAAAATTAGTTAGAATCCGAGGAGAAAATCATGGGTAGAAGATAATGATATGGTTTATGAAAAGTTCAACCCGATTGAGTATTCTTCAAGACCTAATAACATCTATGATCCTGGTTTGGAACCAGATGAAATTGTTGACTATCCTTTTGAGGAGGAAGAAGAAGAGGTTATTGCACCTATAGGGGAAACTTTCCTGGATAAGGAAGACAATGGATCTGTTCCTCAAGTCATAATTGAGAAGGAAATACTTTTTCCTAAAGAAATTATTGATTTGGAAGAAGAACCCGCTTCTAAAGAATAATTTGTTGTTAATTTAAGGGAAAAGGATATTCTAGAAGAGAATTTAGAAGAATAACTTTCTCTTTAGAAAGAAGATACTTCTGAGGAACACTTAGAGGAACAAGTTTTTCTTGAGATTATCCCATCTGCTGAGGAAAGAATGGAGCAAGCCTTTTAGTTGGCTAGAAAAGAAATGGGTGAGGCTATTTTGGATAGAATTTTAGAAATATATCAAAGAACTAAATATCTTAGTTCTGTGAGAGATGCACTTGTTGAGGGGGAAAACAACCTAATCTAGAAAGTGTTGAAATTCAAAATCCCATTGATCAAAGCACTATGGATACAAGGTATAAATTCCCTAGATATTTTAATGTGAATGATTCCCAAGAGGCCTCCGTTAAAGGTATTGATCTGTCAACTGTGTTTCAAGTGAAACTGGTATCTGCTCTTGAAGTTATCTCTATAAAAGAACCTAAGCCTTTCTCATCTCCTATTCTTGAACCTTCACAAGAACCCTCTACCATAGTGAGTAAGGATGATTTGATAGCCTTTAGAGCTACTTTATTGGATGGATTTGAAAATATCATGAACACTGAACCTTCCCCTATAACAAACCTAAGTGAAAGAGATGCTGCCCTATTGTTAGAAAATATCATATGGAAGACTCATCCAAAAATGATTCATGAAATTCAAGAGGTTAGAATTGAGAACAAACAACTGAGTGATGAAGTGAAGTCTCTCAGAGATATGGTTGAAGATATGCAGAGTTTGTTGAAATCAAAACTAGATCCTGTTGCCCATCCTGTTGAGGATGTTAGTGGTCAGATTCCATAGGAGCTTGTCTCTCTAATTCAACATAACCTAAATTTTTTAGCTAACAAGGTGAATGAAATAAACAAGAAAATAGTTTAATAAATTTGTGATCTTGTTATTGGTCTCAAAAAATTAACTGATGTGTATAAGGGATGTCTACTGGAAGTTCTAAATCAACTAAAGTCCCTTACTTTAGCTGTTACAGCTTCTAGTACCTGTGGACAGTCATCTCAACCCTCCTTGGACAATGATCTTATCATAATAGTTGTTAAGGAAGAACTTAAATCAGTGCTCATTATCATTGACAAAGAGTCTTTATCTATAGTTGTCAATAATAGGGACATATTTCTTTATTTGGTAATAATTCATTCCAAAATTGAAAATTATGATCTGGAATAAATTACTAAGAAGGTGTATTTCTACTTAAATAGGATTTTCTCTAAGAATGATATGAAAAACCATTTCTAGTACCTTGTAGAGAATCTGGGAAACCCTCCTGTCACTCAAGCTTTCAAAACTCAAGTTTAAAAGTTGAAATATTTCACTCCTTTGTTGGAAAAGTTCATGGAGAACAAACATGACTTTGAGAAAGAGATGTATTACGGTGGTGAGATTATTGCAGACTTCATCAAGTTATTAATGCCTTATCTTCATGTGTAGAGCACTGCTATTGTGGATCCTGTAGTTTCACCCTTGCTTCCTAATTTGCCTCTTTCCTCATCCACAACCTTTGCCTCTACCTCTATGTCTGTCCCTCAGGATCTGAGTCAGATCAGACCTGTTATCCTTGACCAACAATTGCCTCGGTCTTCCACCAAACCTACCTTGGACCCTTCTATTTTTGAAGGACCTTCACTTCTTTCTCTGCCAGTTGGTTCTCTTCCTTCTTCAACTTCTAGCTCTGCTCCTGTGGCTTATCCTAATGCTACTTCCAAGGGAAAATAGAAGACATCCGGTGCTAAAGAAAAGTGAACACTATCTTTTAATAGGGATATTTTTGTATTTTTGTTGCTTCTTGTTTGTAATGACACATATTTCTCCATTCAATGTTCTTTGACCTATTATTGTATATTCTCTTATTTCTCGTTGAACACTTTTTTATAATCCAAAAAGGGGGAGATACATGCACTCTAAATGCACACTAAGGGAGAGACACATACACTAAGAACAGATATACCACTCATATGATTTTTGATCATCAAAAATGGGAGATTTTTGGACTCCCCCTTTTTTTAATCATGTTTTAATGATAAAAAATCCTATATATCCTGTAAATATTGTTTAATCTATTTCCAAACATATGTAAATATGGTCGGTTTCCTTATGCTTTAAATAAACCTACCCAGGATATTAATTTCTATAAATCATGTCTGATTATTGTAAAATATATTTAACTTTGTTCTATAATGATTTATTTTATGAATGATTAAGTTTAATTCATTATGTGAAAATTACTGCTTAAGTCTATATACATATATTTGGATAAGTCTGAGAAACCATGAGTCTGCCACCCGTTATGGTTTTCTGACACTGTGACCTAGACACCGTGACCAGACACAATAACCCAGACACTGTGACCCAGACACCGTGACCAGACACTGTGACCCAGACACCGTGACCAGACACCATGACCCAAACACCGTGACCCAAACACCGTGACCCAGACACCGTGACCAGACACTGTGACCCAGACACCATGACCAGAAATTGTGGCCCAGATTCCATAACCTAGACATCATGGCCAGACACCATGACCCAGACACCATGACTATACACCGTGACTAGACACCTTAACTGGTTTTAGATCTATTGAAAACTGTGACACCGGTTCCTTGTTAAGACACCAGTAAAAGTTTGGAAAGGGACTATACACTGTGATCCTAACAATGCATCTGTGCTACCAGTTCTTGATCTATACACAACCATGCCATCATAACTTTATCACCAATAAAAGTCAATGAAGAAGACACCATTTTGTGGTAAAACCATTTCTAAGTGACACTGTTTCTAGACAGACTGTGACACCGTTCTTTAATCTATTTTTTCATTTTCAATTTAATTTCTAATAGTCATATTTGAGTATTTTAAATGAACTTACATAATTAATGTTTCTTTTTAGACATGTCACCTGAAAGTATGAGGTACGAGGTGCAAAATACATGCATCCCATCATCTACAACATATGCACTCTAAGAATAAAAAGAAAAGTGTGGAACTAAAACAAAGTGTGGAAGATAAAAAGAAGTGCAAGTATTATTGAGAAAAGATCTGATACATGAAATAAGATACATTTGAAGAAAACATGAAGAATCCATGAATCCAAAAAGTTGGGATACCATAGATCAGAGTCCATAACATCTTCTTAATAAAAACTCCACGAAGAAAATGAGCCAGATATAACTGAAAACTAGAGAACCAGACTTGCGATACTCTGTTTCTTGCAAGAGGACTCGATTCTGGCATCTGATTCATCCTATAAGTCCATATTTTTATAGAATAAAACTTAGATCACTTATAACCTTATCTCATCATCTTTTCTCTATCGTGTATTGTTTTTATCTTTCGAATAATGTGTGTTTTTCTATATTAAAAAACACACTGTCTCCTACACTAAACTAAAGGATATAGGATATCCTTCTTCTCATATCGTTTTAAACTTGTTTACTCCCACTAATAATTATATAAGAGGTCCATGTGTAACTTAGTAGTTTATACCCATGAAGAACTGTGGAAGAGGTCGTGTGACCTAGATAGTCCTGTGCACTATTGTTTACCCTGATCTTGGGTGTGGATCAAGTTTATTAATATAAACTACTTGGTGGAAGGCGATCACCAAGTGGATTGGATTAAGTCTCAACTTGAGATTGAACCACTTTTTTTATATCCACTGTGTTGTTTAATTTAGTTTTCTCTGTTTTACTGTATAATTCAAGAAATCACTAGATTTACTTTGATTGTTAATCTTGGACAAAAGTTATAATTGTTTCTCCTTATTATAATAGCTTCAAAAGTAATATCAATAAATAATATTGAGATTAGTAAGAATTAATCAATCTTCTGAGAAGTTATTTGAAAAGTCAAACTTTCATAACCATATTACTTTGATTAAGTGGGCTGTATTTATTTTTATTGGGAAATCTTTTATGAAAACTTTTAAAACAAAAATTTTTACAGATGCCCAATTCATCCCCCTCTTGAGTACTCTAATCCGACCAATAGTAAGATAATACGTTAATATAACAAACTTAAAATAGAATATAACTTATACTATTAATAAATGGATAACATTAAAATCCTTCTAATAACTAAAAATATAAAACTTCAGAAAGAGGTGAACTAAATCGACATAACATTTATCTCCCATATCTCATAAGGTAGTTCTTTGTTGTCAAATTCCAAACATGTGAACACCTAAATCATGTATTTTCTTGAAACATAACATGAATAACTATAGAACTTTCATAAAAACATGAATTTTGTCAAAATTAACTCTTTCCAAACACTAAATATACAAAAAATTCTATATACTCAATCCTTGATATCACATGGTCATTATATCAGTCATGAGATCATTAATATTATCAAACATCTCATTATCTCCTTATCCCTTCATTATGCGCATATCAAGTGCTTTCCAAAAATATTTCAATCACTTGTCATGGTAATCAGTGCCATATACTTATGGAAAACCACAATGGACCAATACATAGATATTCCAATATTTCATAATAATATAAAAGAGATTCTACAACACAATTTTGAAATCCCATTACATAAACCCAAAATCATTCCACCACTTCGTTGGCATACTCAAAATCACCAATAGTGATAACATGTGATTTTCCTTTTTCTTTGTACTTAAGAGATTTTTGGAATCAATAATTAACCATAACCCTTGGATTAGGGCATTGGTTAGTATAATGCCCCATTTCCTTGCACATGTAACCCTGATTTGTGGGAGGTTCACTCTTTGGAGATTTATGTTCATTCCCATTACATTGGAAGTAAAATGATCGATGAACTTATTTACCACACTTAAAAGATTTATCAGTTCCCTTAAGAAAATATCCTCCATGTTTCCTTCCACTCTTTAAGAAAAATGAGAATATAATATTATTTTCTCTGTAATTTTTATAGTTTCCTTTGAATTATGTACCTCTTTTCTTATCATAACCATGAGATAGATGAGAAATTGTAATATACCTTTTTGTAAAAAGAATAAAAGGAAGGTACATACTGAAAAATAAGTTCTTGAACTCATCCCAATTCATAGAGTCAATTTTTTCTTGTTGCCTCTTATTCTTGATAAAGTTCCACCATATATTCGCTTTACCTTCCAAGAAAAAAGTGCCGAACTTAATATTTTCACATTCTTAACAACAGAGAATGAAAAATATATTTTCAATGGTATAAATCCATTTCTTTGGAACTCTTTGATCATTCATTCCACTAAAATAAGGTGGATTTTTCCTTTAGAAAGATTCAAGAGATCGTTGTTCCCACCATTGGTCATTTGGGAGCCTAGTGGGATTTGTGGTCCTGGAAACAAGATTATTTATTTGAGATCCCAAAATATTTTGTTGTTCAGGAGGATAAACATTGCATTAACCATCGCATCCAGCATGAACATGGTTCCTTTGGGTTCCATCCATTGTCTAAAACCTAAAAATAATAGCGGGAGATGAAAAAATCATACTAGGAAAACAACATAATCAACGAGGATTACCTTTAATCTATAACATCTTAGGTTTAATCCTAGGTTATTCATGATCATTATCATAATTCTAGGACTATAAACTATACTTATACTTACCCTTATAGACATACCTAGACGTACGTTAGAAATATCTCTAGGGATCTCACTAAAGTTTTCGCATCATAGTTTCTGAAGGTTAACTAAACCTTCCCTCTGATACCAACTGTAATGAACCAAGATTGACATACATGGAAATTACATTTAATTTTGAAGAATACTTAATAAATTAAAAATTTATATGACCAAATACCATATTAGTTTAGTGTCTTTGGAAACTTGGAACATAATCTTCTATCTTGGTGAAAGATCTTCAACATCTCCCATAAAGATCTTTCCCTTTTGTTTTCCTACCTAAAAAATTTCTTTATATCATGGGGAAAAGAAAACATAAATAGGGTGAGTTAAAATTCTCAGTAATGTTAAACATTTAGAACATAAAACCAACCATAAACATAACAATGTAAAAACATGAACATAAAGTTTAAATATCAAAATCACGAATCATGAAATAAATCTTGGTAGTATGTAATGCATAGATCATAAAGGAACATTAACCATGATAAAAGAGAATTGGGATAAGACATGGAATTATGGAAAACAAATAATCACATAATATGATTTCCATATTAGCCAAGTGATTGCTTATAAGACCATCATAGTGTAAAAATTTCATTACTAAACCGAGTTTACTTGCCATTCCAGCCATGTATTACCGAACTAGATTTAATTATCGTTCTAGACCTGTATTACTGAACCATATTTACTTGTTGTTATAGTTATGTCTATATAATTAGTTATAAATATTTACCCAATTAATTGGAGGGAGATATAGGTCACACCCATCTCATAAGGAAATTATTCTTAAATGTTCCTCAAAAACATAAATCATTCATCATAGCATAGCCCATGAAATAAAATTGGTTTCTTAAACATAATTCTATAATAATACATATAAAATAAATAGATTTCATAAAAATAGTTCCATCATAAACACAATCAAATTAAAGTAATAATAGAGATAGCAACATAAACCTATATCATCTTAGATGGAAAATAATTTTGATAAAACAATTGAAATTAATTCTCGAGGAAGATATCCTTTCTTCTTTAAAAACATTTTCTTTTCTCAAAATGCCATACAATTTGAAAAAATGAATTTCATTTAAAATAAACTTGAAATATTTTAAAGTAAGATACATGGAAATAAGGTTTTATGAAAGCATTAGAACCCATTTATTCCTTATAAGTTAAAAAAACATTCTCCTCGTACTTTTGCTGGAAAAGTCAAAAAGTACCTCGTATGGTAAACGAAATAAAGATTCCTTCCAAACCAAGTAGTAAAGGTAAAAATGGGTAAAAATGACTTTAAACATAAATATAAGAATATTAAACATTTTATGAGAATACTTTTTTAAATCATGGACATGGATGATAAATATACCCTCAATAAAAACTTACATATAAACAATCACGGATAAAAATGAGATTGGAAAATTATCCCTTACCTTGTGTCGGATATGCTTTGTATATATCCAAAACTTCTATATAGTGGGTTTAAACATATTATTAACTTGTAAAAAACCATAATAATATTTTTGATATCATATATGATTCACTTATGACTTTATATTACCCGTTCATTTATCAATTCCTTGTGAAAACAATGTTTTGGGTAATAATCATTTTATTTATCGTATGTGTTTTGACTTTTTATTCTCGATCTTATTACTTTTATTGTGATTTAATTACCTCCAAAATGTAAAACATGATTTATATATCATAAATATTCAGTATATAAATATATATAATATATATAAAAATGAAATAGAATACACTGTTCATGGAGACGGTAGACAGTATGTACGCATGAACACTATTTATATTTCCTTATTGAATTGAATGGAATAAAGTAAATGATACACACACAAACATAAATAAAGTAGAATTATTATTTCATAAATTTCATGCTTATTTATTATATATACTTTATAACCATTCTTGAATGGTTAACATGGATAATGAATCTCATCGCGTCGTGGAGATAGTAGGTCATACGTACGCATGAGTGATGATATCATTCACTTAATGGTTAAATGTTATGGAATTGGATGGTATATTAATTATACAGAATAATTATCATGTTATATTCATTATTTAAATCCATTATACTCATCATTATACCCATACAAATTAATTATTGTTGAATAACAAATTACACCACAACGTGGAGAGGGTAAGCCGTACATACGCAAGAATGGTAATATTGTTATTCGTAGGAAGGATAAAAGGAGGTATAAAGTTGTACCATAACTATAATAACATATGATAATGTATAATATACTGGATTTATTACTTTAGTATAATAACAACATAAGAAGAAGAAGTAGAAGAAGAAGAGAATTTTGAAAAATGTGATCAAACAATTACCTCCTTTTCGAGTATCTCCTGTTGATTTGCACAAAAGGTATCCCTAGGATAGATTTATGCCCAAGTTAAGTATTCTATGAGTAATGGAGGGATTATATTGAAAGTATTTGATAGATATTTTCTGAAAAAAAGTCTTTGGAAGTGCGAGATAAAGAGAATAAGAGGCTCCCTTTTATAGAAGAGGTGAGGGGAACTTTAGGAAAGTCTTGAAATATTAATTTATTATAAATTCCATTTTGATTAAAAATGGTCGAAAACTCATTTAATTCAAATATAATATGATTTTGGTTCGAATACCCATCATCAAATAATTTTTAGACAAGTTTTGGTTGTTATTTTTATCCTTATTTTTTAGTTTAATCCTTATTTTACCCTTTTTAATCTTATAGTGATATCATGTTATTTACATATTGTGGGTTAATGTAATTTCCATATCATATCAAAAGACCCACAAAAAATCCATTTATGAAAAATTTGTACTTATTTTAACCATTTGGATGAATCTTTTATTTTAAGGAATTTAATATCATTTAATAAACTATTTTATATTTCAAGTTATGAATTATGTCAATTTTAGTCACTATTCATACTTGACTTTTTTACAAATTCACAACCTGATTACTTCAAAAAAAACATTTAATCCATACTAACATGTAATATTCACCTAGAAAATTTGTGGATGACATAAACTATATCAATTAATATTTATTTTAATATTTATAATATCATTTATTTTAATCCTTTATTAATAAAGAAATCACTACATCATCATTATGTCATAATTAAATTTATTATTTTAATATATAAAAATTATAAATAAAATATCATGATGTAGGAAATATATTTTTATTTATAATGACTATTTATAGTCAAAGATATCACTTATATAGGTTTTGGTAAGAAGATACATGTTTATGTAATTTTTCTCTTTACTTTAAATTGCTTATTATAACATTTCATTATCACTCCCAAGTAGATCCACGAGGTCCTAAAATCGACCCAAGGATTCCCATAGCTGGCCATATGTCATTAAATAATAATAGAACACATTATAGGGTGGTTTTATATTATTATAATGTTATATTTTACCCTTATTTAAATGATTTACCCCTTAACCATGGTAAATAAAAATAATTAATGAAGTTACTATTCATAATTTCCAAAAATGAAAGGTACCTATTTAAAAAATTTATACCTTATGATTCCTAATATGGAATCCATTTTTCCAAATTTAAAAAACATAATTGAAAAAAATTAATTGAAAATCAATTCCCGTTGTCAAAACCAAAAAGAGGGTTTTTAAAAAGTAAAAACCATCAAAAGATTGACATGTGTTTATATCCAATTTCAAAGTGAAATTCTTTCCAATGAACATAATTGGATTAAATGATAAAAATATATTCCAATTATACTTTAAAACCAATTTAAAATATAATTTACCTATGCAAATAAATTAGATAAAAAGGCAATTTTATATTTTTAGTTATTCAATGGATTGTAATGTTATCCATTTAAGGATAATATGATTTATATTCTATTTGAAGTTTGTCAAATTAATGTATTATCTCACTCTAGGTTGACTTATGCATATTTGATTACATGTGCTAACCTTTTTTTTGAGACAAATGGAATGACCTATCATTCCAATGATTGTTATTATAATTATAGGACTATAACCTATATTTATACTTACCCTTAGGGAAATCCATAGACATACCTCAGAAATATCTCTAGGGATCTCACTATAGTTTTCGCATCCTAGTTTCCAAAGGTTAACTAACCCTTCACTATGATACCAACTCTAATGACCCAAGCTTGATGTAAAAGGACATTACATTTCTTTTTGTGGAATACTTAATACATTACAAAAATATACACCCAAAGACTGTATTAGTTTAGAGTCTTTGGAAACTTGGAACATAATCTTATATATTGCTGAAAGATCTTCAACATCTCCCATAAAGATCTTCCCCTTTTGTTTCCCTACCTAAAACCTTTTTTTATATCCCAAGGAAAAGAAAACATAAAAAAGGCGAGCTCAAATTCTCAGTAAGAGTAAAAATAAAGAATATAAAACAAACCATAAACATAATAATCTAAAAACAAGAACATAAATTTTAAATATCAAAATCATGAGTCATGAAATAAATCTTGGCAGTAGGTAAGACATAAATAATAATGGAATATTATCCATGATAAAATAGAATTGGAATAAAATATGGAATTAGGGAAAATAAATAAGCACATAATATGATTTTCATAGTATCCAAGGCATTTCTTCCAATATCATCATAGTGGAAAAATTCTATTACTGAACTGGGTTTACATATCATTCCATCCATATATTACTGAACCATATTTTCTTGTTGTTCTAGCCCTATATTGCTGAACCAAATTTACTTGTCATTTTAGTAATGTATATCTCATGAGATATAAATATTTACTTAGTGCATTGGAGAGAGATATAATTCTAACCCATCTCATAATTAAATCATTCATACATATTCCATAAAAACATAAATCATTCATCATAGCATAACCCATGAAATAAAATGGGTTTCTTAGACATCATTCCATCATAATCCATATAAAATAAATAGATTTCATAAAAATAGTTCCATCATAAACAAAATTAGAAAAAATTAATAATATGTATATAAACATAACCCTATGTCCTATTTTATGGAAAATAGTTTTGAGAAAACACTTAAAATTATTTATTGAGAAAAATATCCTTCTTCAAAAACGTTTTCTTTTCTCAAAATTCCATAAAATTTTAAAAAAAGAAAATAATTGAAAATACACTTGAAATATTAAAAATGAAGCTACAGGGAAATTAGGCATTATAAAAGCGTAAAAACCCATTCATGGCATATAGGTTAAAAAAACATTCTCCTTGTAATTTTTTTGGAAAATTCAAAAAAGTACATCATATGGTAAATGAAAGAAAGATTCCTTCAAAACCATGTAGTAAAAGTAAAAATGGGTAAAGATGACTTTAAACATACATAGAATAATAGTAAAAAAATTTGGGAATATTTTTTGAAAACATGAACATGGATGATAAATATTTCCCCAATAAATACTTACATATAAACAATCTCAGATAAAAATGAGATTGGAAAATTATCCTTTACCTTAGGTCTGATATGATTCGTATATATCCGACACTCCTATATATTGGGATTAAAAATATTATCAACTTGTAATAGAACCATAATAATATTTATTATATCATATATGATTCAATTATGACTTTATATTACCCATTAATTTATCAATTCTATGTTAAAGCAATGTTTTGGGTAATAATAATTTTATTTATCGTACGCATTTTGACTTGTTATTATTCATATTATTACTTATATTGTGATTTAATTACTTTAAAAATGTAAAACATGATTTATATATCATAAATATTCAGTATATAAATATATATAATAGTTAGATAAATGAAATGGAGCACACCATTCATGGAGATGATAGATCGTACGTAGGCATGAATGATGTTTCTGTTTCCTTATTGAATTGAATGGAAGGAAGTTAATTACATATATATACATATAAATACAATAGAATTATTATGTCATATATTTCATTATTATTTATTATATATAATTTATAATCATTCTTGAATGGTTAAAGTGTAGAATGAATCTCATCGCATTGTGGAGACGGTAGGCCGTACGTACGCACGAGCGATGATACCATTCACTTAATGATTAAATGGTATAGAAATTGTATGGTATATTAATTATAAAGAATACTTATAATGTTATATTAATTATTTAAATCCATTATACTCATTATTATACCAATCTAAATTAAGTATTGTTGAATAAAAAATTACACCATGGCGTGGAGATGGTAAGTCGTACACACGCACACATGATGATATTGTTATTCATAGGACAGATAAAAGGAGGTATAAAGTTGTCCCATAATTATAATAAAATCTCATCTTTTGGACCAAACTGGTGGAATCTGACTTCCTAGAAGTGGTGAATGGTCTCTCAACAAAAGATGATGATTCCCAGCCTTATGGCCTCATCTTGAGGAAGATCTGGTCCTGACCGATGGATTCGATGCATGAAAATTTTCTTTCATCAAAAGAGATGGTAATTCGAAAGCCCATCGTTTGGCTTGTTTTGGGAAATATTGGGGTGATCATTTTTGGGTGGACACATTCCCTGATTGGATTTTTAATCCTAGTTTCCTTGATCAGTAATTTATATTTTTCTTCAAAAAAATATAACCCCATATAAATTTTTTTTAGTAAGAAGATACATGTTTATGTTATTTTTCTCTTTACTTTAAATTGCTTATTATAACATGTCATTATCACTCCCAAGTGTATCCATGGGGTACTAAGATCAACCCAAGGATGGAAATGGTCGTACATATTTCATAAAATAGGATTAAGACAGATGTTAGGGTAGTTTTATATTATTTTTATATTATTTTTACCCTTATTTACCCGATTTACCCCTTAACTATGGTAAATAAAAATAATTACTGAAGTTACTATTCATAATTTACAAAAAATTAAAGGTAACTATTTAAAAAATTTGGTCCTTATTATTATAAATATGAAATCTATTTTTCCAAATTCAAAACACAGATTTTGGTGAAATTAATTTAAAATCAATTTTCGTTGTCAAAACCAAAACTGGGTTTTAAAAAAGTAAAAACTACCAAAAGATAGATATGTGTTTATTTCCAATTTCAATGTGAAATTAAATTCAATTAACACAATTGAATTAAATTATAAAAATATAATACAATTATACTTTAAAAAAATTAAAAATATAATCTAACTATATAAATAAATTAGATGAAAAGACAGTTTTGAATTAAAATACAGTATTTTTCACTATTCATTAAAATATGAGTTTTATCAGAAAAATACCAAAAATTAAACCAAAGTAAATTTTTATATCCCTCTTTTAAAGAAGTTTATTTTGTAAAATAGAATATATAAAACTTTTAAAAACTTTATTTGAAATGGGTGTGCCATCAAAAGGTGGAAAAACTGCATTTTTTGACAAATACTTCTTTTATCTAAAAAATTGCATTTGTTCTTATATCATGTCTAAAAAATAGATAATATGAATTTTAATTTTATATAAAATTAAAAATGTAGTTAATACTATTCATAATAGCTAGTTTATATCCCATTAAATAATAATATTTTAAAAACTATCGTTGTTTAGTGTAACTCAATATTGCATACAACACAAGATATCGAGGAAGGTAACTGTTGTGTGTAACGTAAGCCAAAAATAGTGTTGCATATACTACAAGATAATATGGTGTTGCATATATAGAAAAATAATATTGTTTTATCATACAACACATAACATAAAAGAAATTAAAAACAATCTATCTCATAAAATATCAGGGTGTTACATATACATTATCCAAGAGGGATAAAATTAGCTTTTGTACGTGTCTTCATGATATCAAAGTGCTGTAGGGTTATTCTTAAAATGTAAAAAAATTTGTGTCTTTAAAGGACTTGAAGTTTATAGGTAAGAAATATCATTATTGTCACACCATTATGCAACAACTTCTACCTATTTCATTCGGTAGAATATTGATTATCCATGTCAGAATGACTATCATGAAGGTCTGTTATTTTTTCAATTCAATTTTTAATAAGGTGATTGATTTGAATTCTTTGAAAAGTTTGGAAAATGAAGAAATTTATAAACTTTTTCAATTTTAAATTTAAATTCCTATATCTTTTTTTGATATAATGGTGCATATAATGGTTCATTTGGATCGAGAAATAAAGCTTTGTGGACCTGTATATCTATGTTGAATGTATCATTTTGAAAGGTATATGAAGATATTGAAGGGGTATGTTAAGAATTCATATCATCCTGAAGCCTCTATTATTGAAAATTATATTTATAAAGAGGTTGTGGAATTTTTTACAAGCTAATTTTCTACGATGGAGCATATTGGTTTGGCTCCATATCTCCATGTTTGAGTTAATTATGGGGGAAAGGGGATTCATGGCTTGAAATTCAAATATTTTTTAGGTGAAAATTTAAATAAGGTAAATTTAAACATATTGAATAACATAGATGATTCCTAACCATATATAACATTTTATATTAATGTATTGAAACAATTTCATTCAAAGAATAAAGAAATGTGGATTTTGAATGAGCATAACAAACCTTTTTTAATGGTTTAAAAAGACCATGATTGGTAGATTAGATGCATAAGAAACATTAATATGGATAGTGGGTGGTCCATGTTTAAAAATGAAAACATGGTCTGGGTATGACATTAACGTCTATACATTTCATATGAAAGATCAGAACAACATAAGTGCTGTTCAGAATAGTGGTGTATTGGTTTTCACCGAAGTAATGCGTTTTTCAATTTTTAAAGACAAAAAACCCAATTTAGTCATCAAGTGAATATTATGGAGTCATTGATGAAATATGTGAGGTTTATGACGTTAAATTTAAAGTTTTAGTGTTTAACTAAAAAGGTGTATCAGTAATAATAATGTTAAACATGATGAATTTGGAATAACACTTGTTAATCTAAATAGATTAGAAGGCACATCTGATCCTTTTATAATGGAAACACATGCAAAAAATTTTCTATATTCTTGATCAATCTGATATGCAGTGGTATATTTTTTTACAAGGAAAAAAATATGTTGGTGATGATCAACTTGATGAAGATATTGATTTATGTGAGATACCTGCTTCCATGGAAATATTAATAGATAACAATGATGAGCACATCATAGACATGTTTTGTTCCGTAAGAAACGATCATGGAGAAGGAATTTAGGAGAAAAATCCTTTAGTAAATTCCTAATATTAAAAGTATCTTATGTTTGTTTCTCTTTTACTTTTATAAATTTCATAAAATATTAGCAATATTAAATTTTTTTTCTTTGTTAAAACATGTATTAAAACTCATAAGTTAAAATGTTTGTAATATTAGTTTAGTTTTACTTATTTTACCATGTTTACCATTACATAACTTATATATTTATTGAATTTGTTGAAATACAATTATTTTAAATCTAATATCTTAAATAAAAAATACCTTATAAGAGTATATTGAAATAATATTTTTTTGTGTAAAAAATGATTTATTAGGTTGGATCATTTTTAATATTCCTACACCAATTTTGATTTTTTTCATTTATTTACTTGAAATTTCATATATCATTACTGTTGTTAGCATTTTAGTTAACTATAAAAAATATTAATAATAACGTGTTAAGTTTTAGTTTACTTTTTTGTTTCATAATTTTTCATTTTTTATTTACATTAGTATTGTAATAGTTGAATTTGTATATTTGTGTACTAATTTTTTGTTTCTTTGATTTGAAGGATAATGAAAGATCCATCAGCTTATAAAACACATACTTCTGGAGATGAGTGTACTCATACCTCTTGGGAGGAATGTTCACATGCTCCTCTTGATGATTCCTATCTATCTTTACAAGAGTCATATACTCCCATATAGCCAAAGAAAAGTTTGATGGTTGGTAAACATGGAAGCACACGTTTACCAAAATTATCAGTTGATCGTATCCAGGACCAAATGATAGTGGTAGAATTTGATGATAATGATATTAAAAGAGGTCCTAATGAAAAAAATGAAGAGTTTTTTATCAATTAAGGGTAAAAAGAAAGTCAGTATTTTGATTAGTGATTAGAGAAGTGTTGAAAAAGTAACACTATCTCAGTTGTGGGAGAAAAGTTTGGTAAGATCATTTGATATTGTTTTACTAATATTTAAATGTTTATAGTAATATATTTTCCCCCTTCTTATTAGATGAAATATGATATACCTAACACTAGAGGAGTTAGGAGGAAATGTTTATCATTAGCTGCTGGGATATGGAGGGATTTCAAATCAACCCTCACATCGGATTTTGTTTTTGGGAATAAGAAACATCATAATCCATGTGATATATATCCTTTTATAGATTAATAAACATGGAAATAATTTATTGAAAGTAAAATAAAAGATGCATTTTTTGTAAGTTCATTGGTAAATTTTATCAGTTTTCTTATATTAATGATCTTATTAATGATTTATTATTTTTAATTTATAGTAATTGAGGAGATCTCATCAGGAGATCAAATATAGAAACATTTACCCTCATAATTTATCTTAAAAAGGGTATACTTTATTAGAATAACAAATGATGAATAATTTTTTTCAAAAACTAAGAGTTGAGTCTTCAAGCTCTAGAGAGGTTGTCCCTCCACCCTCGGCTAGACATGAGAAATAGAAGAGAGAACAGAAGAGAATAAGGGAAATATCTTACGAAAGAATCTATGATTGTAGTTGAGAGTATTTTTAGATGTTTATTTTTTTTATTTACTTAAATTAATTCAATTTGTTTATGTATTTTGAATTGTTATAGAAGGGTCTTTGTAGCTGAGGGGAGGCATGATATTTTATCTGTAGCATTGTGAAAACCCAAACATCTGGGTCGTGTATGAGAATATCCGACAGGTGTATCAATGAGAAAAGTGTTACCACATTCTTCAGCTTCTCCAATGGAGGGTATTTATAAAAAAATAGAATCTAAAGAGTCTCAAGTTCAGAATATTAATGTGGCAATGGAGGATAAGATTAGAGAGTCGGTATAATCCGTGTTTACATATATGAAAATACAATTTCAGACTACAACTCACACTCCTCCACCTAAAGTAGAAACTGCCACTCCTCTACCTCCATCTGCAGACCCAACTTTTTATTCTACTCCTACACCCCTACTCCATAGATTCCCAAATACTATGAGTTATTTTTTGATGATCCTTATTATCATATTATTTCATATGGGATGATATTTTATATTGGAGACACCGTTCATCATTAGAAGTTATAGATAGAGCATCATAGGGTCACTGTATAAGATATTATAGATATATCAGCTGGAGTACTAATACCTACATATAAGGTGAGGATAGTTGGAAAAAGTATCGACCACTTTTTAGTTTAGCCATCTAGTATTTTGCAACAAATTATCATAGAGGTATTTTTATATTTTATATTTTATTTAATTTTTGTATTAACTTTTATAACATTTGAAAGTTAATATATTTATCTATCTATTTACATGAATACATTAAAGATAAATAAATACTATATATTGAACAAAAAATACAAAGGGATATGACTTCAAATAAAAATTCTAGTAGTGTTGATAGATTGTCAAGATATTCAATTTTTTTGTCAGGATATTATGAGATTCCAATGGAATCTAATTTTTGTGGATGTGAAATGACTATGTGGATTTTAAAAAATGATAACATGGAGCTTGTAACTATAGATATTTTTGGCATAAACACAATGAATTTGTTTCCTTGTAAGTCTTAACATAAATATTTCCATGCATTTAATTTTATGAAAATTTATACTTATGTTTGTTTTGTATTAGGTATATTTATAAAATGTTTAAGGAGAATAATAAGATATATGTTTAAGGAGTATATTTATTCAGTGCTGGATGTTTCAATATCTTCAAGAGTAAGAAAAATTTATCTCAAAAAGTGTTATATATTTTTTAATATAATAACCACTAATATTAAATTTTATTTTATATTAGTGGCCATTAGATGTTAGGTGTTTTTTGTCAAAGGGATATGACACTTTACTGGTTATGCTCTATCCATGTTGAAGTACCAAAAAATTTTAAGGATGTATTGGAATTGTATGTTTGACTTTCTTAATAGTTTTTTATATTATAATTAATTTTAAATTTATTTCATTGTTAATATTTTCTAAAAGGGGATGAAATTTCTTTCAAGAGTCCACAAATAAAAAGAACACCAAGATGAAATATGTAAAAGTAAAGGTGAATTTTCATTTATAATTAGTAAATTTTAGATATATTACATAAATTTTTTATTTTGTATTAAAAAAATCATTTAAACAACATTTTTATAAATAAGAAGGTATAAAATAATGCAGATATTATGTGTTAGGATTTATTTATGAAATAATTGAGATTGGAATAGTTACAATGTTCAACCATGTTATATTTCTTTATAAACCATTACTTAATATTTAATTTGTTTTATTCATTATACATGTTAAATACTTTCCTTTTTAATTTTCAGCTTTTTGATGAATCTCACCCTTATAGTTCACAAGATCTCACACACTTATAAGAGGAATGGGAAAATCATTTTATATGTTTGGTTGGATTTTAACTTGTGTTTAGAGAATATTGTAATTTTGAATATTGTAATTGTAAATTTTTTATTTTCTAGTTGTTTTGGTTGGATTTAGTTTTTTTAGTTAATATTGTAATTTTGACTCTTGTAATTGTGAATGTGTATTTGCTACTTGTTTCTGTTTGTTTTTTGGTTTGGTCTATATTAGAGAAGAAGGTTTACATGATATATGTATATTTTTTAAAAATTACGTTGGTCATTTTATAACCGATGTTAAAAAAATATTTTTATGGTTTTCCATGTTTGTTATTAAATAACCAATGCGGAAAATGGGTTTTTACATCAGTTATAATATAACCGATGTAAAAAACCATTCATCTTGAAGCTTTCATGTTGGTTAAGTAGAAAACAACATGTAATAGTATTTTTTATGTCGGTTATTCAATAATTGACATAAAAAATCTTTCATGGTGAAGATTTTCCACGTTGACTATAATGGAACTGATGTGGTATATTAGTTTTTATGTCAGCTATTAAATAAATGATGTAAAAAAATCACATATTTAAAACACATTGTTTAATAACAACGACTAATGACTAACATAAAAAAGAAAAAAAAACCGATGTTAAAAAGCATTTATACACTAGTGAATATAAACCAATGAAAATTAATTGATAAATTTCAATTCAGATCCCCTTGGATGAAATAATTCAAATTGAAACTTAAAATACAATTAATTATGAAGGATTTGTGATATTATATAAAAAATGGGCAGTGTATAGGCTATAAAAAATAAATTAGGTGCATAACTATCATGACCCCTTCTCCACAAAGTGTACCCCTCCTAGGATGACAATGGGAGCAGAGAGATAGTGACCCCCAAGTCTCACATCTAGTAGGCCATAAGTTTCAAACTAGCACCGATGGTATAATAAACATGGATATGGGAAGCATTACCCTCTAAGAGAAACACATGCTAAAGAGAGAGATAAAACAAACACCAACCAACTCCTTCCTGGACTAAAATATAGAAGAAAACCCAAGTAAAAAATGTAATTTCATGAAAGAACTACTACAAATGAAAAGGAAAACTATATGTACCAAAAGATAGTGAGGATGATAGTGACTATAAATCCAAAATAGCTCCTACAACCCACAAGCTAGTAGTAATCAGCCTGATCTCTGACCTACTCCAACTAACCTGAAAAAAAATAGTTTATATATACATAGGGAGAGTATAACAATATTCTTAATAGGATCCTCCCTAGAGACTATCGTGTAAAAGTAAATAAAAAATTCTAAAGAAAAATGAACAAAAAGTGAAACTAACTCGTCATCTAAACAAGTATACTATGTTCCCAACCTCACCATGGAAACTCTCACCAAGTATCGCATACAAGAGAATATAATATAATAAAGAATATCAAGGGTGCCCCACTACTACTTCCCCATTGTTTTTCTACTCTTCCCCAATGTTGCACGTCCTGAGCATATCTCTCCAAAAAGACTAGCCTGCAAACACCTGGGCGAAGCACTATGACGTGCACCTCATGAAGCAGACCACCAAATCCACATAAAAAAGTCACCAGGTAGTTTATGGGAGCCACCACTGCTCGCATAATGTGTATCATATTTTGGGTATAATACCTAAATCCATCATAACCCATACACAGAGTAAATATCCTCAAACCATCAAAACCTATACATGTTATAACTAAAATAGTCTTCAGGAAACTATATCTGAAATATATGTGTGTGAAATAATCAAAATCCATTACAACTATCTACACACATATATGGGAAAAAATAACTACCAGGCATACCAACACAAGTAACTATCAAGAGAAGAGATCAAGGCTAAAGGGGGTTTTCAGTCATCCATTCTCCTGCCAGGTTGTTGGGGAAAACACTCCCCAAGGCTCAGAATCCCTGGGGTGTCAGTTTCCCTAACCAAAAGGGTGGAGTAGCATATAGAAACACAAAAATTACATGATATAATATATATCACAACCACACTATGGGTATAATCTAGTCTCAAACTTAACTATAGCTAACGCCTCTCGGACTCCAGGCTGCCATTGTGAAGAATAGATATCATATAAGCATAAAACCATTTAAAGAGCTACATTAAATTAATTTATCCATTTTTATTAGTTTTAATTTACTTTAATTAATTATTAACCATTATCATTTCCACATAATTTTACATTACTTTTTCAACAAAGATCCATTTCCTCCAGAAAAAACCAAACCGAGTCCACAACTTCTCAGAATGTCAACCTCAACATGTCATCGCAGCATGTTCCAACCCTATAGGTTAAACTTTTATTAACTTATTTAATAACATTACTTTCTATATCACCAGGTTTTCTAGTAAACCATTGTAAACTCCCCAAACACAATGGCTCAAGACAATGAGTAGATGAACTACCAATCGATTCTTTGGCACCTATAACAAGAGAGTGAAATCATCCGACCATGAGGAGTTAAATACATAAAGCACGTGGAATACCCCACACATCTACAACTCCCATGGAATTAGAGTAAGAAAACACATTTTTTTACCTCAAGTAGTGGGGAAAGAAAATCATATAAACAAACAAAAAATTCAACAAGTATTTGATATTCATGATAATGGGTAATCCTAGATTCAACCCATTCTATCATCTCTGATGTCCTTCTCAAAACCCACATGAATATATCGATGCATCTCGGCACTCCTAGAATAAACTCCTTCCACAACAACTGGGACTCCCTTACCCTCAGACCACAATAGCATTCTAGGCTCAACCATCCCAAGATCACAATATATCTGTGACTCCTTTCCCCACATACCAAAATAAGCTTCTAGTATCATCCATCCTAGGCTCACATCACATCCAAATTTGTAGGAAACAAATATAGCAATAAGCTCTTGGACCCAAAGCAGGGGATTTAGCCTTTATAAACAATGAGCTCTCATAAATGTAAAACACAAGATACTTGGCCTTTATAAGAAAACAGGCAACTCAGGCCCTAAAAAGTCATTAATTTGCATCACAAAACGAGTTATTTATTTTATATTGAATTAACTGATTCATTATTCATAGGTTCTAACTATATGAAACCTAATAAAAAAGATATCTCAAACAATAAAAAATTAATTAAACAATTAATTTAACATACTTTTAATTTTTTTATCAATAAGAATCATCATGATTTATGTCCATTAACCAATTAAATTAAATATTCATACATGCATCAGTTTGGTTAACATGAAATTGCAACAACAACAATTAGATTCATTAAACATGCCTCTTGAATTAATTTCACCAATTAATTATCAATTAATTTTGGATTTAAGTTCTTTAGTAATTTTTATCAAAAACAACATTCCAAACCAAAAAAGGCATAAATATCACACTATCTAGCATATCGAGAGGCAATCCATTATCACAATAAAAAAATCTCTGTACAATCGATAATGATTATTTAATTGGGTTCAAGTATTTAATTAGGTCAATTTCATTGGGATCCAAGGGGATAAACCATGACAACTATAAAATTTCACGTAATTATATAGAGAAGTAATGAATTCCCTACCTCAAAAGGCCATCTATGTTCTTTTCACGAGAATGAAACACACAATGGATCTTCGATCACCTCTCCCACAAGAACTGCATCCAACCGAGGATGTTTCATCACCGCCTCACAAACAACAACCAAGAGAAACCCCATTAGAACCATGGGTAAACAAACTCTATAGAATAGTGAAAAGAATGAGAGGAAAATGAGATCAAAACTTGGATAAACTGCTATAAAATTTAGGAAAAAACACATAGGATCAATTCGGGTCACCATATATCAATGTTGGATGCCCAAGATCGATTACCATTAAAGGTAACTCCAAAATTCCAAAGAGGGTATTGTTGGGTAAACTAGGATGAGGGGGAGGGAAGCATCGGCCATAGGTTTTGACAACCCTAGTGGATGAAAAAACACTTAAAAAATTATAATGTTGGGGGATTACAGGATGTGTAATCCCCTTTTATGTTGTGTAATTCCTAGATTTTAGTTTTTTCTGAAAAATATATCCTTTTTATTTATTTTATTTTTCAATCCCCAAAATATTACACGGTGTGAATATCACTTTAACTTTGTGAAATTATTCTACATAGTGTGAAACCAACTTTCATACCATTAAAGTTCCCTACTCCCAATTCTTAACACCAGAGTCCCTCCACACTTCCTCCTGGGCCGCCTTTGATCTCCATAATCCTAGGGAATAGGCAAAGGGTCGATCCACATTAATTTGGGCCCCTACATCTGATTCCTCTCAAAAAATTATCGTCCTTTAAAATCCAAAACCAACCAGAGAGGAAACAGAAAGAGATCATCCAATCAAACACCTAGTGAGATACCTCTCAAGCCTCTCATCACTATAGCATCTCACCACCTCACTAGAGCAATAAGTGAAAAACCATAAAAAAATCACAACCAGATCTTAAATACTCTCCTAGAGGAGATACCTCTCAAAAGAGATAAGGAAAATATAAGAAACAAGAGAAATACCTCTCACAAATAGAAAGGTATAAAACCATAAAATTAACAACATTAAAAAATCCAACTCAGGGTATTGAGTGTGTATCAACGAATCACATTCCTAGGTAATCTTTTCCATGCTACCAAGTCACAAAAAGACACAAAAAAAAGGGATTTTACGCCCTTGAAACACTTTCTCCTAGTAGTCCCGGATCTCTACAAGCCACTCCTTGAAGGTCACATCATCACAAACATCAATATTACCTGGTTCGATGATGTTAGAGTCATCATGAAGATAATGAAAGATCTGTGAAACATGAAAAACATCATGTATCTAGTTTATCTATGGGGGAAGCACTATCTAATACGCCACGACTCCAAATCAAGCCAACACATTGCAAGGCCCAACAAAATGGGAAGACGACTTACTCACATGACCAGACCTCCACTTCCCATGATGGGGAGTCACCTTTAGAAATACATGATCCCCAATATTAAACTATATAGGTCTCATCCTATGATCGACACAGGATTTATGATGATCCTTTGCTGACTTCACCTTCTCGTGAATCACCTGAACTGTCTCTATCGTGTTCTACACCAGTTCTGGCCTAAGAATTTCTAACTCTCCAACCCTAGTCCAGTATAATGAAGAACAGAAAGGTCAGCCATACAAGTCTTCGAATGACACCATACTGATGGTGGAGTGAAAACTATTGTTGCAAGATAACTCTACCAAGAGAAATTTCCTCAAACACAAACCTCCAAAATCCAATACACAAGAGAAAAACATGTATTTAAGAGTATAGATGGCCCGTTCTAGAAAACTGTCTATTTATGGATGAAAAGAAGTGCTAAGGCATAAATGAGAACCAAAAGCATGCTGGTGACCTCTCTATACTCTAGAGGTAAAACAAGGATCTCGATCAAAAATGGTCATCCTCGAGGCCTAATTGGGTCTCAAAACCACCTCCAGATACTTCCTCAAAAAAACCTCCACTGAGATCGACTCCTTAATCACTATAAAGTGGGATGATTTCTTCAAATGATCCACTACCACCCGTATAGTGTCATATACTCCCTAAGATTGAGGTAAGCTGGTAACAATGTCCACCAAGATGTCCTCCCACTTCCACTGAGGAACATCTAATGGCTGGAGAAAACCACTGGGAACACAGTGCTTAGCCTTCACCTTCTGGAAGATCGTATATCGAGACAGAAACTCTACAACTGCATGCTTCAAACCCAACCACAAAAAATGACCTCTCAAGGATCGATACATCTTTTTCATTCCAGAATGTACTTCCAAGGGAGAACTATGGAACTCTCTGAGAACCATCTCACACATTGCAAAAGGAATGAAAATACTTCCTTGAAACAACACTTGGTTTTTTCCATCCTCAGACCAACCATCAGGGGCCTCACCACAAAAAACCAGGTCTCTCCAGGCCTCCACCTCAAGATCCCCGAACTGGGATTTATACACATACTGCACTAGATATGAATGCACTGTCATATGAAAAAGGAAACCTCTACCCCCAACTTCTCCCATATTTAGGTGTAATGTTGAATGTTCTTCCATCACTCTCCATCACATACTGCATCACTACACGACTTCCTTATCAACACATCAGACACAAAATCCTTCTTTCTAGGTGTATACAAAATCTAAAAGTCATAATCCTATAAGAACTCCATACACTAATGCTAGAACAAGTTCAATTCATGTTGGGAGAAAACATAACTCATTCTTTTATGATTGGTAAAGAAAAAAAGAGATCACTTATGAGGTAATGTATCATCAACTTCAGGGAAAACACCACCACCACCAAATCATGATCATGGGTTGCATAGTTATTCTCATGGGGATGTAACTATCAAGACCCTTAATAAACGATTGATATTGGATACATTAGAAAATATCCCAACCCAAGATGTGAAGCATCATAGAAAACATCTAACTAAACTCCTTATACTGGAAGAAAAAATAACTGGGGCACGATCCAAATTGTCCTTCAGATACTCAAAAGCTACCTAAAATTGATCAGTCCATAAGAATGCCTGATCCTTTATAGTAAATGCTGTCATAGGAGTCTCAACCTAAGAAAAATTAGCTAAGAACATCCTATAATAGCCTGAAAGACCAAGGAAACTTTTCACCTTTGCTACTGTCTTGGGGGTTTCCCAAGATACAACTGATCCTATCTTCAAAGGATCCACAATTATTCCCTTCTGGGATAAAAAATTCCCTAAGAAAAGGACTCCATAAGCCCAAAAATCACACTTCATTAACTTTTCAAACAGCTATCGATGATGAAGAACGCACAAAATAGCACCCAGATGATCCGCATGCTCCTTATTAGACACAAAGTACACAAGGATATCATCGATGAAAACCACTATGAACTTATCCAAAAACTCATGGAACAAAACATTCATTAACCCCATTAACATAGATGGAGCATTCATCATGCCGAACAACATCACAATGAAATCATAATTCCCATGACAACAATGATAAATGTAGTCTTTAGAATATCCCCATCCTTCACTCACATCTGATGATACCCTGATCAAAAATCAATCTTTGAGAACCAACTTTCACCCTTTAGTTGATCAAATAAATCATGAATCCGCAGAAGAGGGTAGAAATTCTTCACTGTCACTTGGTTCAAGTGATGATAATAGATACCCTATAGAAAATTTCCATTATCCATATTTATAAACAAAATTGGTACACCCCACGGTGACACACTTGTCCTAACAAAACCTCACTATAACATACCATCAAGCTATATACAAATTGTTGGACTCACCTATTTTGATAATCTCAAATATGTTTAGATATGTTTTAATAATCCCAAATCATGCTTATATATATAATAATTATGTTTCAAAACTATGCCTTCATGTTCTAGTGTTAGTATGAATGTCAAAATAATCATATAATATCATGGAATATATTAATCAATGCTTATTTATGTTTAATAATGATGAAGTATGATATTAATTCAATCTGGAACTAATATGGATAGAACAGTTACTTTGTAAGCGTTTAAGTTCTTAAGTCACTGATAGTTATAATTATGACTAATACAAGTTCACTGTTAGACTAGTCCACCAATATAATAAGTCTACCGATAAACAAAGGTCACTGATAGACCAAACCTTTTATTATATAACAAGTCACCGATACATAGTCTACCGATACAAAGTCACCAGTACAGACAGCTACCGATAGAAGGAGCTACCGATATAAGCGATCTACCGCTACACAAAGTCACTGATACATAAAGATACCGTTATAGAGAGTAACAACTACCGATGCAAGACCCACCGCTACAAGTTCACCGATACAAGTCCACTGATACAAGATACTGATAGAGAGAGCTACCACTACCGATGATAACAGCTACTGATAGCGAGGAAGAGCTACTGACATAAGTTCACCATTACAAAGAGCTACTGACAGATGGAGTTACTGATACACGAGCTACTACTACAAGATCTATTGTTACAAGTCTATCGGAAGAGAGCTACTGCTAGAAGATGATTGTTAACCAGTCATTATTACTCAAACTCTATACTTTGTCAATATTATTAATATAATGCTAATGGTCATATTTTATTAATTCAATGAAACTACTATTAATTAATGTGGGTTGTTGGCATGTTAGGAAACCGTACCTCATACCTATAAAAGGTAATCATTCCCAATTGCCGGAGATCAAAGAATAAAAGGAATATTGAGCTACTGGAGAATAGGTGAGATATACAAAAAGAGTAAATATAAAAAAAGAGGAGATATACATAAGGAAGAATACAGGTCATATACAAGAAGATATACACGTACATGAAGAGAAGAACACTCGAAGAACTTGAAGAACACTCATACACATCAAGAACAGAATTTCAAAGAGGAAGTTCAAGTGTTACAAGGAATACTCTCACATTCAGGTTGAACACCTGTACCAGAAGTGAAGGAACAGAACCACGACACTCTATTTTCTAGAAAACATCCATAGAAGGACTCAAAGCTTCATCTACTTCAATACAAATGAGTCCATAACTGCATTGACATCACACAAAAGAATTCTAAACTCATCCCAATATTATTTCTCTGTTGTGATCATTCTTATTATTACATTACAAGCAGTGTGTGCTTCTGTATGTTTGGACACACACTAACTCCTGAGCTAAACTAGAGGATACTGAAATCCTCACACCAAACTCTTTATACCTTTGTGTATCCCACGTATAAGTATGGTAGAGGTCTGAGGACCTGGACAACCTGTGTGATGTGGTTGTTGATTTCCCACGTAGAACTGTGGTAGAGGTCTGAGGACCTGGAGAGTTTGAGTACTATTGTATACCCTGATCCAGGGTGTCGATCAAGGTTTTATATAAACTGTTTGAGAGGACTAAGTCTCATCCTGATACTAAACCTCTTGGATAAAACTGTTGTGCATCTTTTTTTTGTTTAAACTATTTTCAATATTCCACTACTAATTACTTTAAAATTCAAATATGTTTTAAAGTAACTCTAATAGTTGAACTAGAAATTGTTTTTAATTATTGTTAGCCAGTAAGTTAGTTTCAAAAGCTAACTTAATCTTCAAATTAAGTTAACTGAGAAATAATCAATCTTTGAGAAACTAATTGAACACTTATAATCGTTATAAATTCACTACAGTTTAACTTGTTTGTTAAATTGGGTTTTTTTAATAGAAATATTTTAATCATACATTTTTAATAGGAACTCAATTCACCCCCTCTTGAGTATCCTCTAGTACAAATTTTGGTATCAGAGTAGTAGATAAACTTTTTTCAAAAAACTATTTTTGTAAAAAGTTTTCAACTGTGACTTTAGTTGTATCTTAAAGATCTCAAAATTTCTGTTAATTCTAATTTTTTTTATCTTTATATATGCTTTTAAAACTTAGTTATTATGGATAACAGTTTAGAAGGCGTAGATACCAACATGACACCTTTCTTTAATGGTGTCAATTATGCCCAATGTAATATAAAAATGAAAATCCATTTAGAAAGTATGGGATTTGACATCTGAAATGCTATAGAGACTCAGTATAAGATTCCAGAAACTATTAGAAATACTTGAGATGAACCTACGAAATCTTCTTACAATAATAATTGTAAAGTAATGAATGCTCTGTATTGTACTTTAGGAGATGAAGAATTTAATCGAATATCTGCTTGTAAGACTGCTTATGAAATTTGGGATACTTTGGCTATTTCCCATGAGGGAACAACCAATGTTAAAGAAATGAGACTAAATACATACACAATTAAGTATGATAATTTTAAAAAGAAATATGATTAATCTATATCTGATATGTATCTCAGGTTTATTGATATAGATAATAAAATGAGTTCACTGGGAAAAGTTGTTCCAAAAAAAGAAAAAATCATGAGGATACTGAGATGCCTACCAGACAGATGGAAAGGAACCTCTGTCTCTATTAGAGAATCATGTGACATTGGAAAGCTACCTATCAAGGAGCTGATTGGTAAGTTGATGATGTTTGAAGAAGATCTAAAAGTAAATAAAGAGGAAGATGATAAACCTAAAAAGAAGTCAGTGGAATTCAAGTCCATTGCTTCAAAGAGAAAGGACAAATAGAAGGTTCAGATAACTGAAGAAAGCTCAAATAGTGAAAATTCTAACTCAGACAGTGATGAAGAGATGGCTCATATAGCCAGGAGATTCAAGAAATCCTATAGAAAGAAGAAACTTTTTTAGAAAATCTGATTATAAGGGTAAGTATGATCGATGAGGAAATTGGAAGAAAGACTGGAGGAAAACTAATAAATATTATGGAATTTTTTGCTATGAGTGCAAAAGAAAAGGTCATGTCAAAGATGACTATCCAAAACTGAAATTTAAGAAAAAGTATGACTATAAGGATAAGAAATACATTAAATCCATGAGAGCTACATGGAGTTCTTCTGAAGACAACTCAAATGGATATGATGCTTTTGATTCTGAAGAAAAGAATCATTCCAACATGTGTTTCATGACTGAAACATCTAAGGTAACACTTAATTCCCCTATACATAATGATTATTATTCTGGGAATGAAAGTGATTCAAATAATGATTATAATATGTCTAAAGCTGAATTATTTGAATACTATAATATGTTAGAAGATACTTATAATGAGATGAAAGATAAGTACAAATCATTAAAGAAAAAATATGCCTTAACTAGTACTGTTAAATCTGATATTAGTATAGAAAAGGAAAAGAATGCTCAACTGTTAAAGGAGAATACTGAACTTAAATTGTCTAATGAGAAACTTAGAAAAGACTTAAAGAATTTTAAAAATGGAAAGAATAATCTAACTCAAATGCTTAGAAAAAAAGTTTCACCAAAGTATACTACTAGTTTAGGATACCATCCTGGACATAGACAATTTGTTAAGAATAAATTTATTTCAAAATCTGGACAAAATGCTGCTAGTTCAAATTCTGGAAATTCTTATGCTTCATATAGCTATTCAAATTCTTATAGACCAAAAAAAGTATATTTATCAAAATATTTTGAATCTGTTAATTATAGGAAACCCATTAGACAAATATGTGTTCCTAAAGTTTTACTTGCTAACATTTCTGGACCCAAGAAAATCTAGGTACCAAAATTATCTTCTGTCTAAATCTGTTTTGTAGGAAAATTTCTTGAAAAGTTCCTGTAGGAAGGTATGGTACTTGGACAGTGGATGTTCAAGGCATATGAAAGGAGACTACTCATGCTTTAAGAGCTTAATCAATGTTGATAGATGATATGTCACCTTTGGGGATAACTCAAAAGGAAAAATCATCAGCTTAGGCCAGATTGGTAACACTGATTCAATTTTAATTTCTAAAGTACTATTTTTTTGATGGATTAAAATACAATCTATTAAGTATTTCTTAGTTGTGTGATGATGGATTCAATGTAAAATTTGAAAATGATTCATGTAATGTTTTGATTCTAAAAATGTTTTGGTATTTACTACATTAATAATTGAAAATGTATATGCTGTAGATTTTAATACCTTATCTAAACAAAATTTTAATTTTTTAAATTATTTTCATAAAGAATCTTGGATATGGAATAGAAGATTAGGACACTTCAATGTTAATTCACTCAGAAAACTGACTAGAAAAGGTTTAGTTAGAGACCTGCCCAAACTAGAATTTTCAACAAACAAAGTTTGTAATCCCTATCAAAAGGTAAAGAAACATAAAGTTTCTTTCAAATCAAAGAAGGAAGTTTCAACTTCTCAACCTCTCGAGTGGGTTCATATGGATTTATTTGGACCATTTAGAGTTTATAACTTAAATGGGAAGCACTATGTCTATGTCCTTGTAGATGACTTTTCTAGATATACTTGGGTATACTTTATAGCTCAAAAAAGTGAAGCTTGTTCTTATTTAATTAAATACTCCAAGTCTGTAGAGAACCTTAGTGGACTTAAGATGAAGACCCTGAGAAGTGACCATGGTTGTGCATTCGAAAATCATGAGTTTGAAACTTATTTCTCACATAATGGCTATAGTTACAATTCATCTGCCCCCAGAACACCTCAACAGAATGGTGTAGTAGAATGAAGAAATGGAACACTTCAAAAAATTTCAAGAACTATGCTTAATGAATACGATCTACCTGTTTACTTTTGGGCTGAAGCTGTCAATACAACTTGTTATATTATAAATAGAGTCTTGATTAGACCAATTCTCAAAAGGACCCCTAGTGAGATATGGAATAATAGGAAGCCTAAGGTTAATTACTTTAGAGTTTTTGGTTTCAGAGTCTTCATCCTCAATACTAAAGATAATGTTGATATGTTTTCATCCAAAAGCGATGAAGGAATCTTTCTAGGTTATTCTATATCTAGAAAAGCTTATAGAATATTTAATAAGAGGACCAAATGTGTGGAAGAATCTGTACACACCAAATTTGATGAAACTGATCCACATGAACCTAAGACCCCTCTTGAAAATCTTGAAGAAGACATGTCAATTCTAAACCTTAATGAAAAAAAAACAGTGAACCTGTTGTTATGACAACCAGTTCTGGAAATTTTCAAGAACCAGTTTCTGTTGAACCCGAACCTGTAAATGAACCTGAAATTTCTATCTCTACCTTTACTAGACCAACTAGGACCCTTAAAAACCATCCTTTAGACGTTGTAGTAGGAGATTTAGATAGAGGAACTCAGACTAGAGCTTCTCTAAAAAATCAGGTTGACCATCAAGATTTTCTTTCATACTTAGAACCTAAAAATATCAATGATGCTATCAATGATGAATTTTGGGTGATGGATATGCAAGAAGAGTTAAATCAATTTGAAAGATACAAAGTCTGGGAATTAGTAGACAAACCTAAGGAAACTTTGACCATAGACACTAAATGGGTTTTTAGAAATAAATTTGATGAGTCTGGAAATATCATTAGAAACAAATCTAGGTTAGTTTCACAAGGATATAGTCAAGAAGAAGGAATAGAATATGAGGAAACCTTTTCACTTGTAGTTAGGTTAGAAGCTATTAGGATTCTACTTGCTTATGTTGTTCATCTAAATCTCAAGTTATATCAAATGGATGTTAAAAGTGCTTTTCTAAATGGTTTTATAATTGAAGATGTTTTTGTTGAACAACCACCTGGATTTACTAATCCTCATTTTCCAAATCCAGTTTTTAAGCTTTTTAAAGCTCTATATGGTTTAAAACAAGCTCCACGAGCTTGGTATGATAGAATTAGTAATTTTCTTATTTTAAAAGGTTTTATTAAAAGGATTGTTGATCCAACTCTTTTTATCTAAAGGATTTGAAAATATTTTTTGATAGTACAAATCTATGTTGATGATATTATTTTTGGATCTTCTAAAAATGCTTTGTGTATTGATTTTTCAAAGAGTATGCAAAGTGAATTTGAAATGAGTTTAATGGGAGAACTCAAATATTTTCTTGGATTTCAATTCTTTCAAAATGAAAATGGTATTATTTTAAATCAAAGTAAATATACAAAGGATCTTTTAAAATGTTTTGGTTTGGATAGTAATAAGGAAAGTGATACACCTATGAGTACCAATTATAAATTGGATGCAGATGAAACTGGGAAACCAGTGGATCAAACCAATTATAGAGGTATGATTGGGAGTTTACTTTATCTTACTACTAGTAGACCAGATATTATGTTTAGTGTGTATATGTGTGCAAGATTTCAAGGTAATCCAAAATAGTTACACTTGCTTGCTGTTAAAAGGATTTTAAAATATCTTAAACATACTACTAATTTTGGATTATTTTATCCTAAAGGATAATAATTCAATTTAATAAGTTATTCAGATGCTGAATTTTCTAGTTGCAAGTTAGATAGGAAGATCACTTCTAGAACATGTCATATTCTAGGTAAGTCTTTAGTATCATGGTGTACTAAAAAGTAGAATTATGTTGCATTGTCTACTGCTGAAGCAGAGTACATAGCTGCTAGTAGTTTCTGTACCCAAATTATGTGGATGAAACACACTCTATTGGACTATGAATATCTATTTAGACATGTATCTATAAATTTTGATAACATTAGTGTGATCAATATCTCTAATAATCCTATGTCTCACTCTAGGACTAAGCACATTGATGTAAGACATCACTTTTTGAGAGATCATTATCAAGGTGATATAACTCTTGAATTCATTGGCACTGAACATCAGTTGGATGATATATTCACTAAACCTTTAAATTAAGAGAGATTAAGTTACATTAGACATGAGTTAGGAATGATAAACTTTCCATAAACCTCACTGTTATACCACACTGGTATGAACCTCACCGTTATACCTCACTGGTATGAACCTCACCGTTATACCTCACTGGTATGAACCTCACCGTTATACCTCAATGATATGAACCTCACCGTTATACCTCACCAGTATAAACCTCACCATTATAACTCACTGGTATAGACCTCACCATTATAACCTCACTGGTATGGACCTCACCGTTAGAGCCTCTCTGTTAGAGGACCTCACCGTTAGGAATCCTCACCGATATATGTTACTGATATTTTGCGCTATTTTAAACTTTATGTTTTTAGCCACTAGAATTTGTATCATTTGTATTACATTTATTATTTTTCATTTATTTATTTCTTTATTCCTAAATGATAAAAAGTTATACTTAACCTCATTTCAATCCACCTCGAACCCTTTACCTTCAAACCATAGCTCCCAAACCTTCGTTTCTCTCGAACCCTAAGCCTCACGATTCGAATAATGGAAAGAGTGAAGAGACTGATACTCAGTGAAGAGGGTGATGAGCCGAATGCCAAGAGACTCAAAGGAGAGTCTAGTGCTGGTAGTAAAGTAAAGAAACCTATAAACCCACATCTCATAAAAAGGGAAATAGTAGTTGAGAAAGAGTAATTCATAGAATGGTTGATGACCAGTAAGTCATTAATTTTAAGAGTTCTTGAAGAGCTGGAATAGGTTGAGTGCTTCTTGAATAACAATGGTCCTTATTATCAGAAACTGGTAAAGGAATTCTATGAGTTTGTTTGTTTTGAGAAATCAGAAGGTGAGAACAGAATGGTATCAGTAGTGAATGACAAGATAATTTCTTTTTCTTCTATTGAATGGGTGAGTGCTTGAAATTTCCATACGAGGGTGAGTTTGGATATTACTCAAGTTAGTACCTCCTACCAGTGACATTTTTTATTATGAAACTACTTTGGAAGAGTTCACTGGAGATGGCACACCAAGAAAAGTAGTTGCTACAGAAATGGATGGAGAAAACTGGTTGCTATTCAAATTTATCCAGCATGTGTTAAGTCCAAGAAGAGGAGACTTTGAAAATATAAGGTTTCAAGAAATTTATTTTCTATATCTACTAAGACATGGAGTAAAATTAAATTTTTGTAGGCTTATGACGATTCAAATTGAAGATATGACCAGGACAAAGTAAAAAAAACAAATGCTATATTCTTTGCAAAGCTGATTTCTTTGATGATCAAGGTAAAAGGTGTGGATGAGTCTCAGGATGAGACAACGGTTGTGAGAGAAAACTTTTGTACTACAAAAATAGTTTGTAAGTACATGAAGATTGGCTGGAACACATGGAAAAGGGAATGGATAAATGATGATGAAAAATGTTATGATAAATTTAACCTTGTTGAGCATCCCAATCGGCCAAGAGATAGGAGAGATCTAGGTCTAGGACCTAATGAGGAGTAACCTCAATATAGTGATGATGATTAAGAGGAGGATACCTCTATAGAATATGGAGGGGATCCTCATATTACACCAAGATCAGCTACTGAAAATGTATCATATTGAAAAGAAAATCCACTTGTGACCCTACCTAGAAAGGAAATAGTTCTGGGAGAAAGTGTTAAAGAAATATCTGTGGATGAGGAAGACCTGACTAAATCAAATCGTGAGGAGATTGCTCCAAATTCCAGTAGTGTTGATGATGAAGAAGAAGTATTTGAAAATGGATGTTCCTTTTTAAGTCTCAGTCCTTTGATTGAGAGCTCTTTTATGCCTTTTGAGGAGGTTTTTGAAGTGGAAAGACCATTACCTATTGCTAATATACCTCAGCCTATGCCACCTGGTTTGGATATAAATATGCTTGTAGATAGCTCCTATGAAGAGGAAATGGCTGTAGTTGGTGCTGAATAGGAGGAAGCTCCACTTTAGGGGGAGCAACCTGTAAGGATATGATCAATTTCTGTGACCTATGTAGTGGAAGATTGGTCTGTGGATCCAGGATTTATTGTATTGGGACTAGACTATCCTGATTCTGATAATGATACACCCATTAGAAGGCATCTTGTGTCTTATGATATTTTCTCAGAGGAAGTTACTATGCAACCAGTATCTCCTCTAGCTCTGCCTGAAGACATTGTGGGAAAAGAAGACATTGAGGCACTGAAATCTGAATTGAAAACCTGTTTTGTTAAAGATCTAAGTAAGATGGAATGTTCTTTAGTATCTTCTCTGGGAAGTGTTTTGTCAAGTGATATGATAGGAGTGATGGATGAAGTAAAAGAATGTCAAAATCAAGTTAAAAGTTTATCAGAGGCTGTTGACTCTCTAATGAAATCTGTTGCTTCATTTGATACCCTCATGAGTTCTAAATCTCAAGTTTATACTAACATCAACTACATTCGAAATGTAGTGAAACAGTTTGTGGATGTGTGTGAAGATTTTAAGAAGGCCATAAAAACGTATGTCAGTACTTGGGATTTTGTTGTGAAAAAATTGATAAGTAATTTGACTGAGTCTTTCAAAGAAATGATAGCTTTTACTGTAGAACCTCCTGGTGTATCCAAAGTATCAATTGATGTGGAAATGTTTAGATCTATGCTGAAAGAATAAATTGGTCAAGTTAGTTCCAGTAGATTATATGATTCTCAGGTGATTACTACCACAAGGGATATCAGACAGATCGTTTAGGACTATATGAGAGATGCTACTGCTACCTAGAATGAAATCAAAGAAAAAATTGATTATTATTTTCAGAGAGTGTACACCAAGCATCAGCTAACCAATCATTTCAAGCTGCTGTTAGAGAATCTGAAACTGCCCCCAGTCACTCAAGACTTCAGAGAAAAAGTTAGTAAGCTTAGAGAGTTGACCCCTACTTTGGACAAATTTATGGATAACAAGGATGATTTAATCTCTACCATGGAGAGAGGGGGAGGTATCATTATTGATTTCAGGAATCTCTTACCGCCATTCCTGCATGTGGACAGTACACCTATCATTGTTCCTCCTACCTTACCTGCCACTAGTTCTACTGGTTCCACACCTCAAATGAATCATGCTCAGGCAATAGGAATCCTGACTCCTATGATCACACATAGGAGTACTCATTACAAACCTAGCAATGTTTCAGTAGCTGGACCACCTTTGATAATTATCGGAGTACCCAAGCCTGCAACTCAACCTACCCAATCCCAGTCCTCTGATCCTCAAGGGAAATCCAAAGTGGACATCCAGGAGGTTGATTGAATGAGGCTAGAGATTTTGATAGGAATCTTTGTACATCTTGTTTTTTTCACTATTTCATATACCTTTGTCATGTGAAATGAAAATGTTTGTTTTCTCTATTCTTCTTTTATGCTCTGAACCATTGTTTTTTCTCTTTTTGCTAATCAAAAAGGGGGAGAAAAATTATAATATGGGGAGAACATACAATTTTGGGAGAAATTAAAATAAGGGGGACATGAGAAACTTATAATACATGTCTTTGGGAAATAAATATTCAATTTTTTTTACTCTTTTGTTTGTCCATAGTTTAACTCCGATACATTTGAGAGCTATGATCTGAACACACTGAGAAATTCCATTAGATGTCTTTTACTCTAATTCATTAAAGTTTATTCTGGATTATAATACCATAATTTGTGATTTTCAAAAAGGGGGAGATTGTTGGAATCACCTATTTTGATAATCTCAAATATGTTTAGATATGTTTTGATAATCCCAAATCATACTTATCTATATAATAATTATGTTTCATAACTATGACTTCATGTTCCAGTGTTAGTATGGATGTCAAAATAATCATATAATATCATGGAATATATTAATCAATGCTTATTTATGTTTAACAATGATGAAGTGTGATATTAATTCAATCTGGAAATAATATGGATTGAGTAGTTACTTTGTGAGCATTTAAGTTCTTAAGTCACTGATAGTTATAATTATGACTGATACAAGTTCACTGTTAGACTAGTCCACTGATAGACTAAGTCTACCAATAAACAAAGGTCACTGATATACCAATCCTTATGTTATATAACAAGTCACCATTACATAGTCTACCGATACAAAGTCACTAGTACAGACAACTACCGATAGAAGGAGCTACCGATAGAAGGTGCTACCGATACAAGTGCGCAACTGTTACACAGAGTCACTGATACATAAAGATGCCATTACAGGGAGTAAAAACTACCGATGCAAGACCCACCACTACAAGTTCACCAATACAAGTCCATTGATACAAGATATTGATAGAGAGAGCTACCACTACTGAGGATAACAACTACTGATAGAGAGGAAGAGGTACCGACAGAAGTTCATCATTATAAAGAGCTACTGATAGATGGAGTTACTGATACATGAGCTACTGCTAAAAGATCTACCATTACAAGTATACCGACAAAGAGCTACTGATGGAAGATGACTGTTAACCAGTCACTGTTACTCAAACTATATACTTTGTCAATATTATTAATATAATGCTAATGGTCATATTTTCTTAATTCAATGTAACTACTATTAATTAATGTGGCTTGTTGGCATGTCAGGGAACCGTACCTCGTACCTGTAAATGGTAACCATTCCCATTTTCGGAGCTCAAGGAATAAAATTAATATCGAACTACTAGAGAATATGTGAGATATACAAAAAAGGGAGATATACAAAAAGAGGAGATATACATAAGGAAGAATACAAGACATATACAAGAAGATATACACGTACATGAAGAGAATAACACTCGAAGAACTCGAAGAACACTCATACACATCAAGAATAGAAGTTCAAAGAGGAAGTTCAAGTGTTACATGGAATACTCTCACATTCAAGCTGAACACCTGTACTAGAAGTGAAGGAACCGAACCACGACACTCTGTTTTCTAGAAAACTTCCAGAGAATGACTCAAAGCTTCATTTTATTCAATCCAAAGGAGTGTAGAGATGCATTGATATCACACAAGAGCATTCTAAACTCATCTCTATATTATTGCTTTGCTGTGATCATTCTTCTTATTACATTACGAGCAGTGTGTGCTTCTGTCTATTTGGACACACACTGACTCCTAAGCTGAACTGAAGGATACTGAAATCCTCACACTAAACTCTTTATACATTTTTGTATCCCATGTAGAACTATGGTAGAGGTTTGAGGACCTGGATAACCTGTGTACTGTTGTTGTTGCTTTCCCATGTAGAGCTGTGGTAGAGGTCTGAGGACCTGGAGAGTCTGAGTATTGTTGTAAACCCCGATCTAGGGTGCGGATCAAAGTTTTATATAAAATGTTTGAGAGGAAAAAGTCTCAGCTTGAGATTGAACCTCTTGGTTAAAACCACTATGCATCTTATTTTAGTTTAAACTATTATCAATATTCCACTGCTAATTACTTTAAAATTCAAATCTATTTTAAAGTAACTCTGATAGTTGAACTAGCAAGTGTTTGTAATTATTATCAGCTATTAAGTTAGTTTCAAAAGCTAAATTAATCTCTAGATTAAGTTAACTGAGAAATAATAAATCTTTGAGAAACTAATTGAACACTTATAATTGTTATAAATTCACTACAGTTGAACTTGTTTGTTAAATTGGGGTTTTTAATAGAAATATTTTAATCAAAAATTTTTAATATGAACTCAATTCACCCCCCTCTCGAGTATCCTCTGGGAAAACACAAATATCTCACAACTTAGAAGTATCCATCTTATACAGAGACATCAAGACATGAGACATTCCTGGCTATAGTTCAATCCCAAAATTGATCTCTCGTCGAGGAGGTAATGCTACAACCTCCTCTGGAAAGACATCAGGATACTCTTCTATGACCTTGGGAAACATCGACTTACGAACCAACGATTATCTTAGAATCAACCTAGACATTAAGGATGACAAGGATGGAATATGTCTCTGACCTATCCTAGGGTCTTTCTTGCCAACAAACATTGATGTCTCTCCATCAACATCGAAGAAAACCACCTACCTCCTGAAGCCATCCACTATATCATGCATTGAATACAACCGATCCATGATGAGGATTGTTCCATATGTTTTTATCCATAAACATAGGAAATCTCTCCAATAGAAGTACTACCCTAGAACTATCTCACAGTTTCTACATAATTTAATGAATTCATCTTGACCTCCTACTGGTGTAGTCAATGCCATGGTCACTGGAAGCCTATCTACCTAAATTCCCAAATCATTGACAAGGGTAGATGACATGAAGGAGTGTGTCACTACTTGATCAAACAAAGCATGAACCCAAATTGAAAACAACAAATGGGTACCTTGAATGATGTTTGGATCACCTAGCACTAGAAATTCTAAAGTAAGAATCTAACCATGACCTGCTCCATGGACTCTTTGACTATGCCGACGACCACCACTATGGACATGATCTACTCTATGAGGATGTGGAGAATCAAAGGGTTGTCCTCTTCATGCCCCATCTACTCTATGATGATCCCAAATTGGATCAAACTACTACTCCTACCTTAGCTAGAACTGCCTCAATGGAGGAACTTGAAGAAAAAAAACTGGCACATGCTGTTTGCTAAAAAAAGTCCAGAAATCTCACCACTAATGACCTCAGCCTCCACAAGAAAAAACACGCATTTAATACCTTATCATGGGTCTAAGAGATGACCCACCCCCCATAGAAATGGGACTTTGAGGGCTATGACCCACCCCCAGATGATCAGAAGTTCTTCTATCCGGACAACTGAGAACCCTGAACCATAGATCTAATTCATGAGGAATGTAACGACCCGAAATTTTGAATAATTTTTTTTCATAACTTTGTGTCTTATTTTATTTTTATACTCAACAAAACTATTTCATTTAATAAAATGAGTATAATTAAAATAAGACCATTGGGTTTCGACTGTTATATGACCGTTGGTCAATATGACTGTTGGAAACTAAACGTTGTGATTATTGTGTATAAACATAAGTGATCTAGATTAATTAATATAGAAAGAAGATTCGATGGCCCAATCCAGTAGTCTCGGGCCGATCGAAGTCCATCTAACAGAAATTGGGAAGGAGGTAGCAACTTTGGGCTTTGATCTGGACCAAACCCAATCCGAACTTCATTGTGTGAAGCTGGAACAGAATTGCCTTCGTGAGAAGTTCAAGATCATAGAAATCATTACTTAGGAAATGTTGGCTGAGCTTCCCCAAAATTCCATCACCCTAGCACACCTTACTCTTAGGTCTTATGCTGGTGTTATAAGGGGTTATGCAACGAGACCGTAACTGCCTTGTGTAATCCTTTGATTTAAATAAAAAAGTGTGATTTCTTATTATGGTGAAGTTTGTGAATTTTCAAATGTCTGGATAAATATAGTATGCATATTATTGATGAATTTTAGAAAAATGTTATTTTAAAAATATTTATGTAAACCTTGAATAATTAATAATGTGTAATGATTTTCAAAAAATGGTCTTCTACAGTTATGTTCGGTAAGAAATTTAGAGTCTAATAAGATCAAATTAATTTTTGATGAATAATAAATTATGAATAGTGATTTTTCACTTATGATTAGTAATGTGATCAAATGGAATAAGTAACCTCATTCAAGAAAGTATTAATATAATATAGGCACCTTGATTAAGTAATGTGATTCAATAAGATAGGTAAATAAATGTTTCATAAAGTACTGTTTAAGTATTAGTTTTTTTCGGGTGAATAGTGTTTTTTATTTTAAAATTAAAATAAAAATATTTAGAAAATTATTTTTATAAAATGGAGTTCATTTTTGAATTCAGAGCATCGATATTAGGTTAAGGTGAATTTTTGGGATATTTATGAAACAGTTGAATTTTCAGTGAATAGTGTTTTTATTTAAAAATTAAATTAAAAATATTTAAGAAATTGTTTTCATAAAATGGAGTCCATTTTTGAAATCAGAGCATCGATATTTGGTTAAGGTGAAATTTTGAGATTTTTCTTAGAAAGTTGAATTTTCAGTGAATAGTGAAAATACAGTTTTTGAGTTTCGGGTGTTTAATGAGATCATTAAGGATGTAATAATTATGAAATAATTCTGGTATACTTATGAATAGTAAGATAAAGTATGAGGTGTCCCAAGTGGCCAATACCATGAGAAAATACCATGGGAAGGGCCATGGTTTTTCCAATACCACCGATGAGGTGTCGCTTGGAAATTAAGGCTTTGTCCCCTCACTTATCCTATAAATACCAAGACTTTCCATCATTATTTTCATTTCTAAATCCTCCCCGACGATTGTATGGTCTCTTTACCTCGCAAGGAGTCCTCCCAAGTTTCCCTAAATCCTTCCAAGGTCCCAAACTTCAAGATTTCGATATTACTCTTCAAGGTAAGGGATCATACCTCTCTCTTTCTTTTCAAGTACTCTCATTTATGTCATTTCTTTTAAGCCCCATGTCCTTATGTTGGGGGTATTCTTTTATATTCATATTTCTATCCATTTCATGTTAATATGATGAGATAACCCCTCTTTCTCTCATCATTTCCTTTTATTAATGTTTAAGTGGTGTCGTTTGGCTGCCGAATTTTTGTAAGGGATTCTTTCACCCTTCTCATTTTCAAAGTTCTATTTTAATGTCAAGTCTTTCGAGTTCCTTTTTATAATGTTGGGGTATGATATCTATATCCATAATAATTTACTCTTTATGTTCATATGAGTAGATACCCTATTTGATCTCATCAATTCATTTTTTTAAGTTTTAAGTGACACCGTTAGGCTGCCGAAATTTCATAAGAGAAATCTTATTTTTGTATTCCTTTAAAGTTTTTCATTTCATATGGTATGTCCTTAAAATTTCATTACCATGTTCTTATATCCTTTATAATTATGTCTCTATAAAATTTTATGGATCATTTATGATTGGGTGACCCATGTCCCCTCTCTTTTCAATATTTTCTAAAACCCTACAACACAACCGTTATGCTGCCGAATTTTCGTCTTAAAATGTCTCTCTATTTTTCTCAAATTCTTTAATTTTATTAAGTGAATACTCAAAACTCGTTATTCTACAGGGGTTTTCACATATATACCAAAATTTTCTATTTTAAATTCTGGGGGTTACTACATGAAACCCGCTGTCCATTTCCGTGGATTTAAAGTGACATAAAGATCATGTATTAAAAATAGTTTTTAAAATGTTATGATTATGAAATGAAACCCATTTCTTTTATGCTATATGGGTTATTTATAAAATGTTTGATGATGATATATGTGGCTCACATGATAATAAAAACAAATTAAGGGTGCAACCTGATAGCGCTCCAATGCATTGGGTAAAGACTTAATCTCTAGAGATGACCATTTTAACGATACCTTGGTGAATAAGCTTGGTAATTATTTTTAATGACACCTTGGGGATAGACCTTGGTGATATGGAAATTATTGTCTATATTAAATCTTGTAGCCACATATTCAAGTTATGTTCCAATTTATTTTTTTATTATATGCATGTTCTGCCATTGCTCATGTCTTCTTGCTTTTATTCAAGTTCTTATTGATATCATAAGTACACTGACTCCCTTGTTTACACTTACTGGGCCTTCTGCTCACCCTTTCCTTTGATGTCTGTCCCCAGGATATGAGATGCAATAAATATACATAGGATTAACCTTTTATGAAGCCTTACAAGTGTTTTAGAAGAATTTTTATGTTGTTTTCAAGTATTATGTTCCTGATTTCCAAGACACTAGACTTTAAAGATCCTCTATTTGTAAAATGTAATCAAATGTTATGTAATAAAAGGGAGGGATTCCATAGTTGGTATCAAAGGATAGTTTAGTTATTTATGGAAATTAGGATATGAAAACTTTAGGAAGAACCCTATAGAAAATTTTAAATATAGAAAATATTCCTGGTATTTTGTCGAGTATTGAGTAAGTGGTTTATCAAGAAAATACATCCCTATCTAGATACGAGAAGGTAGTGGTGGCTCTGGCATAGATATACATAGGGTTAAAACCTGAAAACACCGATTTGAGCTAGACTCGAACGAAAACTGGTACACGACAATGGGCATTGCTGCACTCTTGGTTACGACACTCCTGAGGGATATGTTTGGTTAATCGCAAGCTTTTTATGAATCATTATGAAAGAATTATAGAAAAATGTAATGGTCTAAGAATGAATATTTGTGACATAAAATTATTTTTAGTTAAAAGATTGATAAATGAAATAAGTTTCTCACGAAAGATTTATTCTTTTTGAAAATGTCCCCATCGTCTAGGAATATGTTGATGTGTTTCCTGAGGAGTTACCCGAACCTCCCCCAGAAAGAGAGGTGGAGTTCTCCATTGAACTCGTACCTGGATCTCATCCGATGTCAAAGACCACCTATAGAATGGAAAATGTGGAGCTAGAGGAATTAAAGAAAAAACCAGAAGATCTTTTGGAGGATGGGTTTATCCAACAAGTGTGTCTCCTTGGGGAGCACCAGTTCTCTTTGTGAGGAAGATGGATGGATCGACGAAGCTATGAATTGATTATAGAGAACTGAATGGGAACACAGTGAAAGAAAAAAATACTCTCTTCCAAGAATTGATGACTTATTGGACCAACTTCATGGGACTCAATTCTTCTCTAATATTGATTTTCGTTCTGGTTGTCATCAATTGAGGGTGAAGAATGATGATATTCCAAAAACTACCTTCCAATAAAGATATGGGCATTATGAGTTTGTTGTTATGTCCTTCGGACTGACTAATGCACCTTCTATTTTTATGGATCAAGAAAAAGTTCATTTTGGAAACTTTTGTTTATCAAATGGATATCCTTTGTATAGGAAGATGATTTGGTGATTAAATGGTAAAGGTTATTTTGGACGATGTTTTCTATTTTGGAGTACTATATACCTAAGGGAAATAAAATACTATAGGATCTAAATTGAGGAGGAATGGTTGATTTTTATTTATTTATTGCGGAGATATGGTGATTTGGGTTATTTCTAGAAAATGATGAACCTAGCATAAAGAATATGTGAATAGGTTAATTACACTTTAGTATGAGACTTTAATAGTAGTCGGTGTTATTTGGAGATAAATGTTAAGATTTATTATGGAAGACTATGTGATTAAATCCTTCTAAGTTTTGGGTTCCAATCTTAGTTTGGATTATTCTGAAGAATTTTAAGGATGGTTGTGTATTTAATGGTCTTTCTAGAACTTTGGGTACTTTGGTTGAATTTGGGAGATTAATAGTCATATTTCTTTTTATAAAGGATTATCCTTTTGGGGGATTATATGATCTCATACTAACCTTTTTAGTTTTAGTTAATGAGTAAATATAATGGAAAAATATAGTTATTCTTTTACTGATTATGTGATTATCTAGAAGATGATTCTAATGCTTTTGATGAGACCAAGTCTCTTGAATACTCATTGTTTGGAGAAAATATTAGTCTTGGTGGAAACTTATTAAGGGATGAAACTATACATGAAGGTAAGTATATTTCCTTATGTTTTTATTCTATGTAGTAAATTAATTCCTCAAAATTATGAAAAGAAACGTAAAACAAAAATGTTGTTGGTTTACGTTTCCTACTAGGTAATCAAAGACCATTTAACACATCTTAATTTTGTGATCTTCTTGTGGTTAATTTTCTCCTAATCTTGTTTTCTATCACTCTCCATCAGAACATGACCCTTTGTTTTCTCTTCTATATCCATGTTTTCCTACATGTAATCCTTGTATGGGTTAACTCGGGTGACCTTTGTACTTCCCATCCTTTCTTTTAAAGTAATAGTTTTACTGACTCTTTTTCCGATGTGGGACTTTCAACAAAATTTACAATCCCAATTTTAAAATCGAGAGGACACAATTGCTTAAGGGGGGAAGATTGTAACGACCCTAATTTTTGAATAAATTTTTTTCCTAACTTTGTGTGTTATTTTATTTTTATACTCAAGAAACCTATTTCATTTAATAAAATGAGTATAATTAAAATAAGACCATTGGGTTTCCACTGTTATATGATCGTTGGTCAATATGACTGTTGGAAACTAAAAGTTGTGATTATTGTCTATAAATATAAGTGATATTGATTAGTTAATATAGAAAGAAGATTCGATGGCCCCATCCAGTAGTCTCGGGCCGATCAAAGCCCATCTGATGGAACTCAGGAAGGAGGTAGCACCTTTGGGCTTTGCTCTGGATCAAACCCAATCCGAACTTCATATTGTGAAGCTGGAACGGAATCGCCTTCACGAGAAGTTCAAGCTCATAGAAATCACTACTCAGGAAATGTTGGCTGAGCCGCCCCAAGACTCTATCACCCTAGAACACCTTAATCTTAGATCCTATGGTGGCGTTATAAGGGGTTATGTAATGAGACCGTAACGTTCTTGTGTGATCCTTTTATTTAAATAAAAAATTGTGATTTCTTCTTATGGTGAAGTTTGTGAATTTTCAAATTTCAGGATAAATATAGCATGCATAGTATTGATGAATTTTAGAAAAAGGATATTTTAACAATATTTATGTAAACCTTAAATAATTAATAATGTGTAATGATTTTCAAAAAATGGTCTTCTACAGTTATGTTCAGTAAGAAATTTAGAGTCTAATAAGATCAACTTAATTTTTGATGAATAGTAAATTATGAATAATTATTTTATGCTTATGATTAGTAATGTGATCAAATGGATTAAGTAACCTCACTTAAGAAAGTATTAATATAATCTAGGAACCTTGATTAAGTAATGTGATTCAATAAAATAGGTAAATAACTATTCTAGAAAGTATTGTTTAAGTATTAGTTTTTTTCAGTATAATAGTGTTTTTTTATTTTAAAATTAAATTTAAAATATTTAGAAAATTATTTTTATAAAATGAAGTTCATTTTTGAATTCAGAGCATCCATATTAGGTTAAGGTGAATTTTTGGGATATTTCTGAAACAATTGAATTTTCAGTGAATAGCGTTTTTATTTGAAAATTAAATTAAAAATATTTAGAAAATTATTTTCATAAAATGGAGTTCATTTTTGAAATCAGAGCATTGATATTTGGTTAAGGTGAAATTTTGGGATTTTTCTGAGAAAGTTGAATTTTCGGTGAATAGTGAAAATACAGTTTTTGAGTTTCGGGTGTTTAATGACATCATTAAGGATTTAATAATTATTCAATAATTCTGGTCGACTTATGAATATTAAGATAAGGTACGTGGTGTCCCAAGTGGCCAATACTATGGGAAAATACCATGGGCAAGCCCATGGTTTTTCCAATACCACCGATGAGGTGTCCCTTGGCAATTAATGCTTTATCCCCTCACTTCTCCTATAAATACCAAGACTTTACCACATTATTTTCATTTAAAAATCCTTCACAACAATGTTCTGGTCTCTTTACCTCCCAAAGAGTCCTCACAAGGTTCCCTCAAGCCTCCCAAGGTCCCAAACTTCCAGATTTCGAAGTTACTCTTCAAGGTAAGGGATCCTACCTCTCTCTTTCTTTTCAAGTACTCTCGTTTATGTCATTTATTTTAAGCCCCATGTTATTATGTTGGGGGTGTTATTTTATATTAATATTTCTTTCCTTTTCATGTTCATATGATGAGAGACCCCCTCTTTCTCTCATCATTTCATTTTATGAATGCTTAAGTGGCGCCGTTAGGCTGCCAAATTTTTGTAAGGGATTCTTTCACCCTACTCATTTCAAAGTTCTATTTTAATGTCAAGTCTTTAGAGTTCCTTTTTCTTATGTTGGGGTATTATCTCTATATCCATAATAGTTTCCTCTTTATGGTCATATGAGGAGAGACCCTATTTGATCTCATCAATTCATTTTTTGACGTTTTATGTGATGCCGTTAGGCTACCGAAATTTCATAAGAGAAATCTTATTTTTGTCTTCCTTTCACGTTTTTTATTTCATCTGGTATGTCCTTCAAATTTCCTTACCATGTTCTTTTATCCTTTATATTATGTCTCTCTACTGTTTTATGGATCATTTATGAGTGGGTGACGCATGTCCCCTCTCTTTTCAATATTTTCTAAAACCCTGCAACACAACCATTATGCTGTCGGATTTTCGTCTCAAAATGTCTCTCCCTTTTTATCAAATTCTTTTATTTTATTAAGTGAATACTCAAAACTATTTATTATACAGGGGTATTCACATATATACCAAAATTTTCTATTTTAAATTCTGGTATTTACATACATGAAACCCGCTTTCCATTTCCGTGGGTTTAAAGTGACATAAAGATCATGTCTTTAAAACAGTTTTTAAAACGTTATGATTATGAAATGAAACCCATTTGTTTTATGATATATGGGTAATTTTTAAAATGTTTTATGATGATATGTGTGGCTCACATGATAATAAAGACAAATTAAGGGTGCACCCTGATAGCGCTCCAATGCATTGGGTAAAGACTTAATCTCTAGAGATGACCATTTTAATGATACCTTGGTGAATAACCTTGGTAATTTTTTTAATGACACCTTGGAGATGGACCTTGGTGATACGGAAATGATTTTCTATGTTAAATGTTGTAGCCACATATTCAAGTTATGTTCCATGTTCTTTTTTTATGATATGCCTATTCTTACATTACTCATGTCTTCATGATTTTATTCAAGTTCTTATTTATATCACAAGCACACTGACTCCATTGTTTACCCTTACTGGGTCTTCTGCTCACCCTTTCCTTTGGTGTATGTCCCCAGGATATGAGATGCAGTAAATGTACATAGGATGAACCTTTGATTTAGCTTTACCAGTGGTTTAGAAGAATGTTTATGTTGTTTTCAAGTATTATGTTCCTAATTTCCAAGACACTAGACTTTAAAGATCCTCTGTTTGTAAAATGTAATGAAATGTTATGTAATAAAAGGGAGGGATTCCATAAGGAATGCCAATGGCTCCCCTCTTCTCGTAATCTAGTTCTGGATAATATCTTCTCTATGACCTATAATATCTTAATCACCTTGATATACATCTTAAACATAAACAGGGTGACCTAGTGCTAGATCTCTGAATGCAAATCCTCATCGAAATTCCTCTCCCTAGCCTCCTCATACGAAAAAACGTCCGAAGAATATCACAGAAGGTTCCTGAAATGGATTCCATACTCTCGCACACTGGAACTCCCCCGTCGAAGGGTAAGCAGCTCCAGGTGACTGGTCACCTTCATGGTCAAAGAGAGGAAATCAGTGATGAACTGGTCTTGAAAATCCTCCCAAGAGACTTTCAACTCCTCGTGATCGCTAAGGAACAAGAACCATCACTACCTCACTGCCCCACGTAGCATCGTCAAAGCCAATGACACCCAATAATCTTTCTGAGAACATATCAAACTAAAATCTATCTCAACCTCATCCAACTAGTATTCTATGAATGTATCAAAAACAGATCCCTAAAACCTCTACATAATATGGTACTGAAACTCTAAGATGTACTCCATCAAGTGTCATCATCGTTAACCTCTACTATATAGCAATTTTCTAGTGAAACATACTGAACATATTCTATATGAACCTGATGTGGACATCAACCTGGAGCCATATCATTAAAATAATATACAGTAAGATCTCTAAAACCAAGAATATGGTAGACCTTAACATTGATTAATTGTTTTCTTTTATTCATTTTAGGTTGAACTATCACAGGGTATACCCATTAAAACACACATGAAAATAAGAATGATGTGTGATCCTTTACTAGGTCTCTACCCTACAACAATCATCACTTAATTCAGTATCCACTATATGCTTAAAGGTTCGTGCATCAGATCACAAGGGGCCCTAAATGCCCATGTATTAACTCGTCTCCTTGTTTACAATGATTACTAACTTAGCTAACACCGTTTCCCTACCAAACCATGCAACATAACCTGAGCCTAAATACAAACCCCATCATATCCCTCAAACTGAATTCTAATTCCACTTTCTCACGACCCATCCCCATAAAGTATACGCCTCCTAGATTAAAAATGGGAGAAGAGAGATAGTGAACCCCGAGTCCCACCTCTAGTAGGCCCCGGGTTGGAAACTAGCACTGAGGGTATAATAAACAAGAAGAAGAGAGGAATTACCCTCTAAGAGAAATACATGCAGAAGAGAGAGATAAGATACACACCAACCAACTCCTGATCAGAATACAATGTAGAATAAAAATCAAGAACAAAAATGTAATTTCATACAAGAACTACTAAAATTAAAAAGGAAAACTGCAATTACCAAAAGAAAGTAAGGATGAAAGTGACCACGAAGCCCAAATAGATCCATCAACCCACAAGCTAGTATTAACTAGATTGATCTCCAAACTTCTCCAACTAACCTAAAAAATAGTTTATATATACCTAGGGTGTGTATAATAGTATACTCAGTATGATCCTCCCCAAAGCCTCTCGTGAAAAAGTAAATAAAGCATGCTAAAACATAGTGAACAACTAGTGAAACTAACTCATCACCTAAATAGTTATACTAATCTCCCATCCTCACCATGGATACTATCACCATGTATAACATATAAGATCATATAATATAATAAATAATATCAAGGGTACCCTGCTACTACTTCCTTGCGTTTTTGCCACTCTTCCCCCAACTTCACACATCCTAAGAATCTCTCTCCAAAAAGGATAGCCCACATACACCTGGGAGAATGTAACACCCCGAGATATTATGAAAAATATCATTTTTAATTTCATTAATGTCTTGTGTTGTAAGCTACATCAAAAGGATCTTGCACAACATGCATCCTTGAATTGCCTTGCATTACAAGCAATCACGACCTTTCCTCGATAGCGTGTGTAGTACGCAATACCGAGTTTCACTAAACAACGATATGCTATTAAAATATTATTAAAACTAGCAGTTATGAATAGTAATAAACAATTTTTGAAATTTTTTAAATTTTATTTTTCAAAATGGACTTCATTTTTGGATTCGGAATATTGAAATTAGCTTAGGGTGAAATTTTGGTACTTTTCCGATAACTTTCATATTTTGATGAATAGTGAAAATTACTAAATTTTAATTAAAAACAACTTTTTTAATCGAAATAATTAATAGTGATAAATTATTAATTTGAGTGTCTTTAAAGTATATTTAGAATATATTTTTACAATTTAATACAATTTTGTTCATTGGATGTAATTTCACATTTAAACCAGACATAAACAAGTGTCAATCTTTTGATAGTTATTATCTTTTAAAAACACGCTATTTGTTTTGACGACGGGAATTAATTTTTAAATTAGTTAATTTAACTGATATGCTTTGAATTTGGTAAAATAAAAATCATTTTTGAATTCATAATATCAAATATAGATTAGGCTTAATTTTTGGTATTTTTCTGGAAACTTTCATTTTTTGATGAATAGTGAAACCACTAAGTGGTAGTTAAAAAAACTGAATTTTTCATAAAACTTAATTTTACCGCTTCTGTGAGTAGAATTTCAAAAATTCGATAGACACGATTAATATCAAGGACTAAAATGTGGTTCAATGAGATGAAAGTAATTTTTGGTGAATAGTAACTTTTTACTTTTTTTACCACGGTTAAAAGTAAATAGGGTAGTTAAGGGTAAAAATGATATTATTATTACCCTAAAACATGTCCTAATTATATTGGATAAGTGTAATTCGATAAAAAACAACCTTAGGAATAAAATATGACCATTTAGGCCCACTTGAATTGGATTAGGACATTTATTATCAATTTGTTTAAAGAAGGGTTAAAATAGTTAAAATCAATGTTTAATAACTAAAGCATTTTTAATATAGGGTTATACATAAGATAAATTCGACTATAAATATTAATTAGAAAGATAATAATATTTCCCACATAATGATATTTTATTTTTAATTTTTAGACTTTAAATAAGTTAATTTATTTATGACACAAAGATGATGCAGTAATTATCTTATTAATGAAATATTGACATAATTGATGTTATAAATACCCAAATAAATGTAATTTGAGACTTTTTATGAATTACACTAATTTTATAGGTTAATATGACATGTTAGTATTAATTTAATTAACTTTTTTCGAATTAATAATTCTGTTATGATTTTCACAAAAATCAATTACTAAATATTGTCAAAATTGACATAAAATATTTTTTAAAACAAATATTATATTATTAATTGTCATTCTATTCCTAAAAATATATGGTTCGGAAAAATGACTTAGATAAGGTTATATATATTAATAATAAACAACTTGGGGTTCTTTTGTCTTGTTATAGTAAGTTTATTAACCTTATAGTGTAAGAACACAAAAAGACACGGTAAAAGTAAAATTATCTAACTTAATGTTAAATCTAAATGATAACGTTAAAATAGGAACCTAAACTTGTCTAAATTATATTGGATGATAGGATTAAGACTAATACCCAACTTAGCTTAGAAATAAATCAATTTGGAGCTATTTAAAACCAAATATGGATTTATAATAAAATAATATTTTTTGTTTTTCCAAAGGTGCCCCTCTCCTCCCTTATAAAAGGGCACCTCCTCCCTCTCTTCCTCAAACCACCTTGAGCCTTCATGCTCGGAAAACCCCTGCCAAATTCTCTTCTCCACTTCCCTAGAAACATCCTATAGGTCCTTGTCTTCTTCAAAGACCAACTTTAGTGCCGTAAGAGGAGGACTCAAAGAGGCGCTTCAAAGAAGAGGTAATGTATGTTACCGATTCTTTCAACTTTATTTCTTCTTCCACTTCTTCTTCTTAGGTTTTTTCATTATGAAGTAATAACATCTGTATAACTCATATACTGATATGTTATTATAAGTATGAAACAACCCTATTTCACCATCTATCCATCCTACGGAAAATGAAATCACCGCGCGTGCGTACGTACAGAATACCGTCTCCACACCGTGGTGTAATCTATTTTCCACCACCACCATACTTGGATGGGTATAATGGTGTACATAATAACTATATATGATTATTGTAAAGTTATATTTATTCTGAAATATTATACATACACTCCAATACAATTTCACGATCATGAGAACGATATCATCGCTCGTGCGTACGCACGGACTACCATCTCCACGACGCGATGAGATTCATTCTCCACATTAACCATTCATGAATGATTATAAAGTACATATAATAAGTAATAATGAAATATATGACATAATAATACTACTGTATTTATGTATATATATATTTATGTCATCTACTTAATTCCACTCAATTCAATAAAGAAACGAAAATAACGTTCATGTGTATGTACGGCCTACCGTCTCCATGAACGGTGTATTTCTTTCCATTTATCGATCCATTATATATATGTATATTATGAATATATATTATATATAAATCATGTTTTAAATTATGTATTTAAGTAATCATGATCTATGTAATCATATGAATAATTACAAGTTAAAACACGAACGACAAATGAGACGATTTTACCCAAAACGCTACTTTAACATGAATTTACAAAAGAACGGGTAATATAAAGTCATAAGTGAACCATATATGATATAATAACAATTAATATGATTCTGTAATAAGTCAATGACATTATTTAAATCATTATATAGGAGGTTCGGACACTTACGAAGCAAATTGGACCTAAGGTAAGGGATAATTTATCAATCTCATTTTTATCCAAGGTTGTTTATTCGTAAGTATTTACTAGGGTTATCTTTATCATCAAAGCCCATGTTTTCTAAAAATGTTTTCATGTATGTTTAAAGTTCTTTTTACCCATTTTTGACTTTTACTACTTGGTATGTAAAGAATCTTTCTTTTACGAGGTACTTTTTGACTTTTCCGGCAAAAGTACGAGAAGAATGTTTTTTTAACTTATACGGCATGAAAGGGTTTTTACGGTTTTATAAAGCCTTATTTTCATGAAGTTTCCTCCAAAAGATTTCATGAATATTTCCAAAAAAATATCTTTCTTTTAAAAATTCATGACATTTTGTGAAAAGAAAATGATTTTAAAGAAGAACAGATATTTTCCCCAAGAATTCATTTCAAGTGTTTTACCAAAACCATTTTCCATATAAGATGACATTATTTCATAAGTGTATGTTTTAAGTTTAATGTCTCTATGATTTTACATGGTTCAATTTTCTTATTAGGAAATTTCCATTTGTTTTATATGGATTATGAAATGATGGGATGATGTTTATGAAACCCATTTTATTCTTTGGGTTATGATGAATGTTTTAAGTTTATTTTGTGGCACAAGTAAGAATTATTTCATTATGAGATGGGAGGGACCTATATCTCCCTCCAATGCATTGGGTAAAGATTTATATCTCATGAGATAGACATGGCTGGAACGGTAAGTTAATCCAGTTCAGTGTTACAGGACTGAAATGAGGAGTGAACTCGATTCAGAAAGGGACTTTGTCCACTAAGTTGGTCTTGGAAGCAGTGCCTTGGCTACTATGGAAATAATTACATGTGCTTAATGGTTGTCACAATTAAATGTTTTATTCCCAGGTCATGTTATCATGTTTTTTGTTCCATTATGATCTATACCTTATGTACTTCCATGTTTTAAGTCGTTGCTCAAGATTTTGATGTTTAAACATTATGTTCATGTTTTTAAGTTCAAATTTATATGGTATGTTTTATTTTATCCATGATTACCCTTAATGAGCATTTGAGCTCACCCTTTTTATGTTTTATTTTCCCCCAGGATTAAAAGAAAGGTTTTAGGTAAGGAAATAAAAAGTGGAAGATCTTTATGGGAGATGTTGAATATCTTTCAACATGATTAGTTGTTTATATTCCAAGTTTCCAAAGACACTAAACTATTACGATCCTTGTGTGTTTTTTTGTTATGTATTAAGTATTTAGCAAAAGTAATGTAATGTCCATGTATGACAAGCTTTGGGTCTCTACAGTTGGTATCAGAGGAAAGGTTTAGTCAAACTTTGGAAACTAGGATGCGAGAACTTTAGTGAGATCTCTAGAGATATTTCTAAGGTATGTCTAGGGATGTCCCTAAGGTTAAGTATAAATATAGGTTATAGTACTAGAATTACGGTAACCCAAGATGTTAGATATTGAAGGCACTCCCCCTTTATTATATTGTTTTCCCTAGCGTGATTTTTGCCTCTCACACTATTCTTTTTGGGTTTTAGAAAATGGCTGGAAACAAGATGATTCACGATAATGGAGGATATGATGGACAATGGAATGATATTATTCATGAAAAACCAAATGAAATGGGATTTGGAAGTCCAAACATCATTATTATGCCGAATCAGCAATCTCATAATATGATCAATAAACTCAAATTTGGTAAGTTTCCTGACTCAACTAATAAGAGAAAGATGGAGTTTCATGATGATCATAGAGGAAAGAAAGTTAAATTTCCCCTATGTAAATCATGTGGGAAGAGGCATCAAGGAGAATGTTTCAAAGGAACTGGAAGATGTTTTGGGTGTGGAAAAGAAGGACACAAAGCCAGTAAGTGCAAAGGAAAAGGTTCAGTTAACACCATGGATGAGGATAATGGTATTGCTACAACATCAACAAAGGTTAAATGTTTTAAATGTGGAATTTACTGACACTATACAAACCAATGCCCTAAGGGAAAGTCTCATGAAGAGAATAGATATGGTCGTATGGGTAGTATTTATGTTGATGATGATGAAGAGACTACAAATGATATGTGAGATGAAAGAATTGTTGAAGCTCGGTCAATGGTTTAAGAAGGTAGTGGAATGATTACATGTTTATCAAGTGTAATGTTGTATAAGTAATCTCATGGTACTATGGAATAAAGAGACATATAAGGATCGTTACACTGTTGTCTTTACTTATGTTTTGAAAGTGTATGATGAATGGTACCAGTAACCATGAAAGGTTATTCAGATATTTTTAGAAAGTTGATGATATGCGCATAATGAAGGGATAAGGAGAAAATTAAATGTTTGATAGTATTCATGAGCTCATGACTAATATAAGGAGAAGGTTATATCATGGTTTGAGTATATAGAATTTTTGGATTTTGGTATGTGGAAAGAATTAACTTTTGATAGAATTCATGTTTTCACTAAGGTTTAATAGGTATTCATTTTTCAAGAGAATACATGATTAAGGTATTCACATGATTGGAATGTGACCAGCAAGATATATGGGGGGAAAATGATGGTATTCAAATGCTTGGTTGATGACATTTCAAGTAATCGTTTTCTTTATACTATGAGATTGGACATATGTATTTTGGATAAGCCTAAAGATTGAAATGAATTATGTTGGACATAAGTTAGTACTGTTTAAGGCTAGATTTTTTTTCCGATATTATTTATAATGTAGTTTTAGAAAAAGGACAACCTGCAGGACGGGCGACATCCCATCGTGTCGGACAAGGCTGTGGGAATCAAACCCACAACCAAAGTGCGACTGGCCTTTATTGCCTACCACTGGCCTACAGGAAGTCCCTGTTTAGTAGAAAATAGTTTTATTATATTAAGAAGTATGATATATGAAGTATAAGTCCATTTTAGGAACCATATATGATTAATCTCACTATAGATTGACTTATGTATATTTAATAACTTTTTCTAACCTTTTGTTTGAGACAGATGGAATGACATGTCATTCTATCACATGATCTGATAACACTTCACGAATAAAAAATTCAATATAATTTTTTTAAGAGATGAAGTAAAAATTGTTCAAGGCATAAACAATAGTGAGATTGTACCAAAATAAAGTAAGTAATTATTCTAATTCAAATTCTTCAACTTTAGGGAAATGATCTTGAAAACCAAAAATGTTGTCCTAGTGCTCTTATATCTGATGAATCAGATGGTACCATAGATCGTCACAAATTTATGTCTTTGTGATTACTGGATTTTCCATAGCCAGGTTATCTACCACTCTCCATCAGAACATGATGGTTAGATTTCTCTTCCATATCCATATTTTCACCTATGTGGAAACCCAGTGATTAGTTTATTTGGGTAACTGTTACGTTTCATACTTTTGTTTTTAAATATTGGTTTTGGTATTCCTTTTTACGATGTGGGTTTCTATTAAAGAACCTTTCGAGTATTAAACCATTTATAACCCCGATGAATTTCGAGGGCGAAATTCATTTTAAGGGGGGTAGAATGTAACACCCCGAGATTTTTTGAAAAATATTCTTTTTAATTTCATTAATGTATTGTGTTGTACGCTACACCAAAAGGAGCTTTCAAAACACGCATCCTTGAATTGCCTTGCATTACACGCAATCGCAACCCTTCCTCGATAGCATGTGTAGTACGCAATACCGAGTTTCACTAAACAATGATATGCTATTAAAATATTATTAAAGATAGCAGTTATGAATAGTAATAACCACTTTTTGAAATTTTGTAAATTAAAATTTTTCAAAATGGACTTCATTTTTGGATTCGGAATATCGAAATTAGCTTAGGGTGAAATTTTGGTACTTTTCGGATAACTTTCATATTCTGACGAATAGTGAAAATTACTAAATTTTAATTAAAAACAACTTTTTTAATCGAAATAATTAATAGTGATAAATTATTAATTTGAGTGGCTTTAAAGTATATTTAGAATATATTTTTACAATTTAATAAAATGTTGTTCATTGGATGTAATTTCACATTTAAACCAGACATAAACAAGTGTCAATCTTTTGATAGTTATTATCTTTTAAAAACACGCTATTTGTTTTGACGACATGAATTAATTTTTAAATTAGTTAATTTAACTAATATGTTTTAAATTTGGTAAAATAAACATAATTTTTGAATTCATAATATCAAATATAGCTTAGGCCTAATTTTTGGTATTTTTCTGTAAACTTTCATTTTTTGATAAATAGTGAAACCACTAAGTGGTAGTTAAAAAAACTGAATTTTTCATAAAACTTACTTTTACCGCTTCTGTGAGTAGAATTTAGAAAATCCGAGAGACATGGTTAATATAAAGGAATAAAATGTGGTTCAATGAGATGAAAATAATTTTTTGTGAATAGTAACTGTTTACTTTTTTTTACCACGGTTAAAAGTAAATAAGGTAGTTAAGGGTACAAATGATATTATTATTACCCTAACACATGTCCTAATTCTATTGGATAAGTGTAATTAGATCAGAAAAAACCTTAGGAATAAAATATGACCATTTAGGCCCACTTGTATTGGATTAGGACATTTATTATCAATTTATTTAAAGAAGGGTTAAAATAGTTAAAATCAAAGTTTAATAACTAAAGAATTTTTAATATAAGGTTATACATAATATAAATTCGACTATAAATATTAATTAGAAATATAATAATATTTAATACATAATGATATTTTATTTGTAATTTTTAGACTTTAAATAAGTTAATTTATTTATGACACAAAGATGATGCTGTAATTATCTTATTAATGAAATATTGACAAAATTGATGTTATAAATACCCAAATAAATGTAATTTGATACTTTTTATGAATTAAACTAATTTTATAGGTTAATATGACATGTTAGTATTTATTTAATTAACTTTTTTCGAATTAATAATTCTGTTATGACTTTCACAAAAATCAATTACTAAATAGTGTCAAAATTGACATAAAATAGTTTTTAAAACAAATATTATATTATTAATTGTTATTCTATTCCTAAAAATCTATTTTTCGGCCAAATGACTTATAAAAGGTTATATATATTAATTATAAACAACTTGGGGTTCGTTTGTCTTGTTATAGTAAGTTTGTTAACCTTATAGTGTAAGAACACAAAAAGACACGGTAAAAGTAAAATTATCTAACTTAATGTTAAATCTAAATGATAAGGTTAAAATAGGAACCTAAACTTGTCTAAATTCTATTGTATGAGAGGATTACGACTAATCCCAACCTTAGCTTCGAAATAAATCAATTTGGAGCTATTTAAAAACGAATATGGATTTATAATAAAATAATATTTTTTGTTTTTTCAAAGGTGCCCCTCTCCTCCCTTATAAAAGGGCACCTCCTCCCTCTCTTCCTCACACCACTTTGAGCCTACAAGCTCGGCCAACCCCTACCAAATTCTCTTCTCCACTTCCCTATAAACATCCTAGAGGTCCTGGTCATCTTCAAATACCAATTTTAGTGCCCTAAGAGGAGGACTCAAAGAGGCGCTTCAAAGAAGAGGTAATGTCCGTTTCCGATTCTTTCAACATTATTTCTTCTTCCACTTCTTCTTATTAGGTTGTTTCATTATGAAGTAATAACATCAGTATCAATCATATACTGATATGTTATTATAAGTATGAAACAACCCTATTTCGCCATCTATCCATCCTACGGAAAATGAAATCACCGCAAGTGCGTACGTACGGAATACCGTCTCCACGCCACGGTGTAATCTATTTTCCACCACCACCTTACTTGGATGGGTATAATGGTGTACATAATAACTATATATGATTATTGTAAAGTGATATTGATTCTGAAATAGTATACATACACTCCAATACAATTTCACGATCATGAGAACGATATCATCGCTCGTGTGTACGTATGGACTACCGTCTCCACGACGCGATGAGATTCATTCTCCACGTTAACCATTCATGGATGATTATAAAGTATATATAATAAGTAATAATGAAATATATGACATAATACTACTACTGTATTTATGTATATATGTATTTATGTCATCTACTTAATTCCACTCAATTCAATAAAGAAACGAAAACAGCATTCATGCGTACGTACGGCCTACCGTCTCCATGAATGGTGTATTTATTTCCATTTATCGATCCATTATATATATGTATATTCTGAATATATATTATATATAAATCATGTTTTACATTCTGGATTTAAGTAATCATGATCTAAGAAATCATATGAATAATTACAAGTTAAAACATGAACGACAAATGAGACGATTTTACCCAAAATGCTACTTTAACATGAATTTACAAAAGAACGGGTAATATAAAGTCATAAGTGAACCATATATGATATAATAACAATGAATATGATTCTTTAATAAGTCAATGAAATTATTTAAATCATTATACAGGAGGTTTAGACCCTTACGAAGCAAATTGGACCTAAGGTAAGGGATAATTTATCAATCTCATTTTTATCCGAGGTTGTTTATTCGTAAGTATTTACTGGGGTTGTCTTTATCATCCAAGCCCATGTTTTCTAAAAATGATTTCATGTATGTTTAAAGTTATTTTTACCCATTTTTGACTTTTACTATGTGTTATGTAAAGAATCATTCTTTTACGAGGTACTTTTTGACTTTTCTGGCAAAAGTACAAGAAGAATGTTTTTTTAACTTATACGGCATGAAAGGATTTTTACGGTTTTATAAAGCCTTATTTTCATGAAGCTTCCTCCAAAAGATTTCATTACTATTTCCAAAAAAAATATCTTTCTTTTAAAAATTCATGACATTTTGTGAAAAGAAAATGATTATAAAGAAGAACGGATATTTTCCTCAAGAATTCATTTCAACTGTTTTATCAAAACCATTTTCCATCTAAGATGACATTATTTCATAAGTGTATGTTTCAAGTTTAATGTCTATATGATTTTACATGGTTCAATTTTCTTATTATTAAATGTCCATTTGTTTTATATGGATAATGAAATGATGTGATGATGTTTATGAAACCCATTTTATTCTTTGGGTTATGATGAATGTTTTAAGTTTATTTTGTGGAACAAGTAAGAATGATTTCATTATGAGATGGGTGGGACCTATATCTCCATCCAATGCATTGGGTAAAGATTTATATCTAATGATATAGACATGGCCGGAACGGTAAGTTAATCCGGTTCAGTGTTATAGGACTGAAATGAGGAGTGAACTCGATTCAGAAAGGGACTTTGTCCACTAAGATGGTCTTTGAAGCAAAGCCTTGGCTACTACGGAAATCATTACATGTGCTTAATGGTTGCCACAATTACATGTTTTATTCCCATGTTATGTTATCATGATTTATGTTCCATTATGATCTATGCCTTATGTACTTCCATGTTTTAAGTCGTTGCTTAAGATTTTGATGTTTAAACATTATGTTCATGTTTTTAAGTTCAAATGTATATGGTATGTTTTATTTTATCCATGCTTACACTTACTGAGCATTTGAGCTCACACTTTTTATGTTTTATTTTCCCCCAGGATTAAATGAAAGGTTTTAGGTAAGGAAATAAAAAGTGGAAGATCTTTATGGGAGATGTTGAAGATCTTTCAACATGATTAGTTGTTTATATTCCGAGTTTCCAAAGACACTAAACTATTACGATCCTTGTGTGTTTTTTTGTTATGTATTAAGTATTCCGCAAAAGTAATGTAATGTCCATTTACGTCATGATTCAGGTCTCTACAGTTGGTATCAGAGGAAAGGTTTAGTCAACCTTTGGAAACTAGGATGGGAGAACTTTAGTGATATCCCTAGAGATATTTCTAAGGTATGTCTAGGGATGTCCCTAAGGTTAAGTATAAGTATAGGTTATAGTACTAGAATTACGGTAACCCAAGATGTTAGATATTGAAGGTACTCCCCCTTTATTATATTGTTTTCCCTAGCGTGATTTTTTCCTCTCACACTATACTTTTTGGGGTTTAGAAAATGGATGGAAACCAGATCATTCACGATAATGGAGGATATTATGGACAATGGAATGACATTATTCATGAACAACCAAATGAAATGGGATTTGGAAGTCTAAACATCATTATGATACCAAATCAGCAATCTCATAATATGATCAATAAACTCAAATTTGGTAAGTTTCCTAACTCGGCTAATAAGAGAAAGATGGAGTTTCATGATGATCATAGAGGAAAGAAAGTTCAATTTCCCCTATGTAAATCATGTGGGAAGAGGCATCAAGGAGAATGTTTCAAAGGAACTCGAAGATGCTTTGGGTGTGGAAAAGAAGGACACAAAGCCAGTAAGTGCAAAGGAAAAGGTTCAGTTAACACCATGGATGAGGATAATGGTATTGCTACGACATCAACAAAGGTTAAATGTTTTAAATGTGGAATGTACAGGCACTATGAAAACCAATTCCCTAAGGGAAAGTCTCATGAAGAGAATCGGTATGGTCATATGGGTAGTATTTATGTTGTTGATGATGAAGAGACTACAAATGATATGTGAGATGAAAGAATTGTTGAAGCTCGGTCAATGGTTTAAGAAGGTAGTGGAATGATTACATGTTTATCAAGTGTAATGTTGTATAAGTAATCTCATGGTACTATGGAATAAAGAGACATATAAGGATCGTTACACTGTTGTCTTTCCTTAAGTTTTGAAAGTGTATGATGAATGGTACCAGTAACCATGAAATATTATTCAGATATTTTCAGAAAGTTGATGATATGAGCATAATGAAGGGATAAGGAGAAAATTAAATGTTTGGTAGTATTCATGAGCTCATGACTAATATAAGGAGAAGGTTATATCATGGTTTGAGTATATAGAATTTTTTGGATTTGGGTATGTGGAAAGAATTCACTTTTGACTGCATTCATGTTTTCACTAAGGTTTAATGGGTATTAATTTTTCAAGAGAATACATGATTAAGGTATTCACATGATTGGAATGTGACCAGCAAGATATATGGGGGGAAAATGATGGTATTCACATGCTTGGTTGATGAAATTTCAAGTAATCGTTTTCTTTATACTATGAGATTGGACATATGTATTTTTGAAAAGCCTAAAGATTGGAATGAATTATGTTGGACATAAGTTAGTATTGTTTAAGGCTAGATTTTTTTCCCGATATTATTTATAATGTAGTTTTAGAAAAAGGACAACATGCAGGACGGGCGACCGCCCATCGCGTCGGACAAGGCTGTGGGAATTGAACCCACAACCAATGTGCGACTGGCCTTTATCACCTACCACTGGCCTACAGGAATTCCCTGTTTAGTAGAAAATAGTTTTATTATATTAAGAAGTATGATATATTAAGAATAAGTCCATTTTAGGAACCATATATATCACTATAGACCGACTTATGTATATTTAATAACTTTTGCTAACCTTTTGTTTGAGACAGATGGAATGACCCGTCATTCTATCACATGATCTGCTAACACTTCACGAATAAAAAATTCAACATAATTTCTTTAAGATATGAAGTGGAAATTGTTCAAGGCACAAACAACAGTGAGATTGTACCAAAATAAAGTAAGTAATTATTCTAATTCAAAATATTCAACTTTAGGGAAATGATCTTGAAAACCAAAAATGTTGTCCTAGTGCTCTTATGTCTGATGAATCAGATGGTACCTTAGATCGTCACAAATTTATGGCTTTGTGATTGCAGGCTTTTCCATAGCCATGTTCTCTAACACTCTCCATCAGAACATGATGGTTAGATTTCTCTTCCATATCCATATATTCACCTATGTGGAAACCCAGTGATTAGTTTATTTGGGTAACCGTTACGTTTCATACTTTTGTTTTTAAATATTGGTTTTGGTATTCCTTTTTACTATGTCGGTTTCTACTAAATAAACTTTCGAGTATTAAACCATTTATAACCCCGATGAATTTCTAGGGTGAAATTCAGTTTAAGGGGGTAGAATGTAACACCCTGAGATTTTATGAAAAATATTCTTTTTCATTTCATTAATGTCTTGTGTTGTACGCTACACAAAAAGGAGCTTTCACAACACGCATCCTTGAATTTCTTTGCATTACATGTAATCACGACCTTTCCTCGATAGCGTGTGTAGTACGCAATACCGAGTTTCACTAAACAACGATATGCTATTAAAATATTATTAAAACTAGCAGTTATGAATAGTAATAACCACTTTTTGAAATTTTGTAAATTTTATTTTTCAAAATGGACTTCATTTTTGGATTCGGAATATCGAAATTAGCTTAGGGTGAAATTTTGGTACTTTTCAGATAACATTCATATTCTGATGAATAGTGAAAATTACTAAATTTTAATTTAAAACAACATTTTTAATCGAAATAATTAATAGTGATAAATTATTAATTTGAGTGGCTTTAAAGTATATTTAGAATATATTTTTACAATTTAATACAATTTTGTTCATTGGATGTAATTTCACATTTAAACCAGACATAAACAAGTGTCAATCTTTTGATAGTTATTATATTTTAAAAACACGCTATTTGTTTTGACGATGGGAATTAATTTTTGAAATTAGTTAATTTAACTGATATGTTTTTAATTTGTTAAAATAAACATCATTTTTGAATTCATAATATCAAATATAGCTTAGGCCTAATTTTTGGTATTTTTCTGGAAACTTTCATTTTTTGATGAATAGTGAAACCACTTAGTGGTAGTTAAAAAAACTGAATTTTTCATAAAACTTAATTTTACCGCTTCTGTGAGTAGAATTTCGAAAATCCTAGAGACACAGTTAATATCAAGGACTAAAATTTGATTCAATGAGATGAAAATAATTTTTTGTAAATAGTAACTTTTTACTTTTTTTACCATGGTTAAAAGTAAATAGGGTAGTTAAGGGTAAAAATGATATTATTATTACCCTAACACATGTCCTAATTCTATTGGATAAGTGTAATTTTATTAAAAATAAAATTAGGAATAAAATATGACCATTTAGGCCCACTTGGATTGGATTAGGACATTTATTATCAATTTATTTAAAGAAGGGTTAAAATAGTTAAAATCAAAGTTTAATAACTAAAGAATTTTTAATATAGGGTTATACATAAGATAAATTCGACTATAAATATTAATTAGAAATCTAAAAGGATTTCCTACATAATGATATTTTATTTGTAATTTTTATACTTTAAATAAGTTAATTTATTTATGACACAAAGATGATGCAGTAATTATCTTATTAATGAAATATTGACATAATTGATGTTATAAATACCCAAATAAATGTAATTTGAGACTTTTTATTAATTAAACTAATTTTATAGGTCAATATGACATGTTATTATTTATTTAATTAACTTTTTTTCGATTTAATAATTCTGTTATGATTTTCAAAAAAATCAATTACTAAATAGTGTCAAAATTGACATAAAATATTTTTTAAAACAAATATTATATTATTAATTGTTATTATATTCCTAAAAATATATGGTTCGGCCAAATGACTTAGATAAGGTTATATATATTAATAATAAACAACTTGGGGTTCGTTTGGCTTGTTATAGTAAGTTTATTAACCTTATATTGTAAGAACACCAAAAGACACGGTAAAAGTAAAATTATCTAACTTAATGTTAAATCTAAATGATAAGGTTAAAATAGGAACATAAACTTGTCTAAATTCTATTGGATGAGAGGATTTCGACTCACCCCCACCTTAGCTTCGAAATAAATCAATTTGGAGCTATTTAAAACCGAATATGGATTTATAATAAAATAATATTTTTTGTTTTTCCAAAGGTGCCCCTCTCCTCCCTTATAAAAAGGCACCTCCTCCCTCTCTTCCTCACACCACTTTGAGCCTTCAAGCTCGGACAAACCCTGACAAATTCTCTTCTCCACTTCCCTAGAAACATTTTAGAGGTCCTGGTCTTTTTCAAAGACCAATTTTAGTGCCCTAAGAGAAGGACTCAAAGAGGCGCTTCAAAGAAGAGGTAATGTCCGTTACCGATTCTTTCAACTTCATTTCTTCTTCCAATTCTTCTTATTAGGTTGTTTCATTATGAAGTAATAACATAAGTATCACTAATATACTGATATGTTATTATAAGTATGAAACAACCCTATTTCACCATCTTTCCATCCTATGGAAAATGAAATCACCGCGCGTGCGTACATACGGAATACCGTCTCCACGCCGTGGTATAATCTATTTTCCACCACAACCTTACTTGGATGTGTATAATGGTGTAAATAAAAACTATATATGATTATTGTAAAGTGATATTGATTCTGAAATAGTATAAATACACTCCAATACAATTTCACGATCATGAGAACGATATCATCGCTCGTGCGTACGTACGGACTACCATCTCCACGACGCGATGAGTTTCATTCTCCACGTTAACCATTCATGAATGATTATAAAGTATATATAATAAGTAATAATGAAATATATGACATAATAATACTAATTTATATATATATATATATATTTATTTCATCTACTTAATTCCACTCAATTCTATAAAGAAACGAAAACAACGTTCATGCGTACGTATGGCCTACCGTCTCCATGAACGGTGTAATTATTTCCATTTATAGATCCATTATATATATGTATATTCTGAATATATATTATATATAAATCATGTTTTACATTATGGATTTAAGTAATCATGATCTAAGTAATCATATGAATAATTACAAGTTAAAACACGAACGACAATGAGACGATTTTACCCAAAACGCTACTTTAACATGAATTTACAAAGGAAAGGGTAATATAAAGTCATAAGTGAACCATATATGATATAATAACAATGAATATGATTCTTTAATAAGTCAATGACATTATTTAAATCATTATACAGGAGGTTCAGACACTTGAGAAGCAAATTGGACCTAAGGTAAGGGATAATTTATCAATCTCATTTTTATCCGAGGCTGTTTATTCGTAAGTATTTACTGGGGTTATCTTTATCATCCAAGACCATGTTTTCTAAAAATGTTTTCATGTATGTTTAAAGTTCTTTTTACCCATTTTTGACTTTTACTACATGGTATGTAAAGAATCTTTCTTTTACGTGGTACTTTTTGACTTTTCCGGCAAAAGTACGAGAAGAATGTTTTTTTAACTTATACAACATGAAAGGATTTTTACAGTTTTATAAAGCCTAATTTTCATGAAGCTTCCTCCAAAATATTTCATGACTATTTCCAACAAGATCTCTTTCTTTTAAAAATGCATGACATTTTGTGAAAAGAAAATGATTTTAAAGAAGAACTGATATTTTCCTCAAGAATTCATTTCAAGTGTTTTATCAAAACCATTTTCCATCTAAGATGACATTATTTCATAAGTGTATGTTTCATGTTTAATGTCTCTATGATTTTACATGGTTCACTTTTATTATTATGAAATTTCTATTTGTTTTATATGGATTATGAAATAATGGGATGATGTTTATGAAACCCATTTTATTCTTTGGGTTATGATGAATGTTTTAAGTTTATTTTGTGGCACAAGTAAGAATGATTTCATTATGAGATGGGTGTGACCTATATCTACCTCCAATGCATTGCGTAAAGATTTATATCTCATGATATAGACATGGCTGGAATGGTAAGTTAATCCGGTTCAGTGTTACAGGACTGAAATGAGGAGTGAACTCGATTCAGAAAGGGACTTTGTCCACTAAGATGATCTTGGCAGCAATGACTTGGATAATATGGAAATAATTACATGTGCTTAATGGTTGCCACAATTACATGTTTTTTTCCCATGTTATTTTATCATGATTTATGTTCCATTATGATCTATGCCTTATGTACTTCCATGTTTTAAGTCGTTGCTCAAGATTTTGATGTTTAAACATTATGTTCATGTTTTTAAGTTCAAATGTATATGTTATGTTTTATTTTATCCATGATTACCCTTACTGAGCATTTGAGCTCCCCCTTTTTATGTTTTATTTTCCCCCAGGAATAAAAGAAAGGTTTTAGGTAAGGAAACAAAAAGTGGAAGATCTTTATGGGAGATGTTGAGGATCTTTCAACATGATTAGTTGTTTATATTCAGAGTTTCCAAAGACACTAAACTATTACGATCCTTGTGTGTGTTTTTTGTTATGTATTAAGTATTCCACAAAATTAATGTAATGTCCATGTACGTCAAGCTTCGAGACTCTACATTTGGTATCAGAGGAAAATTTTAGTCAACTTTTGGAAACTAGGATGCGAGAACTTTAGTGAGATCCCTAGAGATATTTATAAGGTATGTCTAGGGATGTCCCTAAGGTTAAGTATAAGTATAGGTTATAGTACTAGAATTACGGTAACCCAAGATGTTAGATATTGAAGGTACTCCCCCTTTATTATATTGTTTTCCCTAGCATGATTTTTGCCTCTCACACTATTCTTTTTGGGTTTTAGAAAATGGCTGGAAACAAGATGATTCACGACAATGGAGGATATGATGCACAATGGAATGATAATATTCATGAACAACCAAATGAAATGGGATTTGGAAGTCCAAACATCATTATTATTCTGAATCAGCAATCTCATAATATGATCAATAAACTCAAATTTGGTAAGTTTCCTGACTCGGCTAATAAGAGAAAGATGGAGTTTCATGATGATCATAGAGGAAAGAAAGTTCAATATCCCCTATGTAAATCATGTGGGAAGAGGAATCAAGGAGAATGTTTCAAAGGAACTGGAATATGCTTTGTGTGTGGAAAAGGACACAAAGCCAGTAAGTGCAAAGGAAAAGGTCCAGTTAACACCATGGATGAGGATAATGGTATTGCTACGACATCAAAAAAGGTTAAATGTTTTAAATGTGGAATGTACAGGCACTATGCAAACCAATGCCCTAAGGGAAAGTCTCATGAAGAGAATCGGTATGGTCGTATGGGTAGTATTTATGTTGATGATGATGAAGAGACTACAAATAATATGTGAGATGAAAGAATTGTTGAATCTTGGTCAATGGTTTAAGAAGGTAGTGGAATGATTACATGTTTATCAAGTGTAATGTTGTATAAGTAATCTCATGGTACTATGGAATAAAGAGACATATAAGGATCATTACACTGTTGTCTTTCCTTAAGTTTTGAAAGTGTATGATGAATGGTACCAGTAACCATGAAAGGTTATTCATATATTTTCAGAAAGTTTATGATATGAACATAATGAAGGGATAAGGAGAAAATTAAATGTTTGATAGTATTCATGAGTTGATGACTAATATAAGGAGAAGGTTAAATCATGGTTTGAGTATATAGAATTTTCAGATTTTGGTATGTGGAAAGAATTAACTTTTGACAACATTCATATTTTCACTAAGGTTTAATGGGTATTCATTTTTCAAGAGAATACATGATTAAGGTATTCACATGATTCGAATGTGACTAGAAAGATATATGAGGGACAAATGATGGTGTTCACATGCTTGGTTGATGACATTTCAAGTAATCGTTTTCTTTATACTATGAGATTGGACATATGTATTTTGGATAAGCCTAAAGATTGGACTGAATTATGTTGGACATAAGTTAGTATTGTTTAAGGCTAGATTTTTTCCGATATTATTTATAACGTAGTTTTAGAAAAAGGACAACCTATAGGACGGGCGACAACCCATCGCGTCGGACAAGGCTGTGGGAATAGAACCCACAACCGAAGTGCGACTGGCCTTTATCGCCTACCACTGGCCTATAAGAAGTCCCTATTTAGTAGAAAATAGTTTTATTATATTAAGCAGTATGATATATGTAGTATAAGTCCATTTTAGGAACCATATATGATTAATCTCACTATAGATCGACTTATGTATATTTAATAACTTTTGCTAACATTTTGTTTGAGACAGATGGAATGACCCGTCATTCTATCACATGATCTGCTAACACTTCACGAATAAAAAATTCAACATCATTTCTTTAAGAGATGAAGTGGAAATTGTTCAAGGCACAAACAATAGTGAGATTGTACCAAAATAAAGTAAGTAATTATTCTAATTCAAATTCTTCAACTTTAGGGAAATGATCTTGAAAACCAAAAATGTTGTCCTAGTGCTCTTATATCTGATGAATCAGATTGTACCTTAGATCGTCACAAATTTATGGCTTTGTGATTGCTGGATTTTCCATAGCCATGTTATCTACCAGTCTCCATCAGAACATGATGGTTAGATTTCTCTTCCATATCTATATTTTCATCTATGTGGAAACCCAGTGATTAGTTTATTTGGGTAACTGTTACGTTTCATAGTTTTGTTTTTAAATATTGGTTTTGGTATTCCTTTTTATGATGCAGGTTTCTATTTAAGAAACTTTCTAGTATTAAACCATTTATAACCCCGACGAATTTCGAGGGCGAAATTCATTTTAATGGGGGTAGAATTTAACACCCCGAGATTTTATGAAAAATATTCTTTTTAATTTTATTAATGTCTTGTGTTGTACGCTACACCGAAAGGAGCTTGCACAACACGCATCCTTGAATTGTCTTGCATTACACGCAATCGCGACATTTCCTCGATAGCGTGTGTAGTACGCAATACCGAGTTTCACTAAACAACGATATGCTATTAAAATATTATTAAAACTAGCAGTTATGAATAGTAATAACCACTTTTTGAAATTTTGTAAATTTTATTTTTCAAAATGGACTTCATTTTTGGATTTGGAATATCGAAATTAGCTTAGGGTGAAATTTTGGTACTTTTCGGATAACTTTCATATTCTGATGAATAGTGAAAATTAACAAATTTAAATTAAAAACAACTTTTTTAATCGAAATAATTAATAGTGATAAATTATTAATTTGAGTGGCTTTAAAGTATATTTAGAATATATTTTTACAATTTAATACAATGTTGTTCATTGGATGTAATTTCACATTTAAACCAGACATAAACAAGTGTCAATCTTTTGATAGTTGTTATCTTTTAAAAACACGCTATTTGTTTTGACGATGGGAATTAATTTTTAAATTAGTTAATTTAAATGATATGTTTTGAATTTGGTAAAATAAACATCATTTTTGAATTCATAATATCAAATATAGCTTAGGCCTAATTTTTGGTATTTTTCTGGAAACTTTCATTTTTTTATGAATAGTGAAACCACTAAGTGGTAGTTAAAAAAACTGAATTTTTCATAAAACATAATTTTACCACTTCTGTGAGTAGAATTTTGAAAATCCGAGAGACACGGTTAATATCAAGGACTAAAATGTGGTTCAATGAGATGAAAATAATTTTTGGCGAATAGTAACTTTTTACTTTTGTTTACCACGGTTAAAAGTAAATAGGGTAGTTAAGGGTAAAAATGATATTATTATTACCCTAAAACATATACTAATTCTATTGGATAAGTTTAATTCGATAAAAAACAACCTTAGGAATAAAATATTACCATTTAGGCCCTCTTGGATTGGATTAGGACATTTATTATCAATTTATTTAAAGAAGGGTTAAAATAGTTAAAATCAAATTTTAATAACTAAATCATTTTTAATATAGGGTTATACATAAGATAAATTCGACTATAAATATTAATTATAAAGCTAAAAATATTTCCTACATAATGATATTTTATTTGTAATTTTTAGACTTTAAATAAGTTAATTTATTTATGACACAAAGTTGATGCAGTAATTATCTTATTAATAAAATATTGACATAATTGATGTTATAAATACCCAAATATTTGTAATTTGAGACTTTTTATAAATTCCACTAATTTTATAGGTTAATATGACATGTTAGTATTGATTTAATGAACTTTTTTAGAATTAAGCATTCTGTTATGAGTTTCACAAAAATCAATTACTAAATAGTGTCAAAATTGACATAAAATAGTTTTTAAAACAAATATTATATTATTAATTTTAATTCTATTCCTAAAAATCTAATGTTCGGCAACATGACTTCGATAAGGTTATATATATTAATAATAAACAATTTGGGGTTCTTTTGGCTTGTTATAGTAAGTTTATTAACCTTATAGTGTAAGAACACAAAAAGACACGGTAAAAGTAAAATTATCTAACTTAATGTTACTTCTAAATGATAAGGTTAAAATAGGAACCTAAACTTGTCTAAATTCTATTTTATGAGAGGATTTCGAATCATCCCCACCTTAGCTTCAAAATATATCAATTTGGAGCTATTTAAAACCGAATATGGATTTATAATAAAATAATATTTTTTGTTTTTTCAAAGGTGCCCCTCTCCTCCCTTATAAAAGGGAACCTCCTCCCTCTCTTACTCACACCACTTTGAGCCTACAAGCTCGGCCAACCCCTGCCAAATTCTCTTCTCCACTTCCCTATAAACATCCTAGAGGTCCTGGTCGTCTTCAAATACCAATTTTAGTGCCCTAAGAGGAGGACTCAAAGAGGCGCTTCAAAGAAGAGGTAATGTCCGTTTCCGATTCTTTCAACTTTATTTCTTCTTCCACTTCTTCTTCTTAGGTTGTTTCATTATGAAGTAATAACATAAGTATCAATCATATACTGATATGTTATTATAAGTATGAAACAACCCTATTTCGCCATCTATCCATCCTATGGAAAATGAAATCACCGCACGTGCGTACGTACGGAATACCGTCTCCACGCCGCGGTGTAATCTATTTTCCACCACCACCTTACTTGGATGGGTATAATGGTGTACATAATAACTATATATGATTATTGTAAATTGATATTGATTCTGAAATAGTATACATACACTCCAATAAAATTTCACGATCATGAGAACGATATCATCGCTCGTGCGTACGTACGGACTACCGTCTCCACGACGCGATGAGATTCATTCTCCACGTTAACCATTCATGGATGATTATAAAGTATATATAATAAGTAATAATGAAATATATGACATAATACTACTACTGTATTTATGTATATATATATTTATATCATATACTTAATTCCACTCAATTCAATAAAGAAACGAAAACAGCGTTCATGCTTACATACGGCCTACCGTCTCCATGAACGGTGTATTTCTTTCCATTTATTGATCCATTATATATATGTATATTCTGAATATATATTATATATAAATCATGTTTTACATTCTGGATTTAAGTAATCATGATCTAAGTAATCATATGAATAATTACAAGTTAAAACACGAACGACAAATGAGATGATTTTACCCAAAACGCTACTTTAACATGAATTTACAAAAGAACGGGTAATATAAAGTCATAAGTGAACCATATATGATATAATAATAATGAATATAATTCTGTAATAAGTCAATGAAATTATTTAAAACATTATACAGGAGGTTCGGACACTTACGAAGCAAATTGGACCTAAGGTAAGGGATAATTTATCAATCTCGTTTTTATCCGAGGTTGTTTTTTCGTAAGTATTTACTGGGGTTATCTTTATCATCCAAGCCCATGTTTTCTAAAAATGTTTTCATGTATGTTTAAAGTTCTTTTTACCCATTTTTTACTTTTAATACATGGTATGTAAAGAGTCTTTCTTTTACGAGGTATTTTTTGACTTTTCCGGCAAAAGTACAAGAATAATGTTTTTTTAACTTATATGGAATGAAAGGATTTTTACGGTTTTATAAAGCCTTATTTTCATGAATATTCCTCCAAAAGACTTCATGACTATTTCCCAACAAATCTCTTTCTTTTAAAAATGCATGAAATTTTGTGAAAAGAAAATGATTTTAAAGAAGAATGGATATTTTCCTCAAGAATTCATTTCAAGTGTTTTATCAAAACCATTTTCCATCTAAGATGAAATTATTTCATAAGTTTATGTTTCAAGTTTAATGTCTCTATGATTTTACATGGTTCAATTTTCTTATTATGAAATGTCCATTTGTTTTATATGGATTATGAAATGATGGGATGATGTTTATGAAACCCATTTTATTCTTTGGGTTATGATGAATGTTTTAAGTTTATTTTGTGTCACAAGTAAGAATGATTTCATTATTAGATGGGTGGGACCTATATCTCCCTCAAATGCATTGGGTAAAGATTTATATCTCATGAGATAGACATGGATGGTATGGTAAGTTAATCTGGTTCAGTGTTACAGGACTGAAACGAGGAGTGAACTCAATTCAGAAAGGGACTTTGTCCACTAAGATGGTCTTGACAGCAATGCCTTGGATACTATGGAAATCATTACATGTTCTTAATGGTTGCCACAATTACATGTTTTATTCCCATGTTATGTTATCATGATTTATGTTCCATTATGATCTACGCCTTATGTACTTCCATGTTTTAAGTCGTTGCTCAAGATTTTGAGGTTTAAACATTATGTTCATGTTTTTAAGTTCAAATGTATATGGTATGTTTTATTTTATCCATGCTTACCCTTACTGAGAATTTGAGCTCACCCTTTTTATGTTTTATTTTCCCCTAGGATTAAAAGAAAGGTTTTAGGTAAGGAAACCAAAAGTGGAAGATCTTTATGGGAGATGTTGAAGATCTTTCAACATGATTAGTTGTTTATATTCCGAGTTTCCAAAGACACTAAACTATTACGATCCTTGTGTTTTTTTTGTTATGTATTAAGTATTCTTCAAAAGTAATGTAATTTCCGTGTACGTCAAGATTTGGGTCTCTACAGAGAAGCACCTTGACATGCACCTCATGTAACAAACCACCACATCCACATAACCAAAATTAACAAGGCAGTTTTTGGGATCCACCATAACTCACATAATGTGTATCATACATCAGGTATTACACCTCAATCCATCACAACACATTCTATGAGTAAGGATCCTTAAGCCATCACAACCTATACATGTTATACCTATAGTAGTTCTTAGGAAAATATATTCAGAATATATGTGCGTGAAATAACCACAATCCATTACATCCCTCTACATACATATGGGGGAATACTAAAAATTGTGCATACCAGCACAAGTTGCTACCAAGAGAAGAGAGTAGGGCCAAAGGGGGTAGTCATCCATCCATCCTCCCACCGGTATGTTGGGTAAAACACTACCCAAGGCTCAGAATCATGGGGGATTCAGTTTCTCTAACCGATAGGGTGGATTAGCATATAGAAAAAAAAGGTACAAGATATAATGTAGCTCACAACCACAATTTGGGAATAACCTAGTCTTAGACTCAACTGAAGCTAGCGTCTCTTTGAATCTCTACTTCCACTGCTAAGACTAGATATCCTATAAAAACACAACCATTTAAAGATCTAAATTAAATTAAATTATCCATTTTTATTAGTTTAACTCTAAATTAATTAATTATTAACCCTTAATTTACCATTATTATTTCCACATCACATCACATTACTGTTTCAACAAAGATCCATGCCCTGTAGGCATAACCAAAATAAGTTCATGACTTATTAGAATTTAAAACTCAAAAATTCATCCCAGAAAGCTCCAAACCCATGGGTTAAAAATTTATTCACTTTTTTAACAACATTACTTTCAATATCACCAGGTTCTTTAAGAAAACATTATAAACTCTACAAAAAAAAGAGGCTCAACATGGTGAGTAAATAGACTACCCATAGAGTCTTTTCCACCTATGGTAAGAGATTAAACTCATCCAACCATGAAAAGATAAACATAGAAAGAATGTTTCATACCCCACACATCTTTGCATCCCATGGAATCAGAGTAGACAAACAAATATCTCTGCCTCAAGTAGTGGGGAAAGGAAGGAAGATAAATAAACAATCGATTCAAAAAGCATATAGCTTTCATAGCAATGAGTAATACGATCTTCAACCCATTCTGTCATCTTTGATGTCTTCCCCGAAACCCACATGCATATACTAATGCATCTCGCCACTCCAGATGTCACCTTATACCACAAAAACTAGGCCTCCCTACCCCTCATACCAAAACAGCCCTCCAGGTCCATCCATCTCAATCTCACATCAAATCTGGGCCTCCCTTCCCCACATACCACAACAGCCCTCTAGGCTTAGCTATCTCGAGTTCATGTCACATCACAAGTAGTATGAAAGAAACATAGGAACATGCTCTCAGCCCCAAAGAAAGGCATTCATCCTTTACACACAATGAGCTCTCACAACTCTAAAACACAAGTCACTTGGCCTTTATAAAAAAATAGGAAACTTGGGACCTATAAAGTCATTAACATTTATCATACAACAGATTAGTTATTCCATATTGAATTAACCGATTCATTATTCATAGGTTCCAACTATGGGAAACCTAAGAAACAAGCTATTTTAAGAAATAAAAAATTAATTAAAAAATTAATTTAACATGCCTTTAATTATTTTATTAATAAGAATCACCATACTTCATGTTAATTAACCAATTTAACAAAACATGTATACTTTCATCAATTTTATTAACATTAAATTGCAACAACAACAAGAAGATTCATTACACATGCCTCTGGATTCCTTTATCCAATTAATTATCTATTAATTCCAACGTTATTTTCTTTACCAATTTCCATCAAGAAAAACATGCTAAACTAAGAAAGACATAGATATCACACTATCTAGAAAATCAAGAGGCATACCATTATCCTAGTACAAAATACAACATCGTTAGTGATCGATACCAATTATTTAATCAAGTTTAAGTAGTTAATTAGGTTAATTTCATTATGATAAAAAGGGATAAACCATGATAACTCTACAATTTCACATAATTATATGGAGATGTAATGAATCCCCTACCTCAAAAGGCTGTTAACGTTCTTTACATGAGAACGAACCACGTAACAGATCTCTGATCACCTCTCCTTCAAGAAGTTCTTCCAACTGAGGACACCACGACACCATCTCACCCACAAAAATTAAGAGAAACCTGATTATAACCATGGGTAAGAAACCACCATAGAACGATGAGAATAATATGAGGAAAATGAGATCAAAATTGGGAGAAACTGCTAGAAAATGAAGGGAAACACACCATGGATGAAGAGGAGTCACCACAGTTCAAAGATAGAAGCCCGAGATTACTTCCCATTGAAGGGATATCAAAAACACCGAAGTGTGGAATTTCTAGTCTCTTGGAACAAGAGGGAGGGAAAAAGAATCCGTAGGGTTTTCCAACCTGAGAAGTTGGTAAAAAACTCAAAAAATTACAACATTAGGGGATTACATGATATGTAATACCCTTTCACATCATGTAATTAATTGTGGTCAGTTTCCACTGAAAAAACCATCACCTTTCACATTTATTTTATTTTTCAATCCCTAAAATATTACATGGCGTGAATCTCACTTTAACGTTTTGAAATTATTCTACACGATGTTAAACCCACTTTCACACCATGAAAGTTACCTACTCCCAGTTCTCAACACTCGAGTCCCCTCGGACTTTCTGAAAGCTCTGCAATCCTTGGGAACACATAAAGGGTCAATCCACTTGGATATGGGACTGTAAAATAGTATTATAACATGCCTAAATGAATGAAAATTGAGATGAAGTCTCTTACCTCATACTTAACTTTAACTGAACATGCTTTAACATCATATATAATGGTTTTAAACATGTTATTAATTTATTCCATAACCATATTAATATTTATAATATCATATATCATCCTTTTATAATGTCTAATCACCTATTTGTTAAAAATATTTCTTTTTTACCCATGTTTTGGCTGTTAATTGCCTTGTTTTCTCATATATGTTTTAACAATAATGTTCTGATTATTCATCATATTATATAGTTCCATAGTATCTAGAATTATATTAATGTTATGAATATATATTTTTTATTAGATACATTTTTATAATCACTATTAAAACTTGATCATGGAGAATGAATTACATCGCTTTGTGGAGACGGTAGGTCGTACGTACACATGAGTAATGTTTTCATTTATTTAATAGGTGAAAGTTTTATGAGGTATATATTATATTAATTTTTCCAAAATAAATACCATTTCATATATATCACATATATTCATTAAATTCATCCTTTATTACCTTCCATGTAACGTGTTAGTGAAAAACGAATCACATCTCTTCGTGAGGTGATAATCCTTTATACAAACGAGCGACGTTATGGTATTTTAAACAGAATGGAAAATAAAAAGGTATATATGAAATTATAATTAAAAAATTATAATTATATCATAAATTATATATATATATGAAATCCATCATTACATCCAACCATGAGAGGTTTCAATGGAAGACAAGCTACATCGGTTCGTGAGGCAGTAGTCCATCATACACACAATCGTTGATTTAGTTTCCCATTTGATGAAAGAAGAAATATATATAGATTATTAAATTTAAAAAATAACATCAAATTATATGTTAGATACTTATTTTATTATATTTTATGTTTTAATACATAATTTAATGCTTTAAAATAATACATAAAAATAAAGATCTTTGTTAAGAAGATTACCATCTCTTTGAGAAACCTCATTTAGATATATTATTAAGGACCCTAAGGTTGGTATTTTGGGAAGAAAATTAGATATATAATGTGTCTAAGGATTATAGGGAGATATTATAGTAGGGGTGTGTTGATATAAATGGAATTATAGGTGTGGAGAATTGAGGAGAGGGAGTTCCCTTTTATAATTGAGGAGGAGTGGTGTTCTTATAAATACACAAAACTATTCAATAATGGGAAGTAAATATCACCCAAGTTCCTAAAAAATTTATAATTAAAGGATTTTATGGATGATATGTTCTATAAAAACCTCCATCACACAAAAATACACATGTTTTAAGCTTTTTTTTCTTTAACTTCTAAGTTTTATTACTCTTACCATTTTAGTTTTCACCATGGTAATTAGTCTCTTTTTATTTACCTAGGTAAGTAATCCTTTAATACTAGAATAAAATGATCATTATTATATAATTTGGACCCAATTATTATATATATGAAATCAAATTTATCAAATAAAAATTCCATATGTGTGAATGATTGATTTTAATACAGGCATATGTGATGCTCAATACCCCATTTTAACCTTAACCAGGATAATTAATTTTTAATGTATTTACTAATAACTATGTAAAAATTTTAAGTTGAACTTATTATATAATATTAATTATTATTATTAAAAATATTTAATCCATTTTATTGAATTCAATTCACATAAGTGGTATAATTTAATTTAAAAATAAACCCACTATTTGTTTCGTAAAACAGTTTTTTAAGAAATGCATTTTTCAAGCATAAGACGATATTAACTTAACTATATGACCAGTGATAATAAGTATATGGATTTAAATTCATATATTTATACATAGAATCTATACATTTTAGTCAAATATTTCCTTAATAATGGTTATTTTAATTAATTGTTTTCATAAAAATGCATTTTTAAGCCTAAAAATAAACTTATATAAAAAATTGGGTATAAAGATGATTAAAATATAATAAATTATTTTAAATATAAATAAATAATACCCGTGTTACTTTAAAATAAAATTCAAATAATAATTGTAAATTTAAATTACTTAATTTATTGAAAATAAATGAGAGTTTTACAAGAAGAGACATTATTTAATATTCACTAAAAAATTTATATTTTCAAAAAAATCTCAATATTTCACCCTAAGATTATTTTGATAAGATGATTTCAAAAATAAAATTTATTTTATAAAATTATTTCTCTAAAAAATTAAAATTTTCAATTATATTATCTTCTCACAAAGATCATTAAAAACCATTTTTGAAAAAATCATATTTTTTGAAGAATAAACTAAATTTACTAAAAATTTGAGTGATTATTATAAATAAATTTTTATTGATTAGTAAATTTATATAAATGTGATAATTAAGTTAATCCTATTCATACCATCAAATTAAATGGATAGGTTATAATATTCATATTTAAATAATATATTTCATGTGTTATTTAAGCTCAGTGTTTCATGTCATATATAATATTGAAAACAATGTTTTTCTTTTAAAATATTTGGGTTGTGTGTTCCATAAGCTATTGAAGAGATTATTTTTTTAAAGGATATATACTATAAAATCTTGGGGTGTTAAAAAAACCTTTGGGATATACCATATACAGATCTTTGACTGAATTCCCATTAATGAAAGTGGTTTTGATATCCATTTGATTTGTCTCCTGATTATAATAAACTTCTATGAAAAGTAATATCCAAAGAGAATTTATCAGGATAACATGTGAAAATTTCTACTCATAGTAAATACTATAATTTTTTTGTAACTTTTTTCCGCTAGATTTTATTTATTGGTAGATACTCTACCATCCATGCCAATTTTCTTGTGAAAAAACCCACTTGCACCCTATGGGTCTCACCCCTTTAGCTGCACCCCCCAAGTTCCAAACTTGGGTAGTGTACACAAAGTCTATTTCAAATTCCATGGATTTTAACCATATATTAGAATAAAAAATCTTAATGGCCAGTTTGTAGGTAGTTGTTTCATCACATATGAACAATACATCATCATAATTTTCAATAAGAAATTCATATCTCTCGAGCTCCTGATGAATCGCACCAGACCTTTGAGCTTCTTGTGTAACTTTATTTATTTATTCTTTCAAAACTCTTTATTGAACTCATTCAAGTTCCATATTTGGATAACTTACTATTTATCTATATTGAACATATCCAAGTCCAAATTTTATCCTACTATCTCCTTGAATCACGTGATCCTTCTTAAGGAAAACTCCATCTTGAGCTACAAACACCTCTTGTTCAGTACAAGTATAGAAATAATATCACTTTTTTTATTTGGGATAACAAAAAATATGAATTTTTTATTTAAGTCTAAGTTTTTGAGAAAAATAAATCACACATATTCTTCATAACCCCATATCCTCATAAAAGACATATTAGGACATTTCAAAGTCCATATCTCATATGGTGTATTTATGATTGCTTTAGATGCAATGTGATTAAGTAGGAATGTAATAATTTATATTGAATATCCATAGAATGAAATAAGTAGGTCACATTGAATCATAATTGATCAAAACCATGTCCACCACAGTATGAGTCCTCCTCCTAGACACACCATTCTACTATGGTGTTCTTGGAGGATTGATTTGTTGAATAATTCCAAAAAATTAGATGATTAGTGAATTACTAGATCAAGTATTCACCACATTGATATGATTAGATAATATTAATATATTTTACCAGTTCATTAATTACTTATATATGAAACTATTTGAAAATTTAAATTTTTTCATAATTATATCTCATTAGAAACATATAACCAAACCGACTAAAGTCATCATTAAAAGTAACAAAGTACCTAATCCCGCCACTTACCTGAGCACTTGTTGGTATACACACATAACTATGATGAGTTATAACAATCCACTAACCCTTTCACTTTTGAAATTCCCCAAGAATTAATTGCACCACTGAGAGGGGGTGGTGGTTGAATCAGTGATGCTTCTTTTACAATTTATTTCTTTGAAATAACCCCCCTGTGAGTTGTTAAAGTTTTCTAAACTCAAAATATAAATCTCATCCTTACCTGAATGAAACTAAACTAAAAATAGGAAAAGGAACACAAAAGTTTTATAATCTTAAGTCCCATTGTAGGTACCCACTCCTTTCTATAATCAGGTTGAGATAAATTCAAATATTATCCACTAGAATCAATCACCAATTAGAAGTGGGTAGGGAGGTATCATCCTCTAAAATTTGAGTGTCTCCCAATAAACACAAATTCCTACTAAATTATATTGAAACCCACTAGTATATAAGTATTTTATTAATGTGTGAGTAATGTCACTTTAGATATAGATTTTCTTCAAATATAGATGATGAAATTCCCCATAATAATTCAAAAAAATATAATCATAATGTTCTCACATATTATGATCTTCGATTACTGGTAATAATAGTTCAAATTAGATCATATGGCCTTGATCACTACATTTAGATATTTAATGATATTATTCCCAATCTCAAATCATCAAATATTTGGGATTTGTATATTTTTCTTTATATTTCAAAGCTCCTCGATTCCAGCATCTATTTTTCTTTCAATTTATCACACTATTCAGTTCACACCAATTTTCTCCCTTAATTGATAATTTTTGAATTATAAATAATTAATTAAATTAAAATAATTAAGAACCTACACATATTCAAGAATATTAATACAATTTAATTTTACTACCCGATCCTCCATGAAATTCCTCATTTAACTATCCACTTGGATATATCCCCAATTACCATCAACTTAATTTTCAGAAATACCCACTTTTATATATAAATTAATTAATCGAAAATAACTGATAATTCTCCAATTATAATCAATATTTATAATTTTCAAATATATGAACTTGAAAATTCTAGAATATTTAAGCAGTGATCTCCTGTGTTAATTTCACAAAATAAATAGCTATAACCACAAAATAATCATGAGATTGTGAGTTTTTGAATTTTAGAACCAAAAAATATCATCCCAACTAACTTATGAAAGTATCTTCTAGAAATTATCCATCTTTGAGAATTTAGTTAATTAAAAAAACCTATTTTTGGTGAAATAACTTATGTATCTCATTCAAATATCTTATGTATTACACAGTATTCTTGACAATGAAAATTTCTCAACAATTGATCCATGAACAAGATTTTACTTTTCCATTTTTGAACCCCAAAATCTAGAGAATTATATTACATATCATCAAATATATTATTTATACACTGTGAGATTATACCCTTTCCAATTATAAATTGTTTTAAAGAATATCTTTCATAGATTCGAAAACCATATCTATCACTTAGATAATTTTCATCTTCAGACTGATCAGATATAAAAACCTTATGTATTGAGTAAGGTTTATGATTTTTACAATTTTCCACCTATCATTATATAAAAATATTATGTATTAAAACACTTAGATATCTTTCCAATCTTGACATATAATTTCTATAATTTTTCAAAATAGATCAAGGTCACTTCAATTCTTCCCTAGAATTCTCCAACCACTCCAACACAACTCAAAAACATTCTAACACCTCAAAAACACATCCTAAACAACTTCAAATGATTTTCATAAATGGATGAAATAAAATAAAAAAATTTAAAAATACTTTTAGGTTCTTAAATATATTATATGGATTTTATATCAACTTCAACAACTCTTTCTCAATTAAAATAACTCACAGCAAGAGTCTTAAAATCACATCCTTTTCTCAAAGAAAAAAGTTTTTACACCACATGTAAAGACACCAAAATTCCATGTATTTTTTTTAAATTATTTGGGATTATTATGAGTTTGTAAAAATTGACGGTGAGTGATTTCGAGGCCTGGTGTGCCTGGAATGGAATTTTGAACTTTTTTTAAGGTATGTTTAGTAAAAGTATTAGTGGTGTTTTATAACGTTTGAACTGGTGCTCAAAATTGAAATCCGAGAGCACCGTTAAATCCGCAGCGCCGAGATTCTCTTAAGGGAAGCATCCCTTCGACCATAGTATGGCAGAAGAAAAAGATAAATTTTGTACTTTACAAAAAAAACAATAAAATAAATTAACAAAGTTATTTTATTTCTTTTCTGTAACTATTGAGAGGCGGTGGGGGGACCCATGACTTTTGATGCCATTTAATGGATTGAATCTTCTGTTTTGTAACCTCGACATTGTAACATTAAATGCGGTTCATAAATGAACCACATTAATGTCATGCAACACGTTTGGATCATCCGTCTATTTAATAGAATCTCAGTCGTGGGATTTTGACACAAAGGTGAGGAACCTCTAATGAAGTGTTGCAGTGACTTCCACCAAGGAACATAATCTTGGATGGCAACGTTGGAGAAATCAAATCAGGAACGATGAACGTCGGTGGGTTCGTTATGTATGGATTCTATTTACACCACTGCGACATCTCCAAAAAAATCCGAGGTAGGGGGTTTATTTATTAAAGATTATCTTTGGTGAATTGAATAATCTCCCACTTGTTATAATGATAACGCGAAGGGAGAAGGCCAAACGAACAAGGCTAGACCCTCCGCCACATCATTCATGTTGTATTCTTCAGGGGAAAAATTTCCAAATCAACAGAAAGAAGAAAACGGGAGGCACGCAATGACGGAGGCATTTTGGGAGGCCCGTAGGCATGTCTGGAAGGAATAATGGACCACTAGAGCTCACCCAGTGGCCCGCGGAAGATCCACCGGTGCGACACCAGCATGACTATACTACTGACCGGCGCTCGTCGACCATGGATGAGGGCGGTGCCGCTCGGCATTGTGGCGGATAGATAGGCGGTGGCTCTCGGCCGACCGCGGAGGTGGGAGGCAGTGTTCCGTCTCACTCTATGGTGAATAGCCCACATCTATGAAGCCATGAAGAAATAGGGGACCCACTCCATGTGGGTCCAGAAGGTGATGAGGATAAGCCACCTGGCACCTCCATTTAAAGAGACAAACGACTCTTTGAGCTGTTTGGGAGGCAGATCGTGCGACCCCCATGCGAGTCGCGCCAGCCAGCGGGCTGAGACTGCTGCGGTCCTGCCCAAACGGGCTGGTCCAAGACAATTTGGGCTAGGCTGGGTCAGACCTGGACCGGGTTGGGTTAGCCTAGACTTGGTCGGACCAGACCTGGACCCCTCTCGGGCCCTGATACGCTCAAAAGGTCGTATCTTGCGAACCATATGTCTGTTTGATGAACTGTCTGTGGCGTTGGGATCCTTGGAGTGAGACTATCCTTTTGAGATACTTCATGGGAGTTTTGGAGAAAATTGGAGTATGAACAAGTAGGATCGACCCCAAATCTAACCGGGCCCCCGAAACTAAAATACAAATAACTTACAGACCAGACGTCCAGTTGACGCTCCGTCTATTGCGTTCAAACCCTTATAATGTAAATAATCATTGGGTATCTTCTTCGTGGGACTTTGTGCTGGTTGAAAAATGACCAATGGCTTGAGGAGCAGTTTCTCCTGGAATCAAGCGTTCTATGAGCGGGAATCCAGTGGCTAGCTCTGAGATGGAGGTTGGAGAAAGATCATACGGAGGTATTACTGAGCTATCCTATGAGGTTTATCACCTAGTGATCCTGTGGGGGTCAACAACTAGTGATCCTATGTGGATCAACACCTAGAGACCCTGTGTGGATCAGCACTTAGCGAACCTGTGTGGATCAACACTTAGCGACCCTGTGTGAATCATCATCTAGTGACCCTGTGTGGATCCTCACTTAGAGATCCTGTGTGGATTAGCAGCTAGCAATCCTATGTGGATCATCATCTAGCAATCCTTTTTGAATTAGCACCTATCGATCCTGTGTGGGTCTTGTGGTGGTTAATACCTATCAATCCTGGGCAGGTCAGATCCTATGTGGGTCAGTGGGGGTCAGTACCTATCGATCCTAGGGGGGGTCGGATCCTGTGTGGGTCAGCAGGAGTTAGTACCTATTAATCCTATGTGGGTCAGACTCTGTATGGTCATTAGTAGTGCCTCTTGATAGAATAATATGATCAAGATTTATGAATACTCATCTATACTTCAGTATTTTAGTTATACCTGGTTTTGAGCTGAGTCTTTTTCTGTGTGCTTTGTGTTTGAGATCATACTTGTGGAATTATGAGATACCTTCGTGGGTCTCGTGGTCCCTACTCAGTATTGTTATACTCACCCCTGCACGGGATTTTCCCACACCTTGTTGTGTCTTGTACAGATGACGGGAAACCCTAAATGAGACTCGGGGAGGTAAGACCTGACGATGGATGGCGGTGACGGTTAATGTGGACAGATGTGGAGACGAGTTGTACCTACCCTTTAGGTAGGATCCTCATTGGAAGATCTCAGGAGCTGTTTTCTATTTTCAGTTTTATTTGTATGTTTTTAGTTGGGCTTGTATTCTATCCCCTTTACTTTCAGTACACACCTTTACTACTGCAGTTTTACTTCTTGTTTACATCTTGTTGTGTTCTTGGACTACGTGTTTGTATAGGTTTAAAGGAAATGCATTCCCATTTTAGGGATACGCCTTTCCGGTGCTAGTCACCAACCCTAGGCCTATGGAAGGCAGGCTTGGGGTAGTCACAGCTCAGGCCTCAGGAGACAGGTCGTGAAAAAGTGGTATTAGAGGAGTCGGTTCTACCAAAGAACTAGGACTCTGATATTTTCAATGGAGAAATAATTTCATGTGTTTTAAGTGTGGTTTTCAGTGTGGGGAGTCCAGTGTTGGTGTGACAGATGGAATATCCATACACCAGGACCCTGAATTCTGATTTCTTACTCGGTGAAAGAAAACACTGATTGTGTATGTTTTGGAAATGTTTTTAATTTATCTCTTTTGAGTCAGCTCACTAAGTATAACTTATTGACTGTGGTGCACTTGTTTATTTTCAGGATGTCGCTGCGTCGACAGCCAGCAGGGATTCCTAGGAGAGTACCCGATGATGGCCCACCAAGTGACAAGGCTTCGGTGCATGGCCCTCTTACTGTGTTAACACCTTCGAGTGGTGCACCAAAAGAACCACCACCTATTGGACAGTAGTTTCCACCAGCACCACCGGTGGATGGTGTACACCGAATGAGCATGTTTTACGAGTTCCAGCGGCTGAGGCCACCGAGGTTTTGTGACGAGATAGATCCCCAAGCAGCTGAGGACTGGCTGGAGGCTGTGGCATGAGTTTTCTTTCCTAGTTGGGACACCAACAGAGCAGATGGTGATCCTAGATTCTAGTTTTTTTCTGGTAACAACATGAAGATGGTGGATCCTGACACTCCAGTTACATGACAAGGCTACCCTCACCTGTATGGACTTTTAGAGCCTCTTATGGGTGGAGTTCATCCCACGGACACTACTCTCTGTGTGTATTCAGGAGTTGCTGCACTTATAGCAGGGAAACTTGACCGTAGCCCAATACTCGGAGAGATTCACTGACCTCTCGTGTTACTCAACCAACATGGTACAATACCCATTCTTCCAGGCTCGAAATTTTTGAGCAGGGTCTCTGGTGAAAGATCAGAGCTTTAATGATATCACTAAATATCCCGACACAGGCTGGAGTGCTCAAGCGAGCATTATTGGTGGAGAGATTCTTAGCTGAGTAAGCACTGATGGTTAGATCCACCACCAGATGATAGGTAGCTGAGTCATCTACAAGAGGTAGTAGGTAGATGACGCAGAGGTCCAAGTGGTCCAGACCCTCTGGTGGATGACCCCAGGATGCAGGGTTGGAGGTGCGGAGCTCGGGAGGCAGAGGGGGTCAGTTGGGAGGCAGAGTGTGCTTCACGTGCAGCGGGAAGGGCCACATGGATCCCAACTGCCTGAACTACCATACCGATGATTAGCAGACGGTCGAGGGACCACCGAGGCTGAGGTAGAGATTCGAGAGAGGAGGTCCATAGGGCGGTAGATGTGGAAGAGAAGAAGGATGTGTAATAGGAAGTGGGTGGTGATTTGAGGTTCTACCGCCACCACCACCTGGTGGTCCAGATCGACCATAGGGAGTAGGTGGACAGGGGCGAGCACAGCTTAAGGCAACAGAGGCCTATGACCGCAATGCTCCGAAGATGATTAGAGGTATGATCTGTGTCTATTCCACCCTAGATGCAGTACTTATAGACATAGGTTCCAGTCAATATTTCATTTCCATGGCACTCTTTCGAATCTCAGAGATTCTGATGGTGTTGTTGGCTCGTTCCTTATGATTAGAGACTCCTATGGGAGACGATTCGATGATTACACACTGGTGTAGGCAGTGTGAGCTCACTCTAGGAGGGAGAGATCTTCGTTTGGGATCTTCTATTAGTAGCATCAAGGCCTTACAATGCCATCTTGGGTATGTACTGGCTATCCATAGTCCATGTTCAGATCGACTGTTTTAGGCACAAAGTACAGTTTGTCTGCGAGGATGAGATCATGTTTACCATCATCGGTGAGGAGGAAACCTTTGTAGCACAATATGGACTATATCATAGGATGGTGAAACTGATTACTTATCAGTTGGCTAGCCTCAACCTCATAGAAGTTGACGTGATGAGTCTGAGTTATCCTGTAGTGGTGGACCAGTATGCTGATGTATTCCCTAATGATGTTTCGGGACTACCACCCTGTAGAGAGGTAGAATTTCACATAGACATGTACCCCCGAATGGCACCGATATATACACCAGCATATCGGATGGCTCCCATGGAGCTTTGTGAGGTGAGGGTAGAGTCAGAAGACTTGCAGATAAAGGGGTTAGTAAGGCCCAGTGTTTTTACATGGGTATCTCCGATCTTGTTTTCCAAGAAGGAAGATGGTTGTCTAAGGCTTTGTGTGGACTATCAGTTCCTGAACTAGGTTACCGTGAAGAACAAGTACCCTCTACCGAGTATCGATGATCTCTTCGACTAGTTTAAGGGAGATCATTGGGTTTTAAAGATAGACCTTATATCAGGCTATCACCATGTCAGGGTAAGGGATGAGGAAGTACCGAAGACAACCTTCAGATGTTAGTATATCCATTAGAAGTTCTTGGTAATGCCTTTAAATGTGACCAATGCTCCAATAGTGTTTATGGGGCTCATGAACATGGTCTTTTAGTTATACCTCGACCGATTCATGGTGGTCTTCATTGACGACATCTTGATATACTCGGCATCAGAGGAGGAGCATACCACGCACCTGAAGATAGTTCTGGATATACTCTGAGAGCACCAGATTTATGGAAATATCTTGAAGTGCTAGTTCTAGATACATGAATTCCACTTCCTGGGGCATGTTATCTTGGAGGCTGGAGTTGCAGTGGATCCGGTAAAGATAGAATCAATGCTTGCTTGGAAGCCACCAAGGAGTGTGAATGAGGTGCATAGTTTCCTGGGATTGGATGGGTATTACCGGAGATATGTACCTGAATTATCTAGGGTAGCAACACCCTTGTCATCCTTAAAGAAGAAGGGCAAGCCTTTCTTATGGATGGAGAAGTTCCAACAAATTTTCAAGAGCTGAGGCAGAAACTGACGAGTGCCCCCATCTTGAGGCTACCAGATGAGGGTGTTGGGTATGTAGTATATTGCGATGCATCAGGGAAAAACCTAGGTTGTGTCCTGATGTAAGAGCAAGAGGTGATTGCCTACGTTTCACGACAGTTGAGACAACACGAGCAGAACTACGCTACCCATGACCTGGATTAAGCAGCAATGATATTTTCCCTGAAGATGTGGCAGCACAACATGATAGGTGAATAGTTTACTGTTAACTATGATCACAAGAGTCTCAAGTATATCTTCTCATAGAAAGACCTGGACCTGAGATAGTGAAAATAGATAGATTTCCTCTAGGAATATGACTTTGAGATAGTCTATACTCCTGGGAAGGGGAACGTAGTAGCAGACATAGTCAGCCGGAGGTCTGGTCTACAACTGTTGAGTGAGGCGACATAGAATCTAGCCGCATTACAGATATCCTTCGTGGATAGATATGGAGATTCTTACCTCCAGTATATGACTATCACTCTCCCACTTCTACAATGATCTTGGGAGACACAACTTGGGGATGTTGAATTTGTGCCCCGACATGCTCTGATATCCTCAGGACTTGATCTTGAAGGTTTTTCTAAAGGTGGGGAGCACATTGTTCTCTTCAGAGGATGCACCATGGTACCAGTGATGCTACGAGAGGAGGTGTTGAGGGAGTTCCATAAGTCCCCTTTAGCGGTACATCCTAGAGTGGAAAAGATGTACCAGGACCTCCAGTGTCAGTACTAGTGGCCATGGATGAAGAAAGTAGTGGTAGAGTTTGTATCCTAATGCCTCACTTTTTAGTAAGTGAAGGTCGAGCATCAGGTACCAGCGAGCTTAGCTCAGCCACTTAAGGTACCAGATTGGAAGTGGGATGGTATCTCCATGTAATTTTTGATACGGATACCACGTACGCCCAGGGAATATGATTCCATCTGGGTGATCATTGACTGACTCACCAAGTCGGACCAATTCCTACCCATCCTAGAGTAGGAATTAGTAGAGAGATTGGGACGCCTCTACATGAAAGAGATTATGCGACTACATGGAGTTCCATTGATGATCGTCTCAAATAGTGATGTGTGTTTTACATCCCACTTGTGGAAGGGATTGTAGGAGGTGTTCGGGACTCAGCTACGCTTGATAACCGCCTTCCATCCTCAGACATATGGTCAGATGGAGTGGACCATATAGACACTCGAGGACATGCTTGATGCTTGTGTCCTCAATTTTGGATATAGTTTGGAGGACCACTTTCCCCTGGCAGAGTTCGCATACAACAAGAATTATCACTCCACCATCTTCATGGTTCCGTTGGAGGTTTTGTACGGAAGACCATGTAGATCACCTCTTTGCTTGACAGACCCAGGGGAGTCAGCACTTATGGGTCCAGAGTTGGTACATGCAACCACACAGAAGGTGGAGATCATCCAGGAGTGGATGAAGACTGCACAGAGCCGGTATAAGTCCTATGCCGATAGGAGACAGAGACCCTTGGAGTTTGAGGAGGGAGACCATGTCTTCCTATGGGTCTCACCCTGATGAGGATTATGGAGGTTTGGCTAGGGCGACAATCTATCTCTGAGGTTCATCAGACCTTTCCAGATCTTCCGTACAGTAGGCGAGGTGAGGTACCATCTAGCTATTTCCCCCAGATGTAATGGGTGCATAATGTATTCTACTGGTCACAGATGAGGAGATACGTACATGATCCATCACACCTTATCGACTGGGGCGAGCTGGAAATCAACGATGGGGCGACGTTTGCAGAGTTCATGATGGAGATAGATTATTGACAGGAGTGGGTCCATCGTGGGTGGTCGATTCCTTTGGTGTGAGTTTTTTGGAAGCATGGGAATATCTAGGAGAGCACATGGGAGAGGGAGGCTTAGATATATGGTCAGTACCCCCATTTGGTTTCCTAGTTTTGTTGTAGCTTTTGGGGACAAAAATCCCTAAGGTGGGGAGAATGTAAAGGCTCAGAAATTCCATGTATTTTTTTAAATTATTTAGGATTATTACGAGTCTGAGAAAATTGATGGTGCGTGATTTCGAGGCAAGATGTTCCTAGAATGTAATTTTGAACTTCTTTTATGGTATATTTAGTAAACGTATGGGTGGTATTTTCTATCTTTTGAACTGGTGATTAGAATTGAAATCTGAGAGCACTAATGAATCCACAACGTCAGGATTCTCTTAAGGGAAGCTTCACTTAGACCTTAGTAGGTCAGGAGAAAAAGAAAAAATTTGGACTTTACAAAAAAATAATAAAATAACTTAACAAATATATTTTATTTCTTTTCTATAACTATCGAGAAGTGGTGGAGGGACCCATGAATTTTCAAGCCATTTAATGGATTGAATCTTCTATTTTGTAATCTTGACATTATAACATTAAATATGGTTCATAAATGATCCGCATTAATGTCATGCAACATGTTTGGATACTCTGTTTATTTCATAGAATCTCGGGCATGGGATTTTGGCACGAAGGTGAGGAACCTCTGACGAAGTGTTGCAGCGACTTCCACTAAGGAATAGAAGCTTGGACGACAACATCGGAGGAATCTAATCAGGAACGAAGAACACCAGCAGCTTAGTCAAGCACAGATTCTCCTTCCACCACCACGACATCTCCAAAGAAATTTGTGGTAGGGGGTTTATTTATTATAGATTATCTTTGGTGAATTGAATAATTTTATACTTGTTACAATTATAACGCAGAGGGAGTGGGCCAAACGAACAATGTCAGACCCTCTGCCGCTTCATTCATGTTTCGTTCTTCGGGGGACAAATTTACAACTCTACGGAAAGAAGAAATTGGGATTCCCACAATAGAGGCGACATCCCAAGAGGCCCATAGGCGCATCTGGAAGGAAGAACAGACCACCAGAGCTCACCCGGTGGCCTTCAGAAGATCCACCGGTGCGACACTGGCGGTGAAGGCGGTGAAGACCGGCATCGGCGGTGAAGGAGGCATCCAGTGCTCGCTGGCCATGGATGAGGGTGGCGCCGCTCGGTGCCATGATAGACGGACAGACGGCCAACTCTCTCCCGACCGCGGAGGTGGGAGGCAGCGCAACATAGCGCGCCGCGGTGAGCGGGCCTTAGCTATGAAGCCACGAAGAAGGAGGGGACCCGCTCCCTGCGGGTCCCATGGGTGATGAGGAGGTGCCACCTGGTACCACCGTTTAAAGATTCGAACGACTCTTTGAGCTATTTGGAAGGCGGACCCTGTGGGTCGCGCCCGCCAGCGGGCGGAGCCACCGCGACCCCACCCAGCCGGGGCGGGCCGGCCTGATCTGCGGCCCAGCCAAATCAGACCGGTCTAGGCTAGTTCGGGCTGGGCCGGGTCGGCCCTGGACCGGGTCAGGTTAGCCCAGACCGGGTCGGGTAGGTTCAGTTCTACTGGGTTGGACCGAACCCCAACCCCCTCGGGCCCTAATACGCTCAAAAGGCCATATCTTGTGCACCATACATTTGTTGGATGAACCGTCTATGGTGCTGGGATCCTTGGAGTGAGACGATCCTTTTGAGATACTCCACAAGAGTTTTAGAGAAAATTAGAGTACAACCGGGTTCGATCGGCCCCGAATCCAACCGGTCCATCAGCACTAAAATGAGAATAACTTATAGACTAGGCATTCGGTTGATGCACCGTCTGTTGCGTTGGAACCCTTATAATGTGACAGATCATTGGGTAACTTTTTCATGGGACTTCGTGCCAATTGAAAAATGACTGATGCCTTGTGGAGCTGTTTCTCTTGGAATCAAGCGTTCTATGAGCGGGAATCCGGTGGATGGCTGTGAGATAGAGGTTAGAGATAGATCATACATAGGTTAGTACCAATCGATCCTATGTGGTTCAGCACCTAGAGATAATTTGTGGCTCAGCACCTAGAGATCCTATGTGGATCATCACCTAGCGACCCTTTTTGGATCATCACCTAGCGAGCCTGTGTGGATTCGCATCTAGAGAACCTGTGTGGTTTTGCACCTAGCGACCCTATGTGGATCAACATCTAGCGACCCTGTGTGGATCAATAGCTAGCGACCTTGTGTGGATCAAAACCTAGTTATCCGGTGTGGATCAACACCTAGATATCCTTTGTGGATCATCACATATCGATCCTGTGTGGGTCTTTTAGGGATTAATACCTATCGATCCTAGGCCGGTCAGATCCTGTGTGAGTCAGCGGGGGTTAGTACATATCAATCCTAGGTGGGTCAGATCCTGTGTGGGTTAGTGGGAGTTTGTACCTATTGATCCTGTGTGGGTCAGACTTCGTATGGTTAGAAATAGTGCCTCTTGAGAGAATTAGATGATCAAGATTTATGACTAATCATCTATACATATGTATTTTAGTTATACTTGGTTTTGAGCTAAGTCTTGTGCTTTGTGCTTTGTGTTTGAGATCATGCTTGTGGTTTTCCTTTGTGGAATTCTGAGAGACCTTCAGGGGTCTTGGGATCCCTACTGGGTATTGTTATACTCACCCCTGCACGGGCTTCGCCTGCACCTTGTTGTGTCTTGTTCAGACGATAGACCGACCTGACTGAGACTCGGGGAGCTAGGACTTGACGGCGGACGACAGTGATGGTTGACGTGGAGAGCTATGGAGACAATACTGACCTACCCTTTAGGTAGGATCCTCAGTGGATGATCTTAGGATCTATTTTCTATTTTCAGTTGTAGTTGCATATTTTCAGTTGGGCTTGTATTCCAGCCCCTTTACTTTCACTACACACCTTTACTACTGTAGTTTTACTTCATGGTTACGTCTTGTTGTCTTCTTGGATTGTGTGTTTGTACATCTTTAAAGAAAATGCCTTCCCATTTTAGGGATACTCCTTTCTGGTGCTAGTCGCCAACCCCTGGCCCATGGAAGGTGGGCTTTGGGTAGTCACGACTCGATCCCTGAGGGTTGGGTCATGACACCACACTACCAGATAAGTAATTTTTTTGAGAGAATTATATTTATTGGGGATAGTAAATGTTTTACCGAGTGATCTATATCTTCTACCCCTCGATCCATTATCTAAGATGACTTTTAACCCCTTATTTATAATCTCCGCAACTTCATATTCACAACATATAATGAAAGAGTTGTACTACTCCACCCCCTTGAAAATGGATTCCAAATTATTGTGGGTTATCTTCTCACACATTCTTAAGTGATAAAGGATGGCTGAACAAGAATTTCCAGCCTTAACTCATCAAACCTATATCTTTTCATTTCCTTTGTAAAAATATCCACAATATGGTTCTGTGTGGAAACATATTCTCTCCCAACATCTTTATTTTCTAACTTTTCTTTGATGAAATGATATTTGATGTAAATATTATTTGATATTGTGTGTTTCATTAGGTTATTTTATATATTAATTTCACTATAATTATCAAAATAAATCTTCAGTGGATTTTCAACCACAACTTTCAAGTCTTCTAATTGCAATATCATCCATAAAATTTTGGGATAAACATGTGAGACATCATGTATTTAGCCTAAATTGTAATCAATGTTATAAATATATACTTATTTCTCTATCAACCAATAAAAATTTTACATAAAAATAAAATCCCACCTATAGTAGATTTTATATTAGTGAAATCAAAATCCCATTCTACATCTAAAAAATTAAATAGATTTAGTTTTTTACTGATTTTATTCATTCTAATATAACTCATAGTTCCTTTAACATGTCTCAAAATTAATTTTACTACTATCATGTGGGAATATTTAGGATAAATATGATATTTACCATAAATATTCACTACATAAACTATGCTTGGTTTTAATTTCATTAGATAAATTATACTTAAAATGCAAGTCGTAAAGTCTTTATGATTAACACTACTTTTAGTTTCATCTTTTCTCAATTTAGTTCTAGCTACCATGGGCGTTGAAACTTCTCTAGAATCCTCCATGATAAATTTATTCAAAAATTCTCTAGAATGTTTCTACTAGGATAGGAATATATAATCATCATTTTTTGTAATATATAGTCTCAAAAAATAATTCATTTCACCCAGCATGGACATCTCAAATTTCATCTTCATCTACCTAGAAAACTTGTCACATACAGTCTCTTTATCACTAGAAAATATTAAATCATCAACATAAACTGTATGAATAATAGTTCCCATGGGAAAATCCTTCACATATAAGTTTCTCTTAACCTTTCCTTTGTAAAATCTCAATTTATTCAAGTTACTGTCCAGTATTGAGTACCAAGATCTAGGGAATTTCTTTAAAATATAAGAGGATTTATTCAATTTATAATCCATGTTTTTATCACTATAAATAATGAAACCATCATGTTGTTTAATAAAAACTTCTTATAGACACTCATTTAAAAAAGTTAGATTTCACATCAATTTGATACACCTTGTAGTTTTTGTGTGTTGTAATTGAAAGAAACATTATAACATATTCAAGTCTCAAAACTTGTAAAAGAGTACCTTTAAAGTCAATACATTCTATCTATGCATACCTTTTATATACCAGTCTAGTCTTTTTTCCCAACACCTCACCATTTTCATTTAGATTTTTTCTAAATAACCACTTGGTACTAATAACATTTTGACTCCAAGTCTTGGTTTAAGTTCTTATATCGAATTATTCTAAATTTTTTCAAGATATTCATTCATAACTTATTTCCACTCCCCATTATATATTGATTCTATAATTATTAGTGGCCCAATTTATGAAATTATTGTCGTTTTTTTAATCCTAAATCTTTTTCTTATCTACACTAGAGCCTATTGACTGCCAATAATGTTTTATTCTTCAACAAATTCCATCAATATATTCTTTTTTAACTTCTAATTTCCAACAAATTTTATCACTAGTTTTTTTAGAATCAACATAAATAGAAATTGGTTTTTTCATTTTTCTATTCATTCCATTTATCATTAATATTCACACAGTCCAGTTCTAAATTTTAAAAAACATCTTCATTTTCATCACCAAAGTGGAGTTTAATTTTAAAAATCTTAGCATAAAAATAATAAAACATATTGTGAAAATTATTTTTATTGTAACTATATACTCTAACGTTTGTTAAGTACCCCATGAAAATCCATTCATTAAATCTACCTTGAAATATTCCCAGATATGTATTTTTGAAGTTCATATAACAAGGACTACCAAAAATGTTGTAGTAATTTACTATTGTATTTATTTTATAACACATTTCATGTGTTTATAAATTCTAAAAAATCAGCTATTTTGTATATTAATAGAAGTAAACAATTCTTCCCTCCAATTGTTTTTTAAAGTTTGTTCTTAGAAATAATTCTTCTCCCCATTTCAATCAAACTCCTATTATTTCTTATTGTTACTAGATTCCATTGGGGAGTATAAGGTTCACTATATTGGTTCTTTATTATATGATTTTTAAGTTAAATTTTAAAACTATTACATATTTATTCCCTATAATTATTAGATCTTAGTTTTTTTATGTATATTCATAGCTCATTTTCAACCCATCTACTAATTATTTTAACATATCTATTTATTCAGACTTGTGTTTCATAAAAATGAAATTGACCATATAGGTGAAATAATCAAATAATGTAATAAAATATAGATAAACTCTATTTAACCTTTTCCTCATTGGTCTACATAGGTTATTATGGGTAAGTATAAGTGGTTTAGTGGACCAAATATCTACTCTTTTGTGAGTTCCTTAAAACATTTTCCCCTTCTAAAAAGTTTAAAACAACATTTTTATATTTATTCAGTTGTGGAAGATATCTTAAAACATCATAATTTTAGATTTTACTCATATTAAATTTAACATGATGTTCAATAATTCAATTCAACAACTTAATTTCATACTTGGAACTCAAATAATAAGAATTGTGATGATCACTAATTTGAAATATATTAACACCATTTCTTTTTTGCTTTAGTGATAATCCTTCCATCCTTTGAGTTCTTGATAACTCATTAGTAATTTTTAAAAATAACATCATTTTCATCATCAAAGAGTTGTCCCACACTTAATATATTGTGTTTAATCTCCTCAATATAAGAACATCTCTAGATTTTAGATTTTAGAATTCGATTTCAGCTGTTTTAAGTCCTCTAATTTTTAGATAATATTCATTTCCAAAAGTCACTACCTCTCCATCACAATCATTAAATTTAATAAATATTTTTTCATATCCATTCATATGATATTACCATCCACTATCAAGAATCAACATCTTAATTCTCTTAAAACCATTCAATTAAACATCAATAAAGTGATATTTTTCTCATTTTATTATGTAAATTGAATTTAAATTTTTATCATATGTAATGTTACACACCAGTTTATATTTTATTATTTTATTTTGGATTATCATTTTCTTCTTGGTGTCCCTCTCGAGTTTCGAGTGTTCCATATTTACATTTTGGAGTTTTAGGCAGGTTTTCTTATGTTGCATGGTTTAGGTTCATGGTTAAGGGGAAACCATGCGACCACCTGATGACGTGTCTCCTTTTAGTTCATTTTGAACTAGCACAATTTGAGTTTCATGGATTTAGTACGGGTTGATCCAAACCAAGTAGTCCTTAGGAGAAATTTTGTGGGTCTTTGGGTTTCTCTAGTCGAGGGTGGATGACCTGAGCAGGGTTAGTCCAAAACATGCAGAAGGTGTGGGCATGGTTCTGCAATTTATGACAGAACCATATCACATGGTTGGTGAAAAATTTCTAAAACCATGAATACAAATCATGTCAGTGGACATTATATCCAGTAAGGGACGCACAATTGGGGCATGGTTTGGGAAACCATGCATCTTAACCATGCACAATGTATAGGTTCATTAAAATGAGATTTTTACCTTTTTCCACTCTCAATTTTTAACCCAAAATCACCCCTTTCCCTAACCATTTGGTTCATGTGACACTAACTAGGCTCCTAACTTTCTCCCCATGCCTCCCCTCTTATTCCATGGGTTGAATCAAGGATTTACTTTATGTTTTGGGGGGCTTTATCCATCAAGATATTTTACCCTATCTTATTCCTCTTCCTTCTTCCATTTTTTTGAGTTCCTCTTATCCCTTGGTATCTTGGTTCTAGGGTTCATGTTTCTTTGGGTTTAAATTTTGTGTTTTTTCCTTGGTAATGTTCCATAAGGGTGTTCTAGATTTTTTGAAACCCTAGGGTGTTGTTTTTGGTTGCCATCGTGGGAGATATTGTTGTTTGAGGTAGGACCCCTTTTCATTTTCCCTTTTAAATTTAAGAATACCTTAATTTATTGATTTTATAACCTTCCTTGGACATTAATTAGTGATTTATGATTTTTATAATAAATTTTAGATGTGAAATGAGGTTATATCCTCTTAGTTTTAATTGCAATTAATGGTTTTATTGTGTTTTCCATGCCAAGTGTATGATGAAATGCCCAGTTGGATCTTGTAAACATGTTTTTGATTTAAAATGGTGGTTTTGATCTCTCAAAAGGGGTTTCAAGTGGATTTTTATTTTTAAATATGTGTGTGTTTGGATCTTTAAGAAATGGTTTGACATGTGAAGGTTATGTGAGGCCCTGTTAGAACTTTTTGGAATGGTTTTTAAAAAAACCCTCATTAGAATGAGTCTCTTTCCTAGTTTATTGACAAGAGTAGGGAGTGTCCTTGGCATTGGAATTTCCTCATGGGTTGACTATTTGAATGAAAGGGAATATTCCTTATAGTGTAAGGTGTGGTTCCTTTTTTTGATTCCTTGTATGTATGTTTCATTGCTTGGATTTGTTTGAAACACCCCATTGTGAACATGACATGGGAACTGGACATAGCTACAATGACATTTGAGAATAATTAAAACAATAGTTTATGAATTATCTCTGACTAGTGGACCTTAGTAGGACCTTTCTATTACTTGGGATTGTTTCCCTCAGTTATTCCAAGAAGGGTAGGACTGAGCATTTCATATGGTTGATAGCATCAGGTTAATAATGCCTACATGATGAATCAGGTTTTAGTATATTTTGCATTTTCCTATGCGATCCTTGGTGTCCCAATGTCTTCTCCAATAGTAGGTTATCTATAGACAATTATTTAGGTGAATTTCCTTGTATGGTTGCTTGATATCCATTATATCATTACTCTCATTGAGTGATTATAGTATATTCTCCTAGTTTGTTCTATTTTCTTGGAAAAAGTAAATGTTGGTTTTTTCTTCAAAATATTTTCATGAAAAAATGCCTTAAAATAATTTTTTACTCCAATTTCCTCTCATTATGAAAAAAATCCTCTAATCCCTTTATACTTATAAAGTAAAATTCTCTTTAAAATGAAATGAATGTTTTAAATTTTGAGGGAAGTGGATTGTGATTTATATTCTTTAAAAGGAAATGTGTGGAAAACCTATAAATATATCTATTGTATTTCAAACATGAAGTTAATAATTCGTTATTTAAATAAAATTAATTGGGAATAGATTACCTGGAATACCTATTGAGTTTTAGTTCTCATTCCTATAGTTCCTTGTTGTTTTAGTATCAGGTGAAGATTCCAACTTAGTTTTAATCGATTTGAGTGATGGTTGGTTTTGGGATATGAGAGTGACCTGTGGGGCCACATGAAGATCTAGTGGTTATTAGGTTTGGTGAGGTTTGTTTTTTATTAGGTTGTATTTTTAGTTTTCTTGTGGATGTTCTATTTGGTTTTTTTTATTTCTGGGTTTCTCTATTTCTTTATATGTCTTTAGTTTATTTTTATTGGGGGAAATCACTCCTATTTGTTCTTGTTGATGCCCTTGGAGCTTATTGAAAGCCTGGGAGGATCGAGAATTCCTCTTGGTCCTTTCAATAGGCTGGGTCGAGTGTCAGGTCATATGGTATCCCAGCTTAGTTCGTGACATGTAAACTACCCTAGAAGAGTGGTCATAAAATATTGGGCATAATAAACCTATTGGTCACAAATTCCACAAATTTCTTCTAGACCTTAAATCTATTTTTATTATGCAGGCTTACTAAATTTTTATTCACAACTATTTCACTCTTTATATTCTTATATTTAGCTATTTTCTTTCCATTATTTCTCCCACTTGATTCATGAATACTCTATGTAGATGACATGTTGTACTAATATTAATAGATTTTTTCATATAAATTCCACAACACTAGAAATATTCATTGAAGTTTGATATTTCATATTGAGAATAATTAAGTTTAGATTTTTGTTGTTATTGTATTTCCATGTTTTGAGACTTATTTTTTCTTGATTAAGTGATTATTATTAATACATTCTTGAATTTACTTGATATATAATATTTCTCATCAATATTCCTAGCCCAAAAATTCTTAGTTTTGTAATTGGAACCTAAACTATTAGTAAAAACATATTTTATTTTAATTTCAATAGGAGAGGATTTGACCAGTTCTTTTGGACTTTGATTCTCAACAACCAAAGATGATTTGGATTTGGATTCCATATATTTATTAAAACAATACATCTTATTATTTATATCCTTATTATGTTTAAGAAATTTTTATTGGGTTTTATTTAGATCTTATTCCTTTTTAGCTGGTGTCTCTTCAAGATCTTTCCTAATTTTTATATTACATAACAACCTTCAACTTAAGATTCTTAATTTATTTAGTCTAATCATCATCCCTTTTGAGAATATATTATTTCCCTTTATTCTTACTTTGTTCATATTTCTTCAACAATATCATCTTCTTATCATGGTAAATATTATGCTCAAGATAAGCTTCAAGTTTAGTCTCCAACATATACTTAATAAATGTAATCTCTCCTCCTTCTTTACTGCTTGAGATTTCTTCACATTTTAAAACTTGATCTATGAATTTTATAATCTTTTTAATGGATTATTATACAGATTGGATGGATTAAGAGGAGTAATATTCCTCTTATTTTCTCATCAGACGTCTTTTTTTCTTTCATAAATGTTTTTTTGTCTAATAAAATTTTAAACTTCTTTTTATATTTTACCCCATTTATTTTTCTATGGTTTCTCATTTTTCGCATCATTCAAATACTCACTAAAGGTTCCATGTGTTGTGGATGTTATGGTTAACACTATGAACATTTTTTGTTTTATTGTATTCAATGAATAATTTATAATAACATGACAAATGAACGACATGTTTGAAGAATATAACAAAAAAATTGATGGAATCTCAAAATCAAGAGTGGGGATCTTTTAAGTAAAATTTATAGTTAATTTAATAATAAGAAAAAAAAACTTTGTATTGAGTTATTTTTTTTGATGTAGTTATTAATCAATTGAAACTATTTTTGTTATACCATCATGCTGTTTACAAGATCCAAATTAGAATCCTTCTATAAATAATTCACACATGATCCTTTGATCCCAAAGTGATGATGATGACAATATAGGTGCTTATTTGGTGGTTTCAATATTCTTGTGTCAATCTAATTTTATCACAATGTAAGAACCCATGTTTTTAGAACGGGTCAAAATCCTGACCCTGTTTGAATTTTTGACTTGTTCCTGAAGAAACTGGGAAAATCTGGGATGTTCTGGAAATTTCCAGACTACATGTCGTGTACCCAATAGTACACATCATGTATGGGTTGGGTGAGTACCGGTCCTGTGCTCGTCGAGTACATGCCGTGTTAAGACCGTGTTGGAATTTCCTACTACACGACCTATAGTTATAGACACATTGTGTACCCTTGACCGTGTGGAGGCCATACATGGCGTGTAGGCCTATTGGCTGGGTATAATGTTTTTAGCAAGTACACACCATGTACTATTTTTACACTCCGTGTAGGTGGGCCGTGTATGGGGATATACATGGTGTGTTGGGGATGCCGTCTGGGTAAATAATTACACGCCGTGTACCCCCAGGTACATGCCGTGTAGTCAGTCATCAAGTCTATGGTAGAATTTCAGCCGTCATATGAATAGTAAAATGATACACGCTGTGTACTTAAAGTACACACCATGTATTTTCTTTTTTTCACTAAAATTGACAGTAGCCTCGTATTGAGGTAGAACCTCAAACCCTCGACGGGTTTGAGTGGGGATATACAACCATGACTTCAAATCCCTCCCATTTCTTTGTACGATGCCGGATTCAAACATAGTTTAATCCATTAGAACCACATCGGTAAGGCCTTGATTCCCCTTGATCCATATTTCTTGATTTTTGTTCTAGAACGAGTTATTGGGGTTTGAGAGGTTTTGATTCTTTTGTAGATCTACCCTGTTATAGACCTAATTGGAGGCTGTTATCAGAGGAGTATCATCATATGATTCTTGGGTAGGTGGGGCATACCTCTTTTTGTGTTTTCTTAGACTTTGGGTGGTGCGACCTATGGCGCGTTTTCAGTAATTTTGAGTCTCACCGTGTATTATCTATTATTGCTTGTTTAATTGTTATCTGACCTATGGGATGCCTTTGGGTATGCCCCGTTACCTTTTTTTCTTGAGCAAGTCTGGGCGAGTGGTTGTTGCTCACTGGGGCATTTTGGTCGGAGACTGCCAAAATGATTAAAATCGATTTTATTATTTTAAACAGTTGAGTATGGTTTATTGAAACTGATATGAATTTTTGGAGACCTTAGAAACCTTAGTACTGGTATGGGACAACACTTTCTTAGTGTTTTTCAACTATTTAGATGGTTTTTCCTGTTTATGTGTTCTCTTAAAATGTGTATATATATATAATTGTTGAATTGCATGTGCTAGAACCTTTGGGTTGTGTTGGGAATGGACCAGATATTCTGGAGTGATGTTGATCATAGGTTGGGCTTGTCCCGGGTTACGTTTGGTGGTTCTGACCATGGGATTGGGCATCATGGACGTCGACTTGAGGCAAGATGACTATTAGGTTGGGCATCTCCCGGGTTACCGGAATAGCAAGGCCATCAGACTTGAGCGGCATGGTCACAGGGACACGAGGTGTCAGTGGTGTTGTGGATTGGGATCTATTTTGGTGATTACCGCTCACCAGGAACTATTAGAAGTGTGCACACAAAGAGACTTTGTGATGAAGTGGTTTTGACCACTCATGTGGGTAGAGGCCCCCGTTAGTTGCGTTGTAGGTACTTTTGGTTTGGGGGTGCTTGACGTAGGAAGCCATGTGGAAGGTGAGGATCCTTTAGGGGATATCATCGAGGCTATCAGGTTGGGGGAAGAGGCTCGCCGTGATTTTAGGACAGACCTCACTATCCCTCCAGTTACTTAGTTTTGAGGGAAGATATCACTGTCCCTCCGGTTACTTTGCTTTGAGGGCAGACATCACTGTCCCTCTGGTTACTTTATTTAAGGGCGGACACCGCTGTCCCTACGGTTAATTATTTGAGGACATGCATAACTGTTCCTCTGGGTTACTATTTCTTGGGCGTGCCTTCGAGACGTCAGTACTTGAGACACGCGGTGTCAGGGGGCACATGGTGCCGGGTTACATGATAGAGATTCCAGCGTTGGCCGAAGCAGGTGACACTCCATGGTGGCTGCTGAGCACCAGTGGCGTTTGTGTTTATTTTGTGCATCGTACTATTTACTGTTTTCCTTATAAATGCTTGCATGCTTAAATGTAACGACCCAAACATTTTAATTATATTTGTTTCATAATTTTATGTGGTATTTTATTTTATACTCAACAAAACTATATCCTTTAATTAATGAAGTGTGTGTAATTAAAATGAGACCGTTGGGTTTCGACTGTTATATGACCATTGGTCAATATGACCATTGGAAACTATAATTTTAACGTTGTGTTTTTATAAATATGGTTATCTTGGTTAATTAATACGGAAAGTAGATTGAATGGCCTCATCCAGTAGACTTGAGCCATATGAAGCCCATCTGTCGGAGCTTGGGAAGGAGGTAGCATCACTGGGCTTTTCTATAGACCAAACCCAAGCCGAACTTCAACATATCAATCTTGAACGAAATCATCTAAGGAAGAAGTTCAAGCTCATATAAATCACCACTCGGTCAATGTTATTCGAGCCACCCCAAGATTCTATCACTATAGCACACCTTACACTTAGGTATTGTGCTGTTGTTATAAGGGGATATTTAACGAGACCTTAGATGTTTTGTGTAATCCTTTTATATAAATAAAATTGTTATTTCTTCTTATGGAAAAGATTGTGAATTTCAAATATCCGGATAAATATAGGATGTGTATTCTTGATGAATTTAGGAAAAAAGGGTATTTTAAAATATTTTTGTATTCATTAAATAATTAATAATGTGAAATGATTTTCAAAAAATGGTCTTCTACAGTTGTGATCATTGAGAAATTTAGAGTCTAATAAGATCAACTTGGTTTTTAGTGAATAGTAAAGTAGGAATAGTAACACCCATATGAAAATTAGTGAATAGTAATTTGACAAAAAATAGATACTCCACCCAGTAATGTATAAATACATTTTAGACGTCTTAAAAGTGAAAAAATGATCATAGTTTAAGTTTTGGTATTTTGTACGCCATAAATATTTTATTTAGAATTTTATAATTAATTTAATAATTTAAAATTGAAATATATTTTCATAAAATTAAATCATAAATTTTTAATTTATTTTATTTTGGGTATACGATATTTTTATGGGATCTTGATTACTTTTTTTAAGGTGTTACAAAATGAGTTATAGTTTTAAAGTTGTAATTTTGGAATAAATAATGATTTTATTTAAAAATTAAAAAAAAAATATTTAGAAAATTATTTTCATAAAATGGAATTCATTTTTGAATTCAGAGCATCGATATTAGATTAGGGTGAAGTTTTGGTATTTTTCTGAAACAGTTGAATTATCGGTGAATAGTAAAAATGCGGTTTTGAGTTTCGGGTGTTTAATGACATAATTAATGATTTAATAATGATTTAGGCTTTCTGGAAGACTTATTAATAGTGACCTATGATATGAGGTGTCCCAAGTGTCCAATACCATGAGAACATACTATGGGCAAGCCCATAGTTTTGCAAATACCACCGATGAGGTGTCCCTTGGAAATTAATAATTTATTCACTCACTTTCCCTATAAATACCCAACCATTTACCTCATTAATTTCATTCCAAAATCATACTCAACAAAGTTATGGTGTCCTTACCTCCCAAGGAGTCCTTCCAATGTGCCCTCAGGCCTTCCAAGGTACCGACCTTCAAGCTTTCGAAGTTACTCTTCAAGGTAAGGGGTCCTTTCACCCTCCTCTTTTAAGTCATGACTTCCTTTATGTTGAGTCTTTTGATTTCTATTTATTTATGTTGAGGGTATGTTCTTATATGTTTTAATTTCTGTCCATTTCATGTCTAATTTTTTAGAGACCCTTTTCTCTCCCATCAATTTGTTTTCTGAATTTTTAAGTGACGCCATTAGGCTACCGTATTTCTCGTAAAAGAAATCGCATCTTCTATTTTCTTTGATGTTTCTTTTTCATGTGGTATGTCATTAAAATATCCATACCATGATCTTATTCCGTACTAATAATATATTATGAATTATTTATGAGTGGTTGACCCTTGTCCCCTCTCTTTTAAATGTTTTCTAAAACCATGTTATATAGCTGTTATGCTGCAGAATTTTAATCTCAAAATTTCTATCTATTTCTCTCAAGAAATTCTCTTCTTTTATTTATGGGAATACCCAGACCTATTTAGTTTCTATGGGTGTTCATAAATAAATAAATATGATATATTTTATTCTTTAATTGACATACATATGACCCTCACTCCCTTTCCATGGGTTATAAAGGACACAATGATCTTATTTTCAAGCTCTTTTTAAACCTCATGATTTTGACATGAAACCCATTTCTTTAATTATATTTGGGTTATTTATGAAATGTTTTATTATGATATATGTGGCTCAAATTAAAGTAAAGACATATTAAGGGTGCTCCCTCATATCATTCCAATGCATTGGGTAAATAATTAATCTCTAGAGATGACAGGTTTGATGATACCTTGGCGAATAACCTTGGTAATTTTTATAACACCTTGGGGATGGACCTTGGTGATATGTTCATGAATGACTAAATGAAATGTTGAAGCCACATATTCGAGTTATTATTCAAGTTATTTTTATTATGATATGCATATAATTCCATTGATCATGTCCTTATGTTTTTATTCAAGTTCTTATAGATGTCACAAGTAAACTGATTCCCTTATTTACCTTACTGGGCCTTCTGCTCACCCTTTCCTTTGAATGTATGTCTCCAGGTTATGAGATGAAGTAATTTTACTTAGGATGAACTTATGATTAAGCCTTAAAAGTGGACTAGAAGAATGTTTTATGTCGTTCTTCATGTATTATGTTCCTGATTTCCAAGACACTAGACTTTAAAGATCCTCTCTTTGTAAAATGTAATGAAAAGTTATGTAATAAAAAAGAGGGATTCCATAGTTGGTATCAAAGGATAGTTTAGTTATTTATGAAAATTAGGATATGAAATATTTACAAATAATTCTATTTAAAAGTTTAAATATATAAAAACTTCCTGGTATTTTGGTGAATATTGAGTAAGTGGTTCATCAAACAAATACATCTCTGTCTAGATACGAGCAGGTAGAGAAGACTTTGGCATAGATGTACATAGGGGTAAAACCTGAAAACACCGCTTTGAGCTAGACTCGAACGGGAACTGGTGCACGAAAATGGGCTTGCTACACTCTTGGTTACGACACTTTCGAGGGATATGTTTGGTTAATCACAAGCTTTTTATAAATCATTATGAAAAAATTATAGTGAAATGTAATTGTTTAAGCATGAAGTTTTAAGACATATAATCCATTATAGTTAAAAGATTCATAAATGAAATAATTTTCTCATTAAGGTTTTATTCATTTAGAAAATGGAAGGAAATAGGAGGAACCATGAAAATGGTGACCGTAATAGACCATGTACTGACGACCCTATGATGGAAGTCGAAATGGAAACATTCATGCGAATGATGAACCAACTGAATCAAGTTATGGGAAATAACTTGAATCAAGTTGAGAGACTAATCTCACTGAGAAGGGAACAACATTATTTTGAGTCCTTTATGCGTCAAATACCACCAACCTTCAGTGGATCGACTGACCCATTGATTGCTGAGCAGTGGATCAGCTCCATCGAGAAGATCTTTTCTGTGATCTGCAATTTAGAGAAAGAGAAGGTCACCCTGGCTGTCTACCGCTTAGAAGGAGAAGCTGATCAGTGGTGGGAGTTGATTAATAACCTGAGGCAAAGAGTGGAGGTTGAAGCTATGGAGTGGAAAGAGTTCAGTGGGATTTTCTTCAATAAGTATTTCCCTCGTTCCATGAGAACAAGAATGGAGAATGAGTTTCTAAAGCTGAAGAATAAGGAGAACGAATCTGTCGGAAGCTATGAGATGGACTTCACATGACTTTCACGATATATCTCTAGGTTTTTCATGGATCCAAATGGTAAGGTTTAAAGATTCTTCGGTGGATAGAGACCTCATTTGCAGAAGAATCTATCCAACTGAGACTATGACAGCTATGAGGAGATCGTGTGAAGTGTGATGAAAGTCGAACTAGAGTTTGGTGAGACGCAGTGGTCTCATAAATCCAACGACAAAAAGAGATCAACAGAGCCAATATTAGGGAGGATATTTGATCAAGGAAGAGGAGGTAAGGGAGTGCCACACCCCACATGTAATAAATGTGGTAAGAAGCATTCAGGAAACTGCCTGCTCGAGAGCGGGAAATGATACAAGTGTGGAAGAGATGGTCATATTGCGAAGAATTGTCTTAGTGAGGTGAAACCTCAACTTCCAGACACTAAAAACAAGAGGAACATAGTGTAGGACCTACCTAATGTCCTGTGCTTTATGTGTGGACAACTTTGGCACATTACCAATCACTATCCAAATTCGAGGGCAGTGGAGGGGAACCACCATCAGCCTCAACAAAGACCTAGGGAGAAAGTTCGTGCTTTTTCTATCATGAAAACTAAAGTTTAAGCTCCAAATGATGTGGTAGAAGGTACTATTATTGTTATCTCAAAGCTAGAAAGTACTCTTTTTTGATTCTGGTTCTACACATTCCTTTATTTCCTCCAAGTTTGCAAAGAATTTAGAATCAACCCACGACTTGCTAAAAGTAGAGTTATAATTCAAGACTCCTGGTGGGATTATCCAAGAATCATCAGTGTTTAGAAACTCTAGTATTTACTTTGGTGAGAAAAATATTACCGGAAATCTAGTAGTCATTCCCATGCTAGAATTCGACATTATACTATGGATGGGCTGGCTCCCAAAGTATAATGCTAAGATCAAATGCAGAAAGGAAATCTCATTAGTCTTGAATGGAAAACCGACATTTATCTTCCAAGGAGAGATATCAACCTGATCTTTATCTATAAGAACCTTATATATCCTTCTTTATGGAATTTATTGGTGAAGAAGAAGAAGGAAATGAGAGTTTGAGGATAGAAAATGTACCCATCATCTAGGAATACATTGACATATTTCCTGAGGAGTTGCCTGGACCTCTTCCAGAAATAGAGGTAGAGTTCTCCATTAAACTCGCACCTAGATCTCATACACTATCAAAGACCCCACATAGAATAGAAAATGTGGAGCTGGAGGAATTAAAGAAACAACCCCAAGATCTTTTGGAGAAGGGGTTTATCCGACCGAGTGTGTCTCCTTGGGGACCACCTATTCTCTTTGTGAATAAGAAGGATGGATCGATGCGGCTATGCATTGATTATAGAGAACTGAATGAAATCACAATAAAGAACAAATACCCTCTTCCAAGAATTGATGACTTATTTGACAAACTTCGTGGGGCTCAATTCTTCTCTAAGATTGATCTTCGATCTGGTTATCATCAATTGAGGGTGAAGAAATAAGATATTCCAAAAACCACCTTCCAATCAAGATATGGGAATTATAAGCTTGTCGTTATGCCTTTTGTTCTAAATAATACACCTTTTATTTTTATGGATTTGATGAATAGAGTCTTTAAAGACTACCTTGATAATTTTGTGGTAGTTTTTATTGATGATATTATTATATATTCCAAAAGTCATGAAGAGCATGAGGATCATCTAAGGGTTATTTTTCAAACACTATGGAAGGAGAGAATTTTTGTAAAGTTTAGTAAATGTGAATTCTGGTTACAAAAAGTTGCTTTCTTGGGGCACATTGTTACCAATTAAGGAATCACAGTTGAACTTGCAAAGACAAAAGTTGTAGAGGAGTGGCCTCAGCCTACAACAATAACTGAGATTCATAGTTTCCTTGGATTAGAGGGATATTATAGGAGGTTTATGAAAAACTTTTCATGAATTTCTAATCCATTAACCTAGTTAACTCAAAAGGGGTCAAGTTCATCTATACAAAGGAGTGTGAGGAAAGTTTCCAAGAACTGAAGAATAGATTGGTTACTGCACCTGTGTTAAATTTTCCCTCAAGTGGAGAAGGATTAATTATTTTTAGCGACGCATCTCTAAAAGGTCTTGGGTGCGTCCTCATGCAAAATGACAAGGTCATTGCTTATGCATCTCGATAGTTGAAGACTCATGAGAAAAACTATCCTACGCATGATCTGGAGCTGGTTGCAGTCATTTTTTTCTTTGAAGATATGGAGGGACTATCTTTATGGGGATAAATGTGATATATAAACAGACCATAAAAGTTTGAAGTATATTTTCAAACAAAAGGAATTGAACATAAGACAAAGGAGATGGTTGGAACTCCCTAATGACTATGATTTCTCAATTAATTATCATCCCGGAAGAGCAAACAAAGTTGCAGATGCATTAAGAAGAAAAGGACTAGTTGTTCTTTCCATGATGAGGATTCAAAGAGATCCTTTGATCAATAAACTAGTAAAACTAGACATGGGAATTATAACAGAAGGGACATCATCAACCCTAACCCAAATGGTTTCTCAACCGACACTACTAGAGAAGATCAAGAAATCTCAGAAAGAAGATCCTTTGTTACAGAAGAAGCTTGAGGCTGTGAAGGATGTGGAGTTTTAGGAGTTCAATACTGATCAAGAAGGTGTACTGAAATTTCATACAAGACTATGTGTTCCATATATTCCAGAAATAAAGAAGGAGCTGACAGATGAAGCTCATAACTCTACTTTCTCTATACATCCTGGTAGCACAAAAATGTATAGGTACCTTTGTGATCATTATTGGTGGGATAATATGAAAAGGGAGATTTTTTACTACACTTTAAGGTTCCTGGTATGTCAGCAAGTGAAAGCAGAGCGACAACTTCCAAAAGGGGTATTGCAACCATAACCCATACCAGCATGGAAGTGGGATAATATCACTATGGACTTTGTCACTGGTCTCTCGAGAACTTCCAAAGTAAATAATGTGATATGGGTTATTGTGGACCTTCTCACCAAGAATTCCCATTTTATCTCCATTCAGGAAGATTTCTCTCTTGATCAACTTGTCAGGATTTATGTGAAGGAAGTGGTAAGGCTGCATGGAGTTCCACTTTCTATCATATCTGATCGTGATCCAAGATTCACATAAAAATTCTAGAGAAGTATTCAATAATATCTAAGCCCTAAATTGAATTTCAGTATGGCCTATCACCCGCAAACCGATGGCCAATCTGAAAGGACTATTCAAACACTCTAGGACATCCTGAGAACTTGCTCAATGGAATTTAAAGGTGGATGGGATCAAAATATCTCTTTAGTTGAGTTCTCTTACAACAAAAACTTCAACTAGAGCATTAAAATGACACCCTATGAAGCTCTTTATGGGAAGCTATGTAGAACTTATACTTTTTGGGATGAAGCTGGTGAGAGAAAGCTTCTTGGGCCTGATATTGTGAAAGAGATGACAGAAAAGTTCCATGCCATCCAACAACACATTAAGGCTGCTCAGTGTCGACAAAAGAGCTATGCCAACAACCGTTGAAGGGACTTGGAGTTTGATGTTGGAGATAAAGTCTTTCTTCAGATTTCACCTTGGAAGAGAGTCACGAGGTTTGGGAAGAAAGGGAAGCTCAACCCTAGGTACATTGGCCCCTATGAAATACTTGATCATGTGGGAGCAGTGGCCTATCATCTTGCACTACCTTCAAATCTATTCCATGTTCATGATGTCTTCCACGCATCCCTCTTGAGTAAGTACATACCTAACCCTTCACATGTACTAAATACAGAGGTGGTACAACTGGAACACGACCTCTCTTAAGAGGAGCAGCCGGTGGAGATCTTGGATTGTAGAGACAAGTTTCTACACAACAAGACTACCCACCTTGTTAAGGTTTTGTGGAGGAACCAATAATGTGAAGAAGCCACTTGGGAACTGGAGGAGTCCAGGAGACAGAAGTACCTGCACCTTTTCCCGTCAGAGGATACACGATAAAATTTTGGGGAATAAATTTCATTAGGGGGGAAGAATGTAATGACCCACACTTTTTAATTATATTTGTTTCCTAATTTTGCGTGTTATTTTATTTTATACTCAACAAAAATATATCCTTTAATTAATGAAGTGTGTATAATAAAAATGAGACTGTTGGGTTTTGACTGTTATATGACCATTGGTCAATATGATCATTGGAAACTATAATCTTAACGTTGTGTTTTTATAAATATGGTTATCTTGGTAAATTAATACAGAAATAAGATTGAATGGCCTCATCCAGTAGACTCAAGCCATATGAATCCCATCTGTTGGAGCTTGGGAAGGAGGTAGCATCACTGGGCTTTTCTCTGGACCAAGCCCAAGCCGAATTTCAACGTATGAAGCCTGAACAGAATCTCCTAAGGGAGAAGTTCAAGGTGACAGAAATCACCACTCGGGCAATGTTGTCCGAGCCACCCTAAGATTATATCACCATAACACACCTTATACTTAGGTCATATGCTAGAATTATTAGGGGATATGTAACGAGACCTTATCTGCTCTATGTAATCCTTTTATACAAATAAAATTGTTATTTCTTCTTATGGAAAAGTTTGTGAATTTCAAATATCCGGATAAATATAGGATGTGTATTATTTATGAATTTAGGAAAAAAGGTCATTTTAAAATATTTTTGTATTCACTAAATAATTAATAATTCAAAATGATTTTAAAAAAATGGTCTTCTATAGTTGTGATCAGTGAGAAATTTAGAGTCTAATAAGATGAAATTGGTTTTTAGTGAATAGTAAAGTAGGAATAGTAACATACCCATAGGAAAAGTAATGAATAATAATTTTAAAAAAAATATAAACTTCACCCATGAATGTATAAATACATTTTAGACATCTTAAAGGTGAAAAAATGATCATAGTTTAAGTTTTTTGTAGTTTTGTATGCCATAAATAATTTATTTACAATTTTATAATTAATTTAATAATTTAAAATGGAAATGAATTTTCATAAAATTTAATCATAAATTGTTAATTTATTGTCTTATGGGTATACGATATTTTTATGGGACCTTGATTACTTTTTTAAGGTGTTACAAAATGAGTTATAGTTTTAAAGTTATATTTTTGGAATAAATAATGATTTTATTTAAAAATTAAATTAAAAATATATAGAAAATTATTTTCATAAAATGGACTAAATTTTTGAAATCAGATCATTGATATTAGGTTAGGGTGAATTTTTGGGATTTTTCTGAAACAGTTGAATTACCGGTGAACAGTAAAAATGCAGTTTTGAGTTTCAGGTGTTTAATGACATCATTAATGATGAAAGCTTTCTGTTCGACTTATTAATAGTGAGATATGCTATGGGTTTTCTCATGTGGCCAATACCATGGGAAAATACCATGGGCAAGCCCATGGTTTTTCAAATACCCTCGATGAGGTGTCCCTTGGAAATTAATAATTTATTCACTCACTTTCCCTATAAATACCAAGCCATTTCCCTCATTCATTTCATTCCAAAATCATCCTCAACAAAGTTATGGTCTCCTTACCTCCCAAGTAGTCCCCCCAAGGTTTCCTAAAGCCTCCCAAGTTTCTGACCTTCATGCATTCGAAGTTACTCTTCAAGGTAAGAGATCCTTTCACCTTCATCTTTTAAGTCATGACTTCCTTTATGTTGTGTCTTCTAATTTCCATCTCTTTAAGTTGAGGGTATGTTTTATATGTTATCATTTCTTTCTATTTCATGTTTAATTAATGATATACCCTTTCTGATCTCATCAATTTGTTTTATTAATTTTTAAGTGACGCCGTTAGGCTGACGAATTTCTCATAAAAGAAATCACATCTTCTCTTTTATTTCATGTTTCTTTTTTATGTGTTATGTCATTAAAATATCCATACCATTATTTTATTCAGTAACCATATTTTATTATGAATTATTTATTAGTGGGTGACCCTTGTTCCCTCTCTTTTAAATGTTTTCTAAAACCATGTTATATAGTTTTTATACTGCAGAATTTTCGTCTCAAAATTTCTATCTCTTTCTCTCAAGAAATTATCTTGTTTTATTTATGTGAATACCCAGGCCTATTTCGTTTCAATGGGTTTTAATAAATATATAAATATGATATATTTGATTCTGGAATTGACATACATATAACCCTCACTCTCTTTCCATGTGTTATAAATGACATAATGATCTTATTTTCAAGCTCTTTTTAAACGTCATGATTTTGACATGAAACCCATTTCTTTGATTCTATTTGGGTTATTTATGAAATGTTTTATTATGATCTATGTGGATCAATTGAAATTAAAGACATATTAAGGTTTCTCCTTGATAGCGTTCCAATGCATTGGGTAAAAAATTAATCTCTAGAGATGACAAGTTTCACGATACCTTGGTGAATAACCATGGTAATTTTTATGACACCTTGGGGATAGACCTTGGTGATATGTTCATGAATGTATAAATGAAATGCTGAAGACACATATTCAAGTTATTATTCAAGTTATTTTTATTATGATATTCTTATAATTCCATTGCTCATGTCCTTATTTTTTTTTCAAGTTCTTATTGATGTCACAAGTAAACTGATTCCCTTATTTACCTTACTGGGCCTTATGCTCACCCTTTCCTTTGAATGTATGTCTCCAGGTTATGAGATAAAGTAATTATAAATAGGTTTAACTTATGATGAATCCTTACAAGTGGATTAGAAGAATGTTTTATGTTGTTTTTCAGGTATTATGTTTTGGATTTCCAAGACACTAGAATTTAAATATCCTCTATTTGTAAAATGTAATGAAAAGTTATGTAATAAAAAGGCGGGATGCAATAGTTGGTATCAAAGGGCTGTTTAGTTATTTATGGAAATTAGGATCTGAAATACTTAGGAAGAATCCTATATAAAAGTTAAAATATTGGAAAATTTCCTGGTATTTTGGTGAATATTGAGTAAGTGGTTTATCAAACAAATACATCCCTGTCTAGATACGAGCAGGTATAGGCGGCTCTGGAACATATGTATATATGGGTAAAACCTGAAAACACTGCTTTGAGCTAGACTCGAATGGGAACTGGTACACGACAACGGGCCTTGCTGCACTCTTGGTTACGACACTTCCGAGGGATATGTTTGGTAAATCACAATCTTTTTATAAATCATTATGAAGGAATTATAGAGAAATGTAATTGTTTAAGCATGAAGTTTTAAGAAATAGAATCCTTTATTGTTAAAAGATTCATAAATGAAATAATTTTCCCATTAAGGTTTTATTATTTTATAAAATGGCAGGAAATTGGAGGAACCGTGCAAATGGTGACAGCAATGGACCATGCGCTGACGGACCTCCAATGGAAGCCAGAATAGAAACATTCATGTGAATGATAAACCAATTGACTCAAGTTATGGGAAATAACTTGAATCAAGATGAGAGACCGATCTCACTGCGAAGGGAAGACCATCATGTTGAGTCATTTATGCATCAATGACTTCCAACCTTCTGTGGATCGACTAACCCATTGATTGTTGAGCAGTGGATAAGATCCATCGAGAAGATCTTTTCTGTGCTCTGCTATTCAGAGCAAGAGAAGGTCACCCTGGCTGTCTACCGCTTAGACGGAGAAGCTGATCAGTGGTGGGAGCTGATTAAAAAGACGAGGAAAAGAGTGGAGGTTGAAGATATGGAGTAGGAAGAGTTCCGAGGGATTTTCTTCTGTAAATATTTCCATCGTTCCATGAGAACAAGAATGGAGAAGGAGTTTCTCGAGCTGAAGAAGAAGCAGAACGAATCTTTCGGAAGCTATGAGATGAACTTCACCCGACTTTCAGGATATACCTCTATATTTTTTATATATCCAAATGGTAAGGTTGATTGATTCTTCGGTAGACTGAGACCTCATCCACGAAAGAATCTATCCAACAAAGACTATGATAGCTATGAGGAGATCGTGCAAAGTGCGATGAAAGTCAAACTGGAGTTTTGTGAGACGCAGTGGTCTCATAAATCCAACGACAAAAAGAGATCAATGGATCCAAGATTAGGGAGGAAATTTGATCAAGGAATAGAAGGCAAGCAAGTAAAACATCCCACGTGTAATAAATTTGGGAAGAAGAATTCGATAAACTGCCTGCTCGAGAGAGGTAAATGCTACAAGTGTGGAAGAGATGGCCATATTGAGAAGAATTGTCGAAGTGAGGTGGAACCTCAAATTCCAAACACTAATAACTAGGGGAAGATGGCGCAGGTCCTACCTGATGTACAATTATTTAAGTGTGGATAACTTGGGCACTTTTCCAATCACTGTCCAAATCAGAGGGCAGTGGAGGGGAACCACTATCAGCCTTAGCAAAGGCCAATGGAGTAAGGTCATGGTTTTGTTATCACGACAACTGAAGTTGAAGCTCCAAATGATGTGGTAGAAGGTACTATTATTGTTCTCTCAAAGCTATAAAGTACTTTGTTTGATTATGGTTCTACGCATTCCTTTATTTCCTCCAAGTTTGCAAAGAATTTAGAATCAACCTCCGACTTGCTAAAAGTAGAGTTATCAGTCAAGAATCCTGGTGGGATCATCCAAGAATCATCAGTGTTTAGAAACTCTAGTATTTACTTAGGTGAGAACAATCTTATCGCAAATCTTGTAGTCATTCCCATGCTGGAATTCGACATTATACTAGGGATGGACTGACTCTCAAAGTAAAATGCAAAGATGAAATGCAAAAGTAAGGAAATCTCAGTAGTCTTGAATGGAAAACCTACATTTATCTTTCAAGGAGAGATATCTCAACCTAATATTTATCTAGAAGAAACTCCTATATCCTTCTTTATGGAACTGATCTATGAAAAAGAAGAAGGAAATGAGAGTTTGAGTATTGAAAATGTACCCATCGTCCAGGAATACATTGACATATTTCCTGAGGAGTCTCCTGGACCTCGCCTAGAAAGAGAGGTAGAGTTCTCCATTGAACTCATACCTGGATCTCATCCAATATCAAATACCACATATAGAATGGAAAATGTGGACCTGGAGGAATTAAATAAACAACTCCAAGATCTTTTGGAGAAGGGGTTTATCCGACCGAGTGTGTCTCCTTGGGGAGCACCTATTCCATTTGCGAAGAAGAAGGATGGATCGATGCAGCTATGAATTGATTATAGAGAACTAAATAGAATCACAGTAAAGAAAAAATAACATCTTCTAAGAATTGATGACTTATATGAAAAACATCGTGGGACTCAATTCTTCTTTAAGATTGATCTTCGATCTGGTTGTCATCAATTGAGGGCGAAGAAAGAAGATATTCCAAAAACTACCTTCCGATCAAGATATGGGCATTATGAGTTTGATGTTATGCCTTTTAGACTGAATAATGCACCTTCTATTTTTATGGATTTTATGAATAGAGTCTTTAAATACTACCTTGATAACTTTTTGGTAGTTTTTATTGATGATATTATGAAATATTCCAAAATTTGTGAAGAAATTGAGGATCATATAAGGGTTATTTTTCAAACTCTACGGAAGGAGTGAATTTTTTGAAAGTTTAGTAAATGTGAATTCTGGTTACAACAAGTTGCTTTCTTAGGGCACATTGTTACCAATGAAGGAATCATAGTTGACCCTGCAATGACAAAATTTGTAGAGGAGTGGCCTCAACCTACAACAATAACTGAGAATAGTAGTTTCCTTGTATTAGTGGGATATTGTAGGAGGTATGTGAAAAACTTTTCATGAATTTATAATCTATTAACCAAGTTAACTCGAAAAGGGGTCAAGTTCATCTGGACAAAGGAGTGTGAGGAAAATTTCCAAGAGCTAAAGAAGAGATTGGTTACTGCACCTACGTTAACTCTTCCCTCAAGTGGAGAAAGATTCATTATTTTTAGCGATGCATCTCTGAAAGGGCTTGGGTGCGTCCTCATGAAAAATGAAAAGGTCATTGCCTATACATCTCGACAGTTAAAGACTCATGAGCAGAACTATCCTATGCATGATCTGGAGCTGGCTGCGGTCGTTTTTGCTCTGAAGATATGGAGACACTATCTTTATGGGGAGAAATGTGTTATATACACAGAACATCAAAGTTTGAAGTATATTTTCACACAAAAGGAATTGAACATGAGACAAAGTAGATGGTTGGAACTCCTTAAAGACTATGATTATTCAATTCATTATCATCCCGAAAGAGCAAACAAAGTTGCAGATGCATTAAGCAGGAAAGACCCACTTGTTCTTTCCATGATGAGGATTAAAAGAGATCCTTTGATCAATGGCCTAGTAAAATTGGACATGGGAATTATAAAGGAAGGGCCATAATCAACCCTAACCCAAATGATTTCTCAACCGACACTATTAGAGAAGATCAAGAAAGATCAGAAAGAAGATCCTTTGTTACAGAAGAAGTTTGAGGCTGTGAAGGATGGGAAGTTTCCTGAGTTCAATACTGATCAAGAAGGTGTAATGAAATTTTGTACAATACTATGTGTTCCATCTATCTCAAAAATAAAGGAGGAGCTGATGGATGAAGCTCATAGCTCTACTTTTCTATACATCCTAGTAACACAAAAATGTATATGGACCTTCATGATCATTATTGGTGGGATAATATGAAAAGGAAGATTGCTGACTACACTTCAAGGTGCCAGATATGTCAGCAAGTGAAAGCATAGAAACAACTTCCTAAAGGGGTATTGCAACCACTACCCATACTAGCATGGAAGTGGGATAATATCACTGTGGACTTTGTCACTGGTCTCCTGAAAACATGCAAAGGAAGTAATGAGATATGGGTTATTGTGGACCGTCTCACCAAGACTGCCCATCTTATCTCCATTCAAGAAGATTTATCTCTTGATCAACTTGCCATGATTTACGTTAAGGAAGTGTTAAGGCTCTATGGAGTTTCACTTTCTATCGTATCTGATCGTGATACAAGAATCACATCAAAATTATGGAGAAGTCTTCAACAAGGTCTGAGCACTGAATTGAATTTCAGTACGGCCTATCACCCCAAACTGATGGCCAATCTGAAAGGAATATTCAAACACTCGAGGAAATGCTGAGAACACGCTCAAAGGAATTTAAAGGTGGATGGGATCAACATCTATCTTTAGTTGAGTTATCTTACAACAACAGCTTCCACTCGAGCAATATAAAGGCACCCTATGAAGCTCTTTATGGGAAGTGATGTGGAACTCCTACTTGTTGGGATGAAGCTGGTGAGAGAAAGATTCATGGGCCTGATCTGGTGTAAAAGATGATATAAAAGGTCCATGCCATCCAACAACACATTAAGGCTGCTCAGAGTCGGCAAAAGAGCTATACCGACAACCGTAGAAGGGACTTGGAGTTTGATGTTAGTGATGAAGTCTTTATTCGGATTTCACCTTGGAAGATAGTCATGAGGTTTGGGAAGAAAGGGAATCTTAGCCCTAGGTACAAGGCCCCCTAAGAAATCCTTGATCGTGTGGGAGCAGTGGCCTATTTCCATGCACTTCCTTCAAATCTAGCCCAAGTTTATGATGTCTTCCACGTATCCCTCTTGAGGAAGTACATACATCACCCTTCACATGTACTAAATCCAGAGGTGGTACAACTGGAACATGACCACTCTGATAAGGATCAACCTTTGGAGATATTGGATCGTAGAGACAATGTTCTATGCAACAAGTCTACCCACCTTGTTAAGGTGTTTTGGAGGAACCAAAAATATGAAGAAGCCACGTGGGAACTGGAGGATTCCATGAGATAGAAGTACTCACACCTTTTCCCATCAAAGGATACAATATAAAATTTTGGGGACAAATTTTTTTAAGGGGGTAAGAATGTAACATCCCGAACTTTTTAATTATATTTGTTTCCTAATTTTGTATGTTATTTTATTTTATACTCAACAAAACTATGTCCTTTAATTAATGAAGTGTGTATAATTAAAATGAGGTCGTTGGGTTTTGACTGTTATATGACCATTGGTCAATATAAACATTGGAAACTATAATCTTAACATTGTGTTTTTATAAATACGGTTATCTTGGTTAATTAATATAGAAAGAAGATTGAATTGCCTCATCCAGTAGACTCAAGCCATATAAATCCCATCTGTCAGAGCTTAGGAAGGAGGTAGTATCACTGGGCTTTACTCTGGACCAAGCCCAAGATGAACTTCAACGTATGAATCTTTAACGAAATCGCCAAAGGAGAATTTCAAACTGATAGAAATCACCACTCAGGCAATGTTGTCCAAGCCACCCCCAGATTCTATCACCATAGCACAACTTATACTTAGGTCATATGTTGGTGTTATAAGGGGATATGTAACGAGACCTTAGCTGCTTTGTGTAATCCATTTATATAAATAAAATTGTTACTTCTTCTTATGGAAAAGTTTGTGAATTTAAAATATCTAGATAAATATCGGATGTGTATTATTGATGAATTTAGGAAAATGGTATTTTAAAATATTCTTGTATTCATTAAATAATTAATAATGTGAAATTATTTTCAAAAAATGCTCTTCTACAGTTGTGATCAGTGAGAAATATAGAGTCTAATAAGATCAACTTGGTTTTTAGTGAATATTAAAGTAGGAATAGTAACATAACCATATGAAAAGTAATGAATAGTAATTTGACCAAAAAAATATAAACTTCACCCATGAATGTATAAATACTTTTTAGACATCTTAAAAGTGAAAATGATCATAGTTTAAGTTTTGGTATTTTTTTACGCCATAAATATTTTATTTAGAATTTTATAATTAATTTAATAATTTAAAATGGAAATTTATTATCATAAAATTTAATCATAAATTGTTACTTTATTGTCTTATGGGTATACAATATTTTTATAGGACCTTGAGTACATTCTTTAAGGTGTTACAAAATGATTTATAGTTTTAAAGTTGTATTTTTGGAATAAATAATGATTTTCTTTCAAAATTAAATTAAAAATATATAGAAAATTATTTTCATAAAATGGACTGAATTTTTGAATTCAGAGCATCGATATTAGGTTTGGGTGAATTTTTGGGATTTTTCTGAAACATTTGAATTATCAGTGAATAATAAAAATGTCGTTTTGAGTTTCGGGTGTTTAATGACATCATTAATGATGTAATAATGATGTAATATTTCTAGTAGACTTATTAATAGTGAGATATTCTATTTGGTGTCCCAAGTGGCCAATACCATGGGAAAGCCCATGGTTTTGCAAATACCACCGATGTGGTGTCCCTTGGAAATTAATAATTTATTCACTCACATTCCCTATAAATACCAAGCCATTTCTATCATTCATTTCATTCCAAAATCATCCTCAATGATGTTCTGGTCTCCTTACCTCCCATGGAGTCCTCCCAAGGTTCCATAAAGCCTCCCAGGTCTCAACCTTGAAGCTTTCGAAGTTACTCTTCATGGTAAGGGATCCTTTCACCCTCCTCTTTTAAGTCATGAATTCCTTTATGTTGTGTCTTGTAATTTCCATATCTTTATGTTGAGGGTATGTTATTATATGTTCCCATTTTTGTCCATTTAATTTCTAATTGTTGATAGACCCTTTTCGCTCTCATAATTTTTTTTCTGAATTTTTAAGTGACGCGATTAGGCTTCCAAATTTGTCGTAAAAGAAGTCACATCTTCTCTTTTCTTTTAGGTTTCCTTTTCACATGGTATGTCATTCAAATATCCATACCATGATCTTATTCAGTACCCATACTATATTATGAATTATTTATTAGTGGGTGACCCTTGTCCCCTCTCTTTTAAATGTTTTCTAAAACCATGTTATATAGCCATTATGCTGCAGAATTTTCATCTCAAAATTTCTATCTCTTTCTCTCAAGAAATTATCTTATTTTATTTATGTGAATACACAGAACTATTTCGTTTCTTTGGGTGTTCATAAATATATAAATATGATATATTTTATTCTGGAATTTACATACATAAAACCCTAACTCCCTTTCCATGGGTTATAAATGACATAATGATCTTATTTTCAAGCTCTTTTTAAATATCATGATTTTGACATGAAACCCATTTCTTTGATTCTATTTGGGTTATTTATGAAATATTTTATTATGATATATGTGGATCACATGAAATTAAAGAAATATTAAGGGTGATCCATGATATCATTCCAATTCATTGGGTAAAGTATTAATCTCTAGAGATGACAAGTTTCATGATACCTTGTGGAATAACCTTGGTAATTTGTATGACACCTTGGGGATGGATGTTGGGGATATGTTCATGAATGTCTAAATGAAATGTTGAAGCCACATATTCAAGTTATTATTCAAGTTATTTTTATTATGATATGCCTATAATTCCATTGCTCATGTCCTTATGTTTTTATTCATGTTCTTATTGATGTCACAAATAAACTGATTCCCTTATTTACCTTACTGGGCCTTCTGCTCACCCTTTACTTAGAATGTATGTCTCCAGGTTATGAGATGAAATAATTGTACTTAGGATGAACTTATTATGAATCCTTATAAGTGGATTATAATAATGTTTTATGTTGTTTTTTCATGTATTATGTTCCTGATTTCCAAGACACTAGACTTTAAAGATCCTCTGTTTGTAAAATGTAATGAAAAGTTTTGTAATAAAAAGGTAGGATACCATATTAAACACCTATATTAGGTATACACCAATGGGTGGTATCCTACTATGATTCATCTCACACCCAGCACAGGACCTTCGGGACGCGTGCAGACTTTACATATTTACGTGTAGGAAAGAGACCAGCTTTAGGAGTTGGGTTGAAATAGCTATTGAATGGAGATGTTATGGACCTTGAGGTCTTTCCTAGATGGAGTTTATTTTGTTCTGTTTTCTTTCCTATATCAGTATGCTTGTTATGTATCTACAGTTGGTTAGCCAGGGGCACCATATATATATATAGATATGTATGACCTACTTTGGATGTATGTTTGTTGTTCAGTAGTAGTTATAAGTGATCAACATGCTGTTGTGGTTAATCTCCACTATTGTTGTTATATTTGTTGCTTCTACTGTTTATTGATATTGAATGTGCTTCCACTCTGTGGGTCTGGTTTGAGTTTGCTGAGTCATTTATTCTGCTACATCTTTATTATTATACTCAGACCAGTACCATTATTATCCTCCAAGAGTATATAGCCTCCCCACTAAACCTAAAAAGGCCATCGATGCTAGTCGACAAACTTTGGCGTTCAGGGAGGTGCACCTTAGGTAGTAACACCCAATCCGTTTAGCACTGTTCGGGTCGCTGTTCGGGTCTGGGTCATTACATAGTGTTTTCATAGGAGTTATTGATGAGGATTTAATAGCAGTTTTTTGCTAGATACTAATGAGATTAAGACTTATCTTTTATTTCAGCTGGTTTTACTATTTGGGATATGGTAGACTGGAGATAGGTTGTTCCTGGAATTGAGTTTCTAGCTTGTGTTTGGGTGCCTACAGCCCCAGGTATGAGGGATGAACCAAGTTTCCATGGGAGGTAATTGTTGCTTGCTTTTTCTCAGATTACGGTTTATATGATTTCCACCATGGTGGCTCACTTGGTGTGTGTTGTTATTGATTGTGATATGTGACCCTTAACCTGGTGTGGTAAGGGATAATTGGACCTTGGACGGTATGTAAAAGCTTATCTTCTTGGATTTTGATAGGCACATTTTAGGGTATTTCAATTTCATAACTACATGCATACTTTTTGATGTGATAATACCATGTGAAGAAAATGTCAATTTCCATGCTTCGTATTCTCTTGAAATGTGCATAGGTGAAATTCATGATAGAATTTCTTATTTATTGCAATATGCTATGCCATGATTATATTTTAGCAGAATTGCATATGAAAGGCATGTACTATGGTTGAGGTGATTTTGATCGCCTGGATTGGGTGACTTGGACGTCGGTTTGAGGCAACGTCGGTTGTCGGGACGGGCTTGACCTGAGGTACTTTTGATACTTGGCTCTGTTAAGGGCGGGTAAGAATTCCATGAGGCTGGGATGTCGTGGGCATGGGTTACGGTGGGGGAGAGTAAGGGTAGTAGTTATGCACTGTCTTTTACGGCTTTCCTTATTTACGTTGAATATATATATATATATATATATATATATATATGGGACATCTGACCATTTATGGTATTTAGAGAGTTCCTCTTATACGTCTCGATGGAGTGTCAGATGGGTGATGATACAGGGTCGTAGGTGCAGGATCAGGTTTAGGATCCAGTGCAGGAAGAGTAGGAGTGGTTGGTACAGGCTCAGGGACTGGATCAGGTTCAGGATCCAGTGCAGGCAGGGAAACATCCAGGTTTGGCAGCATTCGTACCATGGCTCTATGAGAACCTCCGAGCTAACCTGGTACGTGTCATGCAGGGAATCAATAGAGGAGCGTAAGGTACAAAGCCAACTATGGAATATCTGATGCAGGAGTTCTAGTCGCAGCACCCGTTGCTTTTTCAGTGTGAGGGTGGTCTACAGGTGGATGAGAACTGGATAAAGAGCACGCAAATGATCTTCGAGCAACTCGAGACACCTCCAGGGTGGAGGGTCGAGCTAACGATGTACATGCTGAGAGGACCGATAAATCATTGTTGAGATGTTTAGGTTCAGGCTCACAAGCATGAGGGACTAGCATGGAAGGACTTCAAGGAAAAGTTCTTTGAGAAATTTTACCCAGAGACACTGAGGGCCAAGAGATCTTGGGAGTTCTTGAGCCTTTAGCAAGGAGACATGTCTATCAGGGACTATGCAGCTACTTTCACTGAGCTTTCTCACTTTTCACCTGGTATGGTAAGTGATGACACGACAAGGGTTAGACACTTAGAGGATGAATTGAGACACACCATTCAGATCCAGGTGAATATATTCAGGCTGAGTTCATTCTTAGAGGAGGTGAATCCGGCACTCATAGTTGAGGGAAACTAGAGGGATAAGTCCCAGGTTGGTCGGGGAACAACTTCAGGTGATGGTTCCGACCGCAGGAATCTAGGATGGGAAGAGTTCCAACAGGGAAGTCATGCCAAGGACTCAGCTAGACCACCTCATAAGAGTTCTTTAGTGATTTTCTTTCAGTGTGGATAGCCATGACATGTTCGGACTCAGTGCGATAGGCCTCCAAAGGAGTGCCGGGCATGTAGATAGGTTGGGCATCTTGAGAGGTTCTATAGGCAGCCTTCTCAGACAGTCAGAAAGCTGGGAACATGACATATGGTGTCATCTAGAGTTGGTTCAGGTTCGGCACCAGGAGAGGGTAGCCGAGTTTCAGTTCCACACGGAGGACATGATAGAGACAACAGGATCCAGCTGAGGGGTCAGTGACCGGTGACTGGAGCAGCACTGTAGGGAGGTTAGGCATCAGGAAGTCTTACTTCAGGCCAAGTGCATGCCGTGGAGCTGCTAGAGACTGAGCAGGATGGTGAGCTGACGATGGATAGAGGTACACCGCGAGTATGGCCGTGACATTCTCGTTTTCTTTTAGCATGACCTACTGAGGAATGTCTGTTTTGAGTGAACAAGGTGCACAGGATTCTGGTGGATTGACTGGATGCTGGTCAGTGGGATTGAAACTATATCAGGTGAGTTATATATATATATATAAGATGAGTAGCATCAGGGGCATCGAGGATGTGGGTTACTTGAGGTGTCGTTGGCATCGGGGCATCGAGGATGCAGGTTACTTGAGGTGCATGGAATCAAGTTTTATTTTGAGCATTCATGGGATACAGGACCTCATGGGGGTGGACACCGATGCGGTTCCAGATACATTTGGGTGTCAGAAATGACACGGGAGCACCGATGAGGCGCAGGAGTGATGATGCATTATGATAGGACCATGAGTTCGTAAACAAGTTAGTAAACCTTTGCTTGTTTTGAGTTTTTGGGCTGATAACGAGTTAGGAAACCCTTAATGTGGGGAGCCCCCATGAGGAGTTTAGCTAAGACCTTTGAACATGGGATTTCCGGGTTATTTTAATCTAGGTGGTATGTTTGGTGACATCTCTTTGTTTCTTTTGATAGCTCAGGGACGAGCTATGTTAAGGTGGAGAGATTGTAAGAACATGAGTTTTTAGAACGGGTCAAAATCCCACCCCTGTTCGAATTATTGACTTTTTCTTGAAGAAATTGGGAAAATATGGGATGTTCTATAAATTTCCACACTACACACCGTGTACCCTAAAGTACACGTTGTGTATGGGATGAGCGAGTACCGGCCATGTGTTCGCCGAGTACATGTCGTGTGAAGATCGTATAGGAATTTATTACTACAGGGTGTGTAGTTATATACACATCGTGTACCCTTGACTATGTGGAGGCCATACATGGCGTGTAGGCCTGTTGGATGGGTAGAATGTTTTTATAAAGTACATGTCGTGTACTATTTGTACACACTGTGTAGATGGTCCGTGTATGTGGATATACATGGCATGTTGGGGATGTCATTTGGGTAAAGAATTACATGTCGTGCACCCCTAGGTACACGTTGTGTTGTCAGTCGGCAAGTCTACGGTGGAATTTCAGACGTCATATGAACAGTAAAATGATACACGCTGTGTACTTAAAGTACACACTGTGTATTTTCTTTTTTTCCCCACTAAAACAGGAAGCAACCTTGTATTGAGGTAGAACCCCAAACCCTCAACGAGTTTGTGTGGGGAGAGCTGGTTGAGACTTCAAATCCCTCCCTGTTTCTTCATCTGATTCCAGATTCAAACACCTTTTAATCCATTGGAACCCCCTTGGCAAGGCCTTGATTCCTCTTGAGTCGTTTTTCTTGATTTCTGTTCTAGAATGAGTTTTTGGGGTTTGAACGATTTATTATTTTGTAGATATACCGCGTTTTAGACCTAATTAAGGGTTTTTATCAGAGGAGTATCATCGTATGAGTCTCAGGTAGGTGGTGCATACCTCTTTTTGTGTTTTCTTAGACTTTGGGTGGCACGACCTATGACGCTTTTTTTTTATTTTGAGCGTGACCCTGTATTACCCTCTATTGCTGGTTTAATTGTTATCTGACCTATGAGATTCCTTTTGGTATGCCCTGTTACCTATTTATCTTGAGTGGGGTTGGGAGAGTGGTCGTTGCTCACTGGAGCATTTTGGTCAGGGACTACCAAAATGGTTAAAATTGTTTTTTATTGTTTTAAACTGTTGAGTATGGTTTATCGAACCTGATATGAATTGTTGGAGACCTTAGAATCCTCAGTTATGGTATGGGACAACACTTTCTTAGTTATTTTCAACTGTTTAGATGGTTTTTATTGTTTATGTGTTCTATTAAAATGTGTATATATGTAATTTTTGAATTTCATGTGATAGAACCTTTGGGTTGTGTTGGGAATAGACCAAATATTCTTGTGTGATGTTGATCATAGTTTGGGTTGGCCTGGGTTACGTTGGGTGGTTTTTTGACCACGGGATTGGGATTCATGGACGTCAGCTTGAGGGAGGATGACTGTCAGGTTGGGCATGACTCGAGTTACTGGGATGGCAAGGCCATTAGACTTGAGTGGCATGGTAGTAGGGACATGAGGTTTCAGAGGTGTTGTGGATTGGGTACTATTCTGGTGATTACTACTCACCCGGAACTATGAGTAGTGTGCACATAGAGAGACTCTGTGATGAGGTGGTTTTGACCACTCATGTGGGTAGAGGCCCTCGTTAGTTGTGGTTTAGGTACTTTTGGTTTGGGGGTGCTTTCCATAGGAAGCCACATGGAAGGTGAGGATCCTTCAGGGGATAACATTGAGGCTATAGGGTTGGGGCATAGGCTCACCATGATTTGAGGGCAAACATCGTTGTCCCTCCGGTTACATTTCTTTTAGGGAAACATCGATGTCCCTCTAGTTACTTTGTTTTGAGGGAATACATTGTTGTCCCTCTGATTACTTTATTTGAGGGTAGACATTTCTGTGCCCCCAATTAATTATTTGAGTATAGGAATCATTGTTCCTACGGGTTACTATTTATTGGGTGTGCCTTCAAGACGTCTGTACTTGAGACACGCGGTGTCAGGGGGCACATGGTGCCGAGTTACATGACAGAGATTCTGGCGTTGGCCGATGCAGGTGACACTCCATGGTGGCTTCTGAGCACCAATGGATTTTGTGTTTATTTTTTTCATCATACGGTTTATTGTTTTCTTTATAAATGTATGCCTTCTTAAACACTTATATTAGTTATGCACTATTGGGGGGTATCCTACTGAGATTCGTCTCACACCCTGCACGGGCCCTTCGGGACGCATGCAGACTTTACGGGTTTATGTGCAGGAAATAGGCCAATTTTAGGAGCTGGGCTACATTATCTATTGCATGGAGATGGTATGGACCATGAGGTCTTGCCTTACTGGAGTTTATTTTGTTCTATTTTCATTCCTATATTAGCATGCTTGTTATTTAGCTACAGTTGGTTAGCCATTTGCGCCATATATATATATATATAGATATGTATGACCTACTTTGGATGCATGTTTGTTGTTCAGTAGTAGTTACAAGTGATCAACATGCTGTTGTGTTTACTCTCTGCTGTTGTTGTTATATTTATTGCTTCCGCTGTTTATCGATATTGAATGTGCTTCCACTCTACGGGTCTGGTTTGAGTCTGCTGAGTCATTTATTCTACTGCATCTTTATTATTATTATCAGACAAGTACTATTATTATCCTCTGAGAGGGTATATCCTCCCCACTATACCTAAAAAACCCTTTCTTCTAGTCTTCTAGTCGGTAGCCTTTGGTGTTCAGGGTGGTGCGCCTAAGGTAGCAACACCTGACCCGTTTAGCACTGTTCCGGTGGCTGTTCGGGTCCGGGTCGTTACAGACAACACAATCCTTTAGGTTTGAGTGATTGATTCTTATTTTGTCTTCCTTGAGAAGGAGGAAGGTTTAATATTTATCTCAGTTAAGAGAGGAACCTTATAAATGTTCCTTATTGAGAGAGAATTATCTTGGGAGGAGAAATTCAGTGCACAAAAAATTACTATCACACATTTAGAGAAATGATATAATCAGGTATATATAGAGCTTGGGATAGAGGATTTTTAATTATATAAAGTCCCTTAGCCAACCTCTAAATCCTTAGTGAACTAAAAATCTAATAATAACAATATAATTATTTTATATTTGACACACACATTTATCATGAATAAAATAAATATCAATAAATTAATTTGTATTTATTTAAATGATATTTAGTATATCATTTTGAACCTTATGCCTTACTCATCCTATCATACTTTCTCGATATTTACCAAACCTTAAATAATAAATATTATTTATTTGATATATAAAAAATTTTACATTCAGAGTCTTGAAAAAATTTCTATTTTAATATTCAACTCACACATAAATATGGTGATTGTATATTTTCGATTAATAAATTATGAATAAATATTATTCCTTGGATTGTAGAATAATATTTATTCAAATAATTAAAATAAAATATATTTTAATTGAGATTAAAGAAAATACTATGTGTTTGACAAGGTAGGATTCTTCCTTAGTGGAATTTGGAAGGTTTTTTTAAAGTATAATATCAACATCTAAAAACATGGAAAGGCATCCATAGGGGAAGAATTTAATTTTTTTTTGGGGAAATTAAAGTATTAATTGGAAATCCAACTCACACTTCATGAAAATTTATTTAAAACAAAATGATCAATGATTACATGAGGTGAAACTAATTTTCACCAACAATAATTTCACTGTGAGAAAAACATATCTAACCATGCAACATATCAAAAGAGGTAGCAAAAGATGAAATCCCTTCAAAAAAGTTTCCTAATCTGATGAAGTCCATATACGAATAAAGGTTCTATCATAGGTGGAAGAGAGATCCATAAGCATTGAAGTCCATAAAAGTAGTGAAAAATTTAAAGTTTCAGTTCACATGAACAACAATAGGGGACTCCAAGCAGATGTACACCATTTAATAACACTAATATGAACAAAGATTGAGAGAAAAAACAAGCACTAGTATTTTTTTCTAAATATCTCATCATAAAGGTTACATAGTCATTTCATCAACCCATATGCTTGGTATATCTTTATTTGAATTTTTGAAATGAACCAATCTATACACCTTGTCTATGTAATGTAGTTTGAAAGTTTCATTCTAATCAAAGGAATGATATATAAGCTTCCCCAAATATGGATAAGACAAATCCCTCCCCGACTTATTCATTAATAACATATGTGATGTACCCAACATACCCAACTTCACCGTGAACATATTTTTTCCATGATTTACGACAATAGATATAAGTATGTAACTCATGATATCTAGTAATAATAATAATATATATATATATATATATTATTATATATGTTCATAAATAGGAATATCCAATGACATGTAAGCATGTGGATTTCATACTGGTGAGTTTTTCATCATAATCTCCCTTATTAGATATTACCAAGTGTGAAATTCATGAGATAAAGTCTCATATTCTTATGAGTATCCAACACCAAATAGTCTGTGTAACACCCTAATATTTTATAAAATATATATTTTTTTCAAATAAATTTAATCTTTTCGATAGCTTGTGTTACACGCAAAATTGAGTTTTAATAAACTATAATTACTATTTATATTATTATTTAAACATGTCTGTTATATACTAGGTGTTAAACTTGGTGGTATGGATAAGAATAAATTTTTTTTAAATTAATCATAATGGTTTTATATAAATAAACATATCGATAAAAAAGTACTTAATTTTTAGTAAAGCATTTATATGCTTCCAAAATACTTTTTTCTCAGAAACATTTTTTATTGTTTTTTGTAAACAAATAGTAAAAGTAATTTTTCCACTTTTAGAAAATTTATTTTGATAAAATAAAATTTATTTTTTAAATCTACATGTAAAAATTATCATTGAGTGAATTTTTGAGAATTTTGTCTAAATATTAATTCTTCGATGAATAGTTAAAATTACTGATTTTTATAAAAAACTTCCATTTCATTTAAATAATTTAAAAGATAAATTTTATTTTAATATTTTTTAAAAAGTAAAATTAGTACAACTTTATATTTAATAACAAAATTTAGGTCATTGGAATAAATTTTATATTTTATTTTTATATTAAACCTTTTTATACTTTTGAAAGTTTTTTTCTTTGGAAAACCATTTTTTATCGGGTCTGCATGTTTAATTTTAAATTAAATAATTTAAATTCTATGAATTAAATTTGAAAAAATAGATTAAATATTTTAAATAAACATTATTTATATTATATAATATTTTTAACTTAATTTTTGTTTATAATTAATAGTGAAAATAGTAAAAATTAATTTCTACAGTTAAGGTTAAAATGGGTTTACCGGGGGTTAAACTAAAAGGATAAGGGTTAGAATGACCTGAAAACATATCCAAACACTATTTTATGGAAATATTTAGACCTTATATCATATAATTTTTTATAATGAGACATTTTACATCCTTTTTTCATGTGTTAAATGTGGGTATAACGTGTTCTTTTTAAAAATATCAGTGTGTCCTCTCCCCCACTTATAAAGGCCACCCTCTCTTCTCCCATATTTACACTTCCAAAGCCTTTTGGTTCCAAAAATACCTACAAAATTAAATTTCTTACTTCCATACCCACATATTAGAGTCCTTAATTTTATTATTAAACCCTCATAATAAGGCTTTAGGTTTAAACCTAAAGTAGTTTTCTTAAGAAGAGGTAAAATTCTTAACCTTGCATTTTTTTTCTTTCTTCTTCAACACCATGAAAATATTATTAAACTATAATGATATAATAATAAAATTATCTTACATATAATTATATTTTATTATGTTAATGGAATAACTTATATCCATATCCTCTTTTACCAAGTGATAAATAAAACCATCGATTGTGCGTATGACAGACTACCACCTCACGAATTGATGTAATTTTTTTTCCAACACTACCTCTCATGGTTGTAAATAATGATGTATTTAATATTTATATATGATATTTATGTAATTATTATAATTTTATAATTATAATATCACATATAACTTCTTACCTTCCAATCTGTTGGGAAACGATAATGCCACTCAAGCGTACGTGTGGACTACCGCCTCTATAAAGCGTTGTGAAATGTTTTTGAATTTATTTTTTTATGGATGTTAATAAGGATTAATTTTATTAATATATATGAAATAATACTTATTATTTAAATGTTAATTAATATTTAATTTTCTTTTGTTCCATCCTATGAGAAAATGGAAACACCGTTCACGCGTATGTACGACATACCAATGCCGTAAAGAGTGTAATTAATTTTCTATATATAAATTTTATGGATGAATAAAAATATGTATATAATGAATATATATAATTTTTATATAATTTTTAATTTTATTGATATTATTGAACCATGATCAATTAAAAAGTACCAAAACTACCAAAACCGAATATATATGAAAAATAAAAAAGTTATTACCTAAAATGTGATTTCAGTAAGGAATTATTAATAAACAGGTGATAAAAAGTAAATAATATATTGTATGATATATATGTGTATGGTTATATAATAATATCATAAAAATAAATTAATTTTACATTAGGCACAAATTTTTATGAATAAATTCGAGACTTGAGGTAATAAAGTTTTGTCTCACTTTTATTTCTGTGGGACACATGCCATATTCACCACACATTTTCATTGTGTGGTTTACATAATGAGCATGAATGAATTTTATGATTATTATCATGAATATTATGGGATAAATATATCCATATAATGTTATTTTTTTTCATGGGAATTATTATTCAAAATTTACCAAAGTGGTAAAGGTTTTATGTTGCAATTTCATTGTTTATTGGGATTATTTATGATTAAGTTTCCAATGATAAAATATTATGATCTATATATACAGAAACTAATATATTTTATTATAATACAGATTTTTGGAGAATAATTTTTTCCCTTTTATTTCCATCTCTTTAACTATACAAGGGAGTGAAAGATGTTTTTTAAGAAAAATAGAATTTATTCCACTCTTCAGTTGAAAATCATTTTTTCCATGTCTATGTTTTCTGAAAATATTTTAAATAAAGTTTTTACTACCCTACAATGGTTTTTTAAAGAAATTGTTCCCATTTTTTGACTTTTTTTAAATTTTTTTAAAAAGGAATCTTCTTGATGTTTTTCGAATGAGGTATTTTTTACTTTTTACCGAAAACATGAAAGGAATATTTTTTTTAACATGTATAAAGAACAATTTTTCCTTCCATCATGACCACTAAATTATTTAAAGATTTATTTAAAAGTTTTAAATGTTATTTTAATTTTTTTTCTTTATGGTTTTGTAAATTTCTAGATTTTAAAGAAGTTATTTCAAAATTAAAAGGATATTTTTCTCAAGAATGTTTTAATGATATTTTTTATGGAATTTATTTTCATAAATGACAAAACCCTTGTTTTTTCTTATGTTATACATGGGATATGATATAATGATACTATACTTATCATTTCTCTAGATAGTTTATGATTATGATTAAAATATTTTTATAAAACTTGTTAATTTTCCACAAGTTATTACATGATGAATGTATAAAATACTTATGAAAGACATTTAATTCCACATTTTGTGATATGATGAAGGTTTTATGATATTGTGCTACACATATGTGTGCTTTTTATTATTTGATAGTTGGGACCTATATCTCCCTCTAATTCATTGGGTAAATCTGGATATCTCGTGAGCTAAATATGTTATGTGTGAAGATAATTTTATGTTCACAAGTTTATGCATGGACTTGGTTGCATATCTAGAATTTTATGTGAGATCTTGGATATCATGTCCATAAGGTTATGTGTGGAACTAGTTTCATGTCCATAAGGTTATGTATGGACATGGTTTCATCTCCATGTGGTTATTCATTGACCCGGTTTCATTTTCATAAGTTTATGCGGTGAACTAATCACAAGTCCTTAACTTAATGAGTGAATTTTTTTCTATTTATACATGTTCACAAAGTCATAAGATTTCATATTTTTAAAATTATTATGTTTATGTTATTCTCTCATGTATTATGTTCATTTTTTCCCTTTATGATTCATGTCTTTTGAACTACCAATATTTATGCAATGATTCAGGGTTTTGATCTATGTTATATATGGTGTAGTTTTCAAATGTTAAGATCATGATATCATAGCATTATGTTCATATTATTTTTAAGTGATTATTGGGATCCCCATTTCTTACCCTTACTAAGCATATGATATCACCCTTTCTTATATTTCCTTTCCCCGAGTCATGAAAACAGTTTTATGTAGGGTATGTCTATTAAGATTACTAAGTGGGGAGTTTCTCGTGGGATATATTAAAGATATTTCATGAAATAAGAATATTATAAATCTAGTCTACAAATACACTAAACCTTTACAGTTCTTAGGCTTGTATTTGTGAAATATATTGAATATTCATCTAAAAATATATAATATTTATGTATAGAATGCTTGGGTTGGTATAGTTGGCATTAGAGTTAATGTTTTGTCATCCTTTTAATATTAGGGTTAGAAAACATTGTTGAATACCCAGGGGAGAGTCCAAGAATTTGATCCTTTGGGCAGTCATATTCTAGGATAAATGAAAATTACCATCTCTAACAGATTGTGCTATAACAGTGGAGTCACATTCAAACCATAGATTGTTTCATCAATTTTTTCATACCATCTTAACAACTTTGATCAATCCAAGTATTTATTCTTCAATAGATGATGCTGATCCCCATGGACCAAAAAATAAACCCATGATGTACCCATTATGATGTCTGAAACTACACCAAAGCCTGTATGACCAGTATTACCTCTTGAAGCACCATAAATATTTTATTTGATCCATCCAATGAAAGTTAAGTTCTATATGAATTAAAATTTTCCTTTAGGTGAATAATAATTACATACAGTATCAAAACATTTTAGGATATACAATTCATAAATAGAGTTATTATAGTGATCATTTTGGATAGAATTGGCATCCCAAAAAGACAACATAATTTGAGTCAAGGAACATCACATGTTGATTGATGGTTGTCCAAGCCTACTCCTACTCAAATTAAATTCTTGTATGAATACTATAAGTGGATGGGATTATAATAGTTGTACCTAGGGGTAATAACTCTGAAAAGGGTGTATTGGGATTTGAATCATTCTTCACCCGGTGCACAATAAGAATCCTTAATAGACATATGGTTTTACACTCTTAGGTGATATGTTTTGTAACTAAAATTTTCTATATGATCCATCATAAATGATTCGAATAAATTATGTCCTTGAATGACCTGGGTTAATCCTTAGGTGTCATATTTCAAATATAAGGGGGAATTATTTAAAAATACTTTGAATTTTTCAAGATTATATATTTTCCCACTATGATTATTGTTACTCACAATGTGATTTTTTCTTTTAGTCTATGTATGGAACCCGAATGAATCATATTTATAATGAATTAAATAATTTTTTAAACAACCATAATCTTGAGAAACTAAATGGATTAGAAGCACTGATGTAATACTTTGTGACTATGATCACTAAAATCTATCTATTTATAAGTGGTAACATAGGGTATGTTGAAATTCTCAAATTTAAAAGGAAGAAGAATAATTACATTGAATATTTTTTGCAGCAACATACACCCTCATTCTATAGGTATTTTGAGCCACTAGTTTTTGATAAATGGATCAATGTGAGGGAAAATATATTTTCCATTATTTAGTGATTGGACCATGAAAGTGTTGTCCTAAACATTTATCATTTGGAAGGTGAAGAAGATCAATAGTGGAATCTTATTAAGAATATGAGGAAAGAGTATGAAATTGAATCCATGGAATTGGATGAGTTTAATAGAATATTTTTTAGTAAGTACTTCCCTCATATTTTACATACAAAAATATAGAAGGAATTCCATAATCTTAAGAATAAGGATGATGAATCCATTGGTGCATGTGAGGAAAATTTAACAAGATTTGAAAGGTATGATTCTAGTTTAATCATTATAATTGAAAGAAAAATTGATCAATTCTTTAGTGATTTGAAACCAAGACTTCAGAAGGAATTATCCCTAATAGACTTTGGAATCTATGATGAAATCATTCGATGTGAACTTAGAATGGAAATGGAATCTAGAAACCCTCATGGTCCTGATTATAAGAAAATGAATATAGGGTTTTATAGAAGCTCAAATGATATGTCACATAAAGGGAAGCCAATTTTTTAGCCTCCCACCTTCAACAAATCTGGGAAAGAGAACTAAAGTGAATTACTGAAAGGAATAGGATGGTGTTTCAAGTGTGGGAAGCATAACCATCAAGAAAAAGAATATATAAGTGATGTGAAGAATCTATTCAATTAAAGAAATGAAGAGAGAGCTCAAAAAAATACACCACCCACACTTCAATTCTATAAATGAAAGAAGTTTAGGAATTATGAGAATAAATTCCCTAATATAAGTGATAATGAGGATAATAAGCCACAAAAATCTTTGATGAAAAAGGAAAAAGGGAAATCTTATAAAATCATAATAGCTAAATTGAATTATGATAATTTGGTAACACTTATCCTTTAATCTAGAGTTGGGAATTTCATGTTGAATTTTGTATGAATTATTTCTATGAAAATATTATTTTTCATCATTTAGTGAAATTTGATGTGATTACAATCATTGATTATCTCCCTCTATATGGATTCCGGAATAATGAACTCACATTTGAAATTTTTTCAGTGCAAAGATGAACCCAAATTATAATGGTAATTTTTTTTCCTAATACAAGAGATTATTTAAGGAATAAAGATCTAATTATATTTTGAAATCATATATATCTCCATATAGTATTAACTTAATAATTACGAATACCATCATGGGTTTATGATTTTAAGTTCGATCATAAGTTCAAAGTCTCAAACATGTCCTTTTGAGGTTTTATGTGATGGGATTTTATCAATATTAAGGATAATTTGAGATACATTTATATCAATAAAAACCTTTTGTTTTGTATATGTTTAAGTGAAAAATTTATTTGAGGAGGAATGGATTTACATTTTGTGGTCATAATATTAATGGAATTGGTAACCGTAAGGGTTTATATTATCTTTAATATTGTGGTGATTATGGGTTATTGAAACATGGTAATGCTATAATAATTATATTAATATAGTTTTGGAAAATGGATAACCTACTTGTTGGGTGACAACCTGTCACATTTGGAAAGTCCAAGAAGATTTAACCCTCAATTGAAGGGTGATATGGTTGTAATGTATACCACTAGCCTATGAGAAAGAGTATTTCTATAAGGACATAGAAAAGAGAGATATTACTAAGTATCTCAGTTCTTGTTAGGTTAGTAAGTTAGGGTTGAGAGACAAAAGTATAAGGGGATGATATAACCATTATCTATACAATAATGTAAATGGGAAAAAATCACCATGGATTTTCCCCATAATCCCCATGATGTCAAAAGAGGCCCAATGCTATACGGGTTTTAGTTGATCAACTTAAAAATTCAGTGGACTTAATTACTATTAGATAATATTTCTCTCTTGATCAATATTCCATAATATACATCAAGTAATTTGTAATGTTTCATGGAGTACCACATTCCCTTGTATCTAATCGGGATCTGAGGCTTACCTCAAAGTTTTGGACAAGTCTTTAGCAATCTCTTGATACAAAGACGAGTTTCAGAACTATGTATCATCCTCAAAAAAATGGTCTGTTTGATAAATCTATCCATACCCTAGAAGATATGTTGATATCTTATTCTGTGGATCTCAAAATTATTTGGGATTAATACCTCACTCTAGTCTAGTTTTATTACAACAATAGTTTTCACTCAAGTATTTAGATGGTTCCTTACGAAGCACTATATGTAATGAACTATATAACCCCAAAAAGGTAGGAGGAAGTTGGAGAAATAAATATATTGGGTCTAGATCAAGATAAGAAAATGGTAGAGAAAGTCAGATCCATTCAACAACACATCAAGGCAGCTTAGAGTCAATAAAAAATCTATGATGAAAATCATTAACATGATTTGGAATTTGAATTTGGTGAGAAGTTGTTTCAATGAATGTCTCCATTGAAGAAGGTAATTATATTTAGGAAGAAGGGTAAAATAATCCCTAGGTATATCGATCTAATTGATATTATTGATAGTATTAGAATAGAAACTTATCGATTGACACTTCCACGAGACCTCTTTCAAGTTCATGATTTGTTTCATGCCTCTCTCTTGGGTAAGTAAATACCTGATTGTAACATTCCATTACTGTTTCAGGTATTCCTAAACCATCTTGTGTTAAATTATTATTATGTTAAATGGGAAAAATGGGTTATCAATAAAAATCTATATTTTTGTTAAACATGTCACGTATTGGTAAAACACCCAATTAACACTCTATATTATTCACTTAAATATTTTCTATGTTAACCACTGAGTATGTATGAGTTCTTGAGTCCCACAAAATCTTGATGAAGATGGAATAAAATTATTAAAAAAAATATATTAAGTGCACACTTTTTATTCAAAATATTTGAATAACTCCAAAACGATGCATTGTTTGAGAAATCGGAGACCACTGTTAAGTTCGAAATATGGTGTTTACCCTAGGAGCAGTATAACATTCGATGGCTCCGTACATTTGGATGTCTCGCTCATGAGATAAATTTATCAAATAATATTTAATATATCATTTATTAAAAATAATTAAATATCTCTCAAACGGTGCGTTGTGTGGGAATTTCGAGACCACCGATGAGTTCAGAATGAGGGTATTACCCTAGGTAAGCTATAACATTTGTTCGCATCGGGCGTTTGGATACCTTGCTCGCAAAAATAACGTTTTTTATTTTAATTAAATATTTATTCGGATTTTTCATTAATAAATTATTAATATCTCTTAAATCATTAATTGTTTGAAAAATTTGAGAACACCGTTGGGTCTGGAACGAGGTTCTTACACTAGATAGAGCAAAATGTTTATTCGCAATAGGATTTTGGTATCATTTTTTTAAATTATTAAATACATTAAAAGAATTAAAAAAATGAATGTACTATTCAATCATCTCCCAAAACGCCATTTCCTTCATTTTAACTCCTGGGTGAAACCAAATGTTTGAAAACTATTCTTTTTTTATGATTTAAAAACATAAATGACTTAATGAGATGATTCTATTAACTCCATAATCAAATTTCCAATTCAGTTTTGGATTTAACATGTGTTTAAAGGAGGGGTTATAAATCCTACGATTCTAGTGTTATAAATAGCCGAACCATTTTGTTGTGGCTCTTAGTTGATGCGGTAGAGTTTGATAAACTCTGGGATTCCTCTAAGCGTTACATGTGAATCTCCTTTGATTCGATCAGTTTTTTTTCATTCTTCCTTTGCACCTCCTTCCGGTTTTGGTACTGTGCATAAGGTGACTTGCTGTATTTTTTTAGTATTCAATTACTCTATTATCATGTACCTTTGTTAAAATAAACGATTATTTATGGTAAATTAATTGAATATTTAAAATAATAAATCTAAAGAAAATAATGGTGGTTTTTAAATAAAATTATACGGACCTAAATTATCAAATGATAATCCTAAAATTATCAAATGATAATTTAAATAGGTTTCATATTATCAAAAGATATATATATATATATATATATATATATATATATATATATTGATAAAAACACTTGTGATAAACAAGGTTTAATTAAATTAAATTGTAAAATTATAATTTCAATGATTTATTGAAGGATAATTATTTAGTTTATCAGTAGATAATTATAAAGGACTACCTCATGTGTTCTTGTTTTAATTTAAAGATATTCCAATATCAAACGTGGTTTACAATTATTCTGAGGATAATACTGTGAACATATGTGCTGACATAAAATGATAATTTGGTATATTATTGAGGATAGTGGAAGTATCACCGCATGTGATAATTAAAATGATAATTCGAGAATTATAAAGGAGAGAGAAAATGTAATCGCATGTGATATTTTATTTTCTAGTGATATAAAATAGAGGAATATGATTATTGAATGAGGTTTAAAAATATTCTTATGGAATTTTATAATGATTGCATGCATAAATATAAAACAATAATCCAGAGATTATTCTGGAGAGATAAAATGTATTCAGATGTAATATTTTATTCCTTGTGAAATAAAATAGATGTTTTGGTTCTAGGAACCCTTGAAGAACATCGACCATCAGTGTGTTGACACTTATGATAATAAGGTTTTTATGAGGTGTATTGAACCACACAAGGTGGTTTATCATTGCAGCTGACAACAATGACCTTGAGGTGGGTGGTTCCGTTCTGATTAGCCAAATTGATTATCCTTGTATTGCTTTATTTATTTCAATTTTTGATTTAAATTAAATTGCTCAAATTGTCTTTTAATTAAACTGATAAAAACCCGATTCTAGTGATTCGAGATATTTGATATTATTTTGGCATGGAAATTTGGAAAGCCCCAATTCCATTGAATTGGGTGTGTTTATGGAAATTTACTAATTTAAATTATGAATTTTATGGAAATGATTTCAATTAAATTGTTGAATTTAATTGTGAAAATAAATTGTGTAATGATGGAATTGGTTTTGAATGGATCTGAAACTAGTGAAAATGGCTTAAAAGGATTTGATAGAAACCTAGTGGTTTTATATTTTGAAAAAAGGAATGTTTTGGAATTAAACCTGTTTGGTTTTAAATGGAAATAAATTGGCACTTTTGAAATGGAAGAACGAGATTGATCTTATTTTTAAGCTGTCTTAAAATAGTTCACCCATCATGTAAGAGCGCATGCAAGCCTTATGTAGTTAGGGAGTTATTTGGATATACTCTACGCTACATCAATGTTTTAAAATATAATTGCAGTGGGTCACATACCCGATGGGTTGGTGACGAGTCTCCTTTGGCCAATGTCATAGGGATGTGTGTATACACATTTTTCTGAGTTCACATAGAGAGTGTGGAATACTATAGCTGGTAAATACTATCATACCTTTTGGAATATGATCATGTTGCTCGCTTGTTTATTTATATTTGAGATATAAATTTATGGAAATGCTTTTGAACTGCTTTACATGCCTACTAAATTTAGATAAATTGTTTTATATAAATGTTTTATTTAAGCCATTGTTTTATTCCATCATTTTAAATCATTTGCTTAATGTTTTTGTCCAATATTTTGAAAATTTATAGCATGTTTTGTTTAAGAATGATTTTTAATTTCCAAACCTATTTACTTTAAAATTGAAATCTTTTCTTTGGGTAATATATATTTGGAATCTATTATGGAATATTTGGTGGTATCCTACTAGGCTTAGTCTCACACCCTACTTTTTTCTTCAGGTGTTTGTAGAATTTCTTCTTCTAGGTTTGAGAAAAGGGAAGGGATCTCATGGATGTGGATCCAGGTGTTGAGATTTGGTCTCGGTGAGTTGTTTCCATAGGGACCTTGGAGTTTTTCCCTTTTTAGTACATGGGTTTTAGTACTTTGGCCTTTTTTATGCCATGTTGTATTCTAGTACATCACTCAAAATGAAGTTTCTTTTGTTATGCATATTGATTTGTTTTCTTTTTCTTCTGCATTCTTATTGAAGAATCATTCCCACTTTTATGTTATACGATGCCAGGTGCTATTCACTAACCTGCGGGGATCTGGAATGCACTTCGAGATATGTTAGGGCCAGCTCGGTTTTCAGGTTACTAGGGTACCTGGGCTTGTTTGTGACAAAATGGTATCAGAGGGAGGTTAAGCATATTTCCTTGATTTCAGTATGAATTTGTGAAATCTTTTTGGGACTTAGCAGGTAATTTCAATTGAGTGCCTGGTCATCTCTCATCGTAATGAACCTTAAGTCACTAGGGGTGGTTAGGGAAAGTTGACCCCGGGATTAGTTCTAGTCTTTTCCCTATTTTGATTTGAATATAGTGGAATCCATATTTTTTTAACCCTTCTATTAAGAATAATTTTCATTGTTACTCAGTGTTAGTGTTAATATAATGTATTTTTTTTATTTTTTGATGTTGTGTAACATCATACCTCTGAGAAAATGTGTGAATCAGATCCAGGAAGGGGTTACTGATGAACCTCAGTGAGTGAATCCTCCAGTGGACCTGAGCCTAGTTGAGGTAATTGTGCACACTATCCAAGCTCCGGGATAGGAACCACCTCTAGTCCCTATTCATGATCCAGTAATGGAACCTAGGGGGGTGATCTTCAAAATTTTACTCAAGAGTTATTTCACTAGAAACCACTAGTTTTCAAAGTCTCCACTGATCCTCAACATGATGAGGAATGGTTGGGTAGGATAGAACTTTTGTTTGAATTCTTGTCGACACCGGACAAGATCAAGGTGAAGTGTGCCACCTTCGTGTTAGAGGGACCAAGAAGGAGATGGTGGGACATGATAGTGATGGAAAAGAAACATGAGGTATTACATTGTAAGGAATTCAAGGTTCTTTTCACTGAATATCTCTATCCAGATTCAATGGTGTTTTTTCAAAGCTGTGGAGTTTTCAAGCTTGAGTAGACTGAAATAATTGTGGCTCATGTGGATGTTTGGGGAACTTGAAGAAGTTCTGACACAACTTTCCCACTCTATATAGTGGCATGATGTCATCGAAACATTTAAAAACTATAGGAAAATAAAAATCTTCTTGTACAAAAGGATTCCAGCCATAGGCATCCGGAACGAAGCTTCTTCACACAGTGGAAGAGTCTCCAGAGGAAGTGGATACTTGTCCAACAACCGTGAGTGGTACCATTACTATAACTTTGTCGTTAGTGACTACTCTTTTTGATATGGGTGCATCTCACTCATTTATTTCAACCTGTACTATTAATATTCTTAATATTTCCATGAAGATTTTATCTTTTGCAATGGATATTACTATACCCCTCGGTATAAAGCGAGAGTAGGGTATCTATAATCCCTATTGGGTCTTCACTCTATCAGTTTTCAAACATGCTTGGAGTTTTTTTTGGTACTCAACATGAAATATCCAAACTTCATATTCGGGATGGATTGGATCGTTACCAATAAAGCCCATATTGATTGTTATCTTCGATGATTTTACATTATTACACCCAGTGGTGTGCCTCTTATCCTTCAAGAAGAATGTGACCCAAGGTCGACCAGATCCATAAATTATTATCCAGAGTTGGGGAAAGTGATATCAGTGTTTAATTTTGATCTGGAGTGAGATTCAATGAGTTGTGATCTCCCTCCAGTCATCATTGATTTTCCCAATGTGTTTCCTTCTGACTCTCTGCTTTTCTACCAATAAGGGAGGTTGAGTTTTATATTAAATTAATGGTTGGTACTCAACCAGTTTCTTTTCCCTCTTACCAAATGGCTCCAGTTGAACTAAAAGAATTAATGTTCAAGTTGAACAATATTGCTGAGAAAGGCATTATTCATCAAAGTGTGTCATTTTGGTTAGCGTCAGTTCTCTTCGTCATGAAAGCTAATAGTTATCTGAAATCTTCTCTTCTCCAGATTATTCTTCAAGAATAGAATCTTGTTGAAAAATTTCATAAGAGGTAGAGACTATGTTTATAGTGGGGAGACTGATTCCCAATGGTTGTTCTCAAAAGACGGTGTTATGTGTTATCGAAATCGTTATGTTTCACCGTTAGTGAAAAGGAAGGATAAAATGGGGGATTTCTATAATTTCTAATGGGTTGTTCACCAAGTAAGCACTAAGACATCCTACGACTTGAAGTACCAGTTTGGGTGACCATGTATTCTTGAAGGTTTCATCTCGGTTGGTCATAGAAAGCTTGGGAGGGAAGGGAAGCTTTCTCCTTGTTTTGTGGGATATTTTGAGGTTATTGATTAGGTGTCGAAAGTTGTCTACCATTTAGCACTACCACCACAACTAACATTGATACATAATGTGTTTCATTTATCTCATCTTCGAAAAATTTAACTGACCCGTCTCATGTTTTGAGTTGGCGTGATCTTAAAGTGGAACCTGTTTTATCTGTGACTGAATGTCCAGTCATGGTTGTTGATTCTGAGACCAAGGTACTTCATGGGAGGAAATACCTTGTGCCAATATATTATGGAAGAATAGTTCTAATTCTCATGATATGTGAGAGAGGGAAGCACTAATGAGAGAACAATGGCATTATCTTTTTGATGTGTTTCTTTGTAGGGTTTCTAGGGATAAAAAGTTTCTATGGTGGGGAGGTTGTAACATCCCATTAATGTTTTAGGTATTCATAAACCATCTTGTGTTATATTATTATTATGTTAAATGGGAAAAATTGTTTATCAGTAAAAAGCTGTGTTTTTGTTAAACACATCCCAGATTGGTAAAACGCCCAATTAACACTCCATAATATTCAATTAAATATTTTCTGTGTTAAAAACTGAGTAAGTATGAGTTTCTGAGGCCCAAAAAAGGTCAGAGAAGATGGAATAAAATTATTAAATAGAATATATTAAGTGTACACTTTTTATTAAAAATATTTGAATAATTCCAAAATGACGCATCGTTTGAGAAATCTGAGACCACTTTTATGTCTGAAATATGGTTTTTACCCTAGGAGGGGTATAATATTTGATGGCGCCAGACATTTGGATGTCTCGCTCGTGAGATAAATTTATTAAATAATATTTAATATATTATTTATTAAAAATAATTAAATATCTCTCAAACGGTGCATCTTATGGAAAATATGATACCACCAATGGGTTCAGAATGAGGGGTTTACCCTAGGCAAGGTATAACGTTTGTTTGCATCTGGCATTTGGATATCTCACTCGCAAAAATAACACTTTTTATTTTAATTAAATATTTATTCCAATTTTCATTAATAAATTATTAATATCTCTTAAACCATTCATTTTTTGAGAAATCTGAGACCACTATTGGGTCCGGAACGGGGTGTTTAACCTAGATAGAGTGTAATGTTTATTTAAAATAGGATTTTGGTATCATTTAATTTTTTTTAAATTATTAAATACATTAAAATAATTAAAAAATGCATGTACTATTCAATCATATCCCAAAACTCCATTTCATCCATTTTAACTCCCAAATGAAACTATAAGCTTGAAAATCATTCATTTTTTATGATTTTAAAAACATAAATTACTTAATGAGATGATATTATTAACTTTGTAATCTATTTTCTAATTCAGTTTTAGATTTAACGTGTGTTTAAAGGAGGGGTTATAAATCCTATGATTATATGGTTATAAATAGTCAAACCATTTTTTTAAAGCTCTTAGTTGATGCGGTCGAGTTTGATAAACTCTGTTAGTCCTCTACGTGTGACATGTGAAGCTCCTTTGATTTGATCAGTTTATTTTCATTCTTCTTTCGCGCCTCCTTCCGGTTTTGGTGCTGCGCATAAGGTGACTTGCTGTATTTTTTAGTATTCAATTACTATATTATCTTGTTCCTTTGTAAAAATAAATAATTATTGATGGTAAACTAATTTAATATTTAAAATAATAAATCTAAATAAAATAATGTTGGTTTTTAAATAAAATTATAAAGACCTAAATTATCAAATGATAATCCTAAAATTATCAAATGATAATTTAAATAGGTTTTGGATTATGAAAAGTTATATATATATATATATATATATATTTATCAATAAATTCACTTGGGATAAATAAGGTTTAGTTAAGTAAAATTTGAAAATGATAATTTCAATGGATAATTATTTAGTTTATCAATGGATAATTATAAAGGACTACCACACGTGTTCTTGTTTTAATTTAAAGATATTCCAATATCAAATGTGGTTTATAATTATTTTGTGGATAATATTGTGAATATATGTGCTGACATAAAATGATAATTTAGAATTTTATTTAGGATAGTGGAAGTATCACCACATGTGATAATTAAAATGATAATTTGAGAATTATCCAGGAGAGAGAAAATGTAATCGCATGTGATATTTTATTTTCTTGTGAAATAAAATAGAGGGATATGATTATTGAATGAGGTTTATAAATATTTTTATGAACTTTTATTATGATTACATGCATTAACATAATAAAATGATTCAGAGATTATCCTGGAGAGAGAAAATTTAATCAGATGTAATATTTTATTCCTTGTGATATAAAATATATTTTTTGGTTTTAGGAACCCTTGATGAACGTCGACCATCAGTGTATTGAAAATTATGATAATAAGGTTGTTAAGAGGTGTGTTGAACCACACAGGGTGGTTTATCATTACCGCTAACATCAATGACCTTGAGGTAGGTGGTTCCATTCCGATTATCCAAATTGATTATCCTTGTATTGCTTGATTTATTTAAACTGTTGATTTAAATTCAATTTCTCAAATTTCCATTCAATTAAACTGATAAAAACCTGATTCCAGTAAATCAAGATATTTAATATTGTTTTGGCATGGAAATTTGGAAAACCCCAATTCCATTGAATTGGGTGTATTTATAGAAATTGACTAATTTAAATTTTGAATTTTATGGAAATGATTTCAATTAAATTGTTGAATTTAATTGTGAAAATTAATTGTGTAATGATGGAATTGTTTTTGAATTGATTTCAAGTAGGTGAAAATAGATTAAAATGATTTGATAGAAACCAGTGGTTTTATCTTGTGAAAAGGCATGTTTTTGAATAAAACTTGTTTTGTTTTAAATGGAAATAATTTGGATCTTTTTAAATGTAAGAATGGGATTGATCGTATTTTTAAGTTGTCTTAAAATAGTTCACCTATCATGTAAGAGCGCATGAAATCCTTAGGTAGTTAGAAAGTTATTTGTATAGACTCTACGCTATGAAAAAAATTCTAAAACATACTTGCGGAGGGTCACATCCCTGACGGGTTGGTGATGAGTCTCTTTTGGCTAGTGTTATAGGGACGTGTGTATACACATTTTACTAAGTTCACATAGAGAATGTGGAATCCTATAGCTGGTAAATACTATCATAGCTTTTGGCAGATGACCGTGTTGCTCTCTTGTTTATTTATATTTGAGATATAAATTTATGCCAATGATTTTTAACTGCTTTACATGCCTACTAAATTTATATAAACTATTTTATATAAATGTTTTATTTAATCCATTGTTTTATTCCATCATTTTAAATCCTTTTCTTAATGTTTTTGTCTAATATTTTGAAAATGTATATCATGTTTTATTTAAATATGCTTTTTAATTTCCAAAGATGTTTACTTTAAAATTGAAACATTCTCTTTGGATAATCTCTATTTGGCATCTATTATAGAATCTTTGGTGGTATCCTACTGGGATTAGGCTCACACCCTAATTTTTCCTTCAGGTGTTGTCGACTTTCTTCTTCCAGGTTCGAGCAAAGGGAAGGGATCTCTTGGATGTCGATCCAGCTGTTGGGCTTTGGTCTTGGTGAGTTGTGTAATTTAGGACCACGAAGTTGTTTTTCCCTTTTTAGTACTTGGGTTGTTGTACTTTGGGATTTTTATTCCATGTTGTATTATGTTACATCGCTCCCAGTAGAGTTTCTTTTGTTATACATACTACTTTTTTTTTCTTTTTCTTCCACATTCTTATGGAAAAATCATTCCCACTTGTTTGTTATATTATGCTAGGTGCTAGTTGCTGACCCATGGGGATCGGGAACGCCCTTCGGGATATGTCAGGGCCAGCTCAGTTATCGGGTTACCAGGGTACCTGGGATGGTTTGTGGCAAAATGGTATCAGAGGGAGGTTAAGAATCATGCCTTGATGTCAGTATACATTTGTGAAATATTTTCGGGACTTAGGAGGTAATTGCGATTGAGTGCCTGGCCATCTCTCACCATAATGAACCTTAAGTCACTAGAGGTTGTTAGGGAAAGACGACTTGTGGATTAGTTCTAGTCTTTTCGCTGTTTTTATTTGGATAGAGTGGAATCCATTTTTTTATCCCTTCTATTAAGAATAGTTTTCATTGTTACTCAGTTTGAGCGTTAATCTAGTATCTTTTTTTTTTTTATTTTCTGATGTGTAATATCATACATCCGAGAAGATGTGAGAATCAAATCCAGGAAGGGGCTACTGCTAAACCTCAGTGAGCAGATCCTCCAGTGGACCCGATCCTAGTTGAGGTGATTGTGTGCACTATCCAAGCTTGGGGATAGGCACCAACTCTAGTCCCCATTTAGGCTCTAGTTGTGGAAATTGGGGGTGATCTTCAAAATTTTACTCAAGATTTCTTTCACTAGAAACCACCAGTTTTCAAAGGATCCACTGATCCACAACACGTTGTGGAATGGTTGGGCAGATAGAACTTCTGTTTGAGTTCTTGTTGACATCGGACGAGATCAAGGTGAAGTGTGACACCTTCATGTTAGAGGGACCAAGAAGGAGATGGCGAGACATGATAGTGATGAAAAGGAAACATGGGGTCTTAGATTGGAAGGGCATCAAGGTTTTTTTCACCGAATAACTCTATCTAGAGTCAATGATGTTTTTTCACAGCTATAAAGTTTTTCAATCTTGAGTAGACTGAAAGAATTGTGTCTCATGTGGACGTTTGAGGAACTTACAGAAGTTCTTCCACAACTTTCCCACTCCATGCAGTGGCATGAGGTCATCCACACCTTTAAAAATAGCAGGGCAATAAAATGCTTCATGTACAAAAGGGTTCCAGCCACAAGCATCTAGAATAAAGCTTCTTCACACAGTGGAAGAGTTTCCAGAGGAAGCAAATACCTATCCAACAACCACGAGTGGTACCATTACTATAGCTTTGTCATTAATGACTACTCATTTTGATATGGGTGCATCTCACTTATTTATTTCAACCCGTACTGTTAATCTGCTTAATCATTCTACAGAGGTCTTATCTTTTGCAATGGATATTACTATACCCCTCAGTATAAAGAGAGAGAAGGGTCTTTGTAATCCCTCTCGCATCTTCTCTCTATTAGTTTTCAAACATGCTTGGAGTTTTTTTGGTACACAACACGAAATATCCTAATGTCATATTCGGGATATATTGGCTCATTACCAATAAATCCCAGATTGATTGTTATCTTCGACGAGTTTACATTACTACACCCGGTGGTGTGCCTATTATCCTTCAAGAAGAATGTGACCCAATGTTGAGTAGAGCCATACCTTCTTATCCATAGTTGTGGAAAGTGATATCAATGTTTACTTTTGATCTGGAGTGAGATTCAATGAGTGGTGATCTCCCTTCAGTCATTGTTGAGTTTCCCAATGTGTTTACTTTTGACTTATCTGGTTTTCTACTGGTAAAGGAGGTTAATTTTTCTATTGACTTAATGGTTGGTACTCAACCAATTTATTTTCCCCCTTTCCAAATGGCTCCAATTTAAATGAAAGAATTAATTTCCTAGTTGAACGATCTTCTTGAGAAAGCCTTTATTCATCCAAGTGTGTCATTTTGGGCGGTGCCGGTTCTCTCTGCCATGAAATCTAACAGTTCTCTGACATCTTCTCTTCTCGAGATGATCCTTCAGGAACAGATGTTTGTTGAAAAATTTCATAAGCATTAGAGACTTTGTTTATGGTGGGGATACTGATGCCCAGTTGTTTTTCTCCAAATAGGGTGTTTTGTGTTATCGAAATCGTTCTGTTTCACCATTAGTGACAAGGAAGGATAAAATGGGGGATTTCCATAATTTCTAATGGGTTGTGCACCTAGGAAGAACTAATATGTTCTACAACTTGAAGTAGCAGTTTTGGTGACTATGTATTCTTAATGGTTTCACCCCAGTTGGTCATCAACAGCTAGGGAGGCAAGGGAATCTTTCTCCATGTTTTGTGGGATCTTTTGAGGTTATTGATTAGGTTTGGAAAGTTGTCTACAATTTATCACTACCATTTCAACTAATGTCGATACATAATGTGTTTCATCTATATCAGCTTCAAAAAATTTATCTGACCCATCTCATGTTCTGAGTTGGTGTGATCTTGAAGTGAAACCTGTTTTACCTTTGACTAAATGACCAGTCATGGTTGTTGATTCTGAGACCAAGGAACTTCATGAGAGGAAAATACCTAATGTCCATATGTTATGGAAGCATAGTTCTAATTCTCATGAGACGTGAGAGAGGGAGGCCCTGATGAGAGAATAATGGCCTTATCTTTTTGATGTGGTTCTTCATAGGATTTCTAGGGACATAAAGTTCTTATGGTGGGGAGGTTGTAACATCCCAGTACTGTTTTAGGTATTCCTAAACCATATTGAGTTAAATTATTATTATGTTAAATGGGAAAAAATGGTTTATCAGTAAAAAGTTGCATTTTTGTTACACATTACGGATTGGTAAAATTCCTAATTAAAACTCCATAATATTCAATTAAATATTTTCGGAGTTTAACACTGAGTAAGTAGGAATTTTTGAGGCCCGAAAAAGCTCGGTGAAGATGGAATAAAATTATTAAACAAAATATATTAAATGCACACTTTTTATTCAAAATATTTGAATAACTCCAAAACGATGCGTCATTTGAGAAATCTGAGACCACGGTTATGTCTGAATATGATGTTTACCCTAATAGGGGTATAACATTCAATGACACCGTAAATTTGGATGTCTCGCTTGTGAGATAGAGTTATTAAATAGTATTTAATATATTATTTATTAAAAATAATTAAATATCTCTCAAACGGTGCATTTTATGAGAAATATGAGACCCACAATGGGTCCGGAATGAAAGGTTTACCCTAGGAGAGGTATAACGTTTGTTTGCATTGGGCGTTTGGACGCCTCGCTCGCAAAAATAACACTTTTTATTTTAATTAAATATTTATTCCGATTTTTCATTAATAAATTATTAATATCTCTTAAACTGTTCATTTTTTGAGAAATCCGAGACCACCGTTGGGTCCGGAACTGGTTGTTTACCCTAGACAGAGTATAAAGTTTATTTGCAATAGGGTTTTGGTATCATTTAATTTTTGTTAAATTATTAAATACGCTTAAAGAATTAAAAAAACGCATGTACTGTTCAATCATCTCCCAAAACACCATTTCCTCCATTTTAACTCCTGGATGAAACCAAAAGCTTGTAAATCAATTGTTTTTTATGATTTAAAAATATAAATGACTCAATGAGATGATTCTATTAACTTCATAATCAATTTTCCAATTCAGTTTTGGATTTAACATGTGTTTAAAGGAGGGGTTATAAATCCTACGATTCTAGGGTTATAAATAGGTAAACCATTTTGTTGTGGCTCTTAGTTTATGCGGTCGATTTTGATAAACATTGGGAGTCCTCTACATGCGACATGTGACGCTCCTTTGATTCGATCAGTTTTTTTTCATTCATCCTTCGCGCCTCCTTTCGATTTTTCTGTTGTGCATAAGGTGACTTGATGGATTTTTTTATTATTCAATTACTCTATTATATTGATCCTTTTTTAAAATAAAGTATTATTGAAGGTAAATTAATTGAATATTTAAAATAATAAATATATAGAAAATAATGGTGGTTTTTAAATAAAATTATAAAGACTTAAATTATCAAATGATAATTCTAAAATTATCAAATGATAATTTAAATAGGTTTTGGATTACCAAAAGATATATATATATATATATATATAAATATATCGATAAACACACTTGGGATAAACAAGGTTTAATTAAATGAAATTGGAGCATGATAATTTCAATGATTTATCAAAGGATAATTATTTAGTTTATCAATGGATAATTATAAAGGACTACCACATGTGTTCTTGTTTTAATTTAAAGATATTATAATATCAAATGTGTTTTATAATTATTCGGGGGATAATATTATGATCATATTTGTTGACATAAAATGATAATTTGTAATTTTATTGAGGATAGTGGAAGTATCATCGCAAGTGATAATTAAAATGATAATTCGAGAATTATCCAGTAGAGAGAAAATGTAATCGCATGTGATATTTTATTTTCTCGTGAAATAAAATAGAGATATATGATTATTGAATGAGGTTTATAAATATTCTTATGGACTTTTATTACGATTGCAAGCATTAACATAATATGATAATCAATAGATTATCTTGGAGGGAGAAAATATAATCAGATGTAATATTTTATTCCTTGTGAAATAAAATAGATGTTTTGATTATAGGAACCTTTGATGAATGTCTACCATCAGTGTGTTGACACTTATAATAATAAGGTCGTTAGGAGGTGTATTGAACCACACATGGTGGTTTATCATTTCCCCTGATATCAATGACCTTGAGGTAGGTGGTTCCGTTCTGATTAGCCAAATCGATTATCCTTATATTGATTGATTTATTTCAATTGTTGATTTAAATTCAATTGCTCAAATTTTCTTTCAATTAAACTGATAAAATCCCGATTCTAGTGAATCTAGATATTTGATATTGTTTTGGCATGGAAATTTTGGAAACCACAATTCCATTGAATTGGGCGTGTTTATGGAAATTGACTAATTTAAATTGTGAATTTTATGGAAATGATTTCAATTAAATTGTTGAATTTAATTGCGAAAAAATTGTGTAACGATGAAATTGGTTTTGAATGGATTTCAAACTGGTGAAAATGCCTTAAAATGATTTGATAGAAACCCAATGGTTTTATATTGTGAAGAAACATTTTTTTTGAATAAAACCAGTTTGGTATTAAATGGAAAGAAATTGGCACTTTTGAAATGGAAGAATGGGATTGATCATATTTTTAAGCAGTCTAAAAATAGTTCACATATCATGAATGAGTACATGGAAGACTTAGGTATTTAGGGAGTTATTTGGATACACTATATGTTACGAAACAATTCTAAAACATACTTGCGGTGGGTCACATCCCCGATGGGTTCGTGACAAGTCTCCTTGGCTAGTATCATAGGGACATGTGTATACACATTTTGATGAGTTTTCCTAGAGAGTGTGGAATCCTATAGCTAGTAAATAATATCGTACCTTTTGGCAGATGACCATGTTGCTCTCTTGTTTATTTATATTTGAGATATAAATTTATGCCATTGCTTTTTAACTACTTTACATGCCTGGTGAATTTATATTAACTATTTTATATAAATTTTTTTTAAGCCATTGTTTTATTTCATTATTATAAATCCTTTGCTTAATGCATTTGTACAATATTTTTAAAAATCTATAGAATTTTTTGTTTAACTATGCTTTTGAGTTTCCAAACCCATTTACTTTAAAATTGAAAGCTTTTCATTGGAGAATATATATTTGGCATTTGTTATGGAATCTTTGGTGGTATCCTATTGGGCTTAGGCTCACACCCTAATTTTTCCTTTGGGTGTTTGTAGACTTTCTTCTTCTAGGTTCGAGCAAAGCGACGAGATCTCTTGGATGTGGATCCAGCTATTGAGCTTTGGTCCTGGGGAGTTGTGTCCTTAGGGACCTTGGAGTTATTTTTCCATTTTTAGTTCTTGGGTTGTAGTACTTTGGGATTTTTATGCCATGTTGTATTTTGGTACATCACTCCCAGTGGAGTTTCTTTTGTTATGAATATTACTTTGTTTTCTTTTTCTTCCACATTTTTATGGAAAAAACATCCCCACTTGTATGTTATACAATGCCAGGTGCTAGACCCATGGGGATCGGGAACGCCCTTCGGGCTATGTCAGGGCCGGCTTGGTTATCGGGTTACCAAGGTACTTGGGCTTGTTTGTGACATGATCCATAACATATACTAACGTTAGGGGTTGTACTAATGTAGAATGATCTTTCTTATGAGGAAAAACCAATAGTGATTTTGGATCATAAAGATAAAGTGCTATGAAATAAGATGACTCGCCTAATTGAAGTTTGGTGGTGAAACCACCAGCTTGTGGAACCCATGTGGAAACATGGGGATATGATGAGAAAAAGTATCCTCAGTTTTTTTTGTATCAAAGTGATGAAATTTTGAGGGATAAATTAATTTTATGGGTGGTAGAATGTAACAACATTAGATTTTAAAAAATATATTTTTCAAATAAATTTAATTTTTTTGATAGCTTGAGTTATAGGCAACACCAAGTTTTAACGAAACACAATATACTATTTATTTTATTATTTAAACATGAATATTATAACCTCATTATTAATATTGGAGGTATGAATAATAATAACTATATTTTCAAAATAATGTATAATTATTTTATATAAATAAAACATATTGATAAAAAAGTACTTAATTTTTAGTAAAGCCTTTATATTCTTCAAAAATAAAATTTTCTCAATTTGTTTTTCTTTATTTTGTGAATAAAAAGTAAAAGTAAATTTTCCACAATTATAAAAAATATTTAAATAAAATAAAAATTAATTTTTTAAATATAATTTTCAAAATTATATGTGAGTGAATTTTGTATAATTTTTTGTAAATATTACTTTTTGAAATAGTAAAAAAATATTATTTTTTTATTATAAACTTTCTTTTCATGTAATGAATTCACAAGATAAATTATATTATAAGATGTTTTTAAAAGTGAAATTAGTCCAATTGTATATTCAATAATCCAATTTAGGTCATTGGAATTAATTTCATATTGAATTTTGATTTCAAAACTTTTTATACATTTGTAAGTTTTTTATTTGGAAAATCGTTTTTTCATCACGCCTGCAGTTTTATTATTAAATTAAATTCTACCACTTATGTGAATTTAATTTGTAAAAATGGATAAAATATTTGGAATAATAATAAAATATATTATATAATAAGGTCAAATTAATTTGTTTTCATAATGAATAGTAAAAAAAATAAAAATTAATTATTGCGGTTAAGGTTAAAATAGATTTACTTGGGGTTAAACTAAAATAAATAAGGGTTAAAATGACAAAAAAAACTTATCTGAATACTATTATATGGACATATTTATAACTTATATCATCTATGGTTTGATGATGATTTATTTTAAAACCTTTGGGCATGTGTAAAATGTGGTTATAAATTTTTCTTTGCAAAACATCCAATTCCGTCCTCCCCCCCACTTATAAAAGGCCACCCGCTCTTCCACCATATTCACACTTACAATGAATTTTAGATCAACCAATACCAACCCAAATACATTCCTTAATTACACATACACATCCAATAGGACTTAATTTTATTAGGAAACCATCCTAATAAGGCTTTAGTTGTAAACCTAAAGAGGTTCCCTAAAGAAGAAATAAAATTATTAACCATGCATTTTTGTTTTATTTCATCTTCCAGAACCTTCAAATATTATTCAAATATGATGATATAATAACATAATTATCTACCATATAATTATATTTTCTTATTTTAATGTCATGACCTATATCCATATCCACTTCTATCAAATGGGAAATGAAACCGTCGATCGTGTGTATGTTAGACTACCACCTCACGAACCGATGTAATTAGTTTTCCATCACCACTTATCAGAGATGGAAATAATTATAGGTTTTATGTTTATATATTATATTTATGAAATTATTATACTTATGTAATTATAATATCACATATAAATTCTTACCTTAAAATCAATTGGAAAACGATAAGGTCACTCGTGCATACGTGTGGACTACCGCCTCCATGAAGCAATGTGAAACTTTTTAATTTATTTTAAATAGATGTTAATAAAGATGTATTTGATTAATATAAATGATATTTATGAAATAATAATTATTCTTAAAAGTTTAATTAATATTTACATTTATTTTATTCCATTCAATGAGAAAATGAAAACAATATTCATGTGTACGTATGACCCACCGTCTCTATGAACAGTGTAATTCATTTTCTATAGATAACATTTTTGGATAAATATAAATATATATATAATGAATATATATTATATTTATATTATTTTTACAATTATGGATATGATTTAACCATGATCAAAGTAAAATCACTGAAACTACCAAATTAGAACAAACACGGTAAATGAAGTAGGTATTACCTTAAACATAATTTTAACAAGGAATTTTTAATAAACTAGTGATTAAAAGTTATAGGTAAAAAATATTTGGAATGATATATTTGTGTATGATTTTTTAATATATGCATAATAAAACTATATTTATCATATATTATGATCTAATGTGTACAAATAAATTTGAGGCTTAAGGTAAGAGATTTTTATCTCACTTTTATTTTTGTAGGACACATGTCATATTCACCAATTGTTCCTCTTGTGTGGGTGATATAAATCCCATGAATGTATTTGATGATTTTTCTCAGGGATATTATGCGATATAAATATACATACAAGGTTATTTCTTTTAGAGGTCTTACGATTCAAAATTTATAAAAATGGTAAAGGTTTTATGTTATAATCTCATTGTTTATCGGTATTGTGTATAAGTAAGTTTATGATGAAGAAATATTATGATCTATCACTAAATAATATCATTTATTTTATTATACTATTGTTATTTATGTATAATACAAATTTACTTTCATTTTCCTCTCACTAGGTACTTAATATACCGAGATAATGTTTTTAATAAAAATCAACTTTATTCCACTCTTCGGTTGAAAATTATTTCTCTTCCATGTCCAAGTTTTCTAAAAAAGTTTTCAATAATTTTTTACTATTATAAAGTTATTATTTAAATAAAATTTTAATCATACTTTATTTTTTTAAATGTTTTAAAAATAATCTTCATGACATTTTCCAAACAATGTACTTTTGACTTTTTACTAAAAATGTGAAAGGAATATTTGTTTTAAAATGTAAGACATGAATAATATTTACCACCATAATGAATGCTAAATGATTTAAATATTTATTTATATTTTTCCAAGGTTATTTCAAAAGAATTTTTTTTTCTAAAATATTTTGGAAATTTCTAGATTTTGAAGAAGTTATTTCAAAATAGAAAGGATATTTTTCTTCAATAATGTTTTAATGATCTTATTACAGAATTTATATTCATCAATGACAAAAGCTTTGGTATTTCTCATGTTTTTAAAGGGATATGATCTAATTATACCATCCTTATCCTTTATCTTGATAGTTTACTATTATGATGAGAATATTTTTATGAAACCCTTTCCTTTTCCATGGGTTGTGACGTGATGAATTGATGAAATACTTATGAAACCTTTTTCTTTCTATGGGTTATGATATGGTTAATGTTTTATGATCTTATATATAGGAAAAATATTTTTTCTTAATAACAAATAAAAATACCAAAAATTTCAAAAAATATATAGAAATAATTTTTTTATGGTGGGAATATAATAATAACTATATAATTATAGTAATAATCTCTTAGGAAGACTTATATCATAGATTTTGACCTCCAATAAATCAACTATTTCTCCATTTACAACACATATATTTAATTCACCCCTCTTTAATTACCTCCCATCTCTGAGTGCATGTTTATAAGAACAAATGTGTGACACACACCTAATATCTAATACTCATGATTGAGATTTAGAGAAATGGATGTCTATAAGATTCACATTCATATACTCAAAATGATTCACTTTGAGAACTCTTCTTAGAATTAGATTCCAGTACATAATTTTTTATAGGTTGTACCTATAAGATATCTCAAAATGATATACATTATGCATTCCATAATCTATAGTATAGACATATCTATGGGTGAGTATCATGTTTTATATATTATTATCAAGGAATTCTAATGAAATTAATCCCTTTAAAAATAACGAAACCATATATTATATTCATTTAGTGAGCCAATATTCATAGTTAATTAAGTAATGACATTGCTTTAGTGTGAACCTCATCACTTTATTTATTTAGGTAGGATAACTTTTGAATTATGTCACATTTGAATCTTGGATAGTTGAGTTAAAAACACCTTTTCCAAATCCATCATATGGATTTAAACTCAACTCAATTCCTTTGGTATCCTAACTCCTATGGTATCCCAGCTAAGTTTCATCCAAATATCACAACAAGATGTGGTTACCTAACTTTTAGGGTTATCCACATACACCGTTTCTTATATAAGAAAACCATATACACATTTCTTTGGAATAAACCTACCTGGTTAGATGATTAAGGTCATAACACATGTTTTATTTGGAAGAAATATGACACTTAATATTTGAGGATTTTTATTTTAATGACTTACCAATTTTACACATAACAAATTCCTATTAAATACATAACTATTGTATCTCATACAATATTTATTATCTCATGTTTTATTACATTAAGTTTCCATGCTTTTAATGATTTAGTTTTGGAGTTCCCATTCAAACCACTAAATTAATATATTAACACTATATTAGTGTGTAACTCTTTATACAACCTACAATTTGTGTTAATTACTCAAAAATTGAAGATACAAATATTCATACATATCCAAATTCATTCTATATATAAGGCACATGAACTTTTAAAATAAATTTTTAGAAATATGTTATATTTTCAATCTATACATGAGTAAGCATAGAGTCCCACAGATCTAGAATTTGAGGTTTTTATGACGGGGAATTTGTGACAGGATCCTGTCACAAATGCTCTTTTGCGACGGGTCCCGTCGCAAATAGCCTCTTGCAGAAAATGGTGTCACAAATAGTTCTCTGATTATATATATAATATATATAAAAGCCTATTACGGTAGTCCCATTGAAAAAAGTTATTTGCGAAGGTCCCATTTCCCCATTGCAAATAGTTTTTCGATTATATGTATTATATATATATAAACCTGTTTCGAGAGGCTCGTCACAAAAACATATTTGCGACGGGCCCAATTTTCACATCACAAATAGTTATTTAAAAAATATATAAACCATTTGCAACGAGTTCCCATTGCAAAAGGTCCCATCACAAATACTTAATAAAATAATATATTCAATAAAATTCTGATACATGAATATTATAAAATAATAATAATGATAATACTATTAATATAAATAATACAATATTATATAATAATAATATTATTATTATTAATATAAAAAATATATTATTATAATATTAATAATAAAATAATACTAATAATATAATAATGTTATTATTATTATTATTAATATTTATGAAAAAATAATATTAATATTATTAAAATAATAAAAAATTATAACATATTAAAATTCTAGATATTCGCAAAAAATATAAAACAATAAAAAAATAATATAATTATTATTAGTAAAATAATCAAACATTAAAAAATATAATACTAATAATAAGTAATAAAATAACAAAATATTTAAAAAAATAAAACAAATTATGCAATATTCGCACCAATATAAAAGATAGATACTATAAATATGTAATATTACAACAAACTATGAATTAAAATAATTTTAACATTAAAAAAAGTCACTGGGCGGGATAGTCTTCTGGAGGAGGAGGAGGTGCTAGAAGAGATGGTGGAAAAAACTCCGTCCCTAAAATACGAGCTAGATGACACATGTAATCCATCTGATCATGATGCTTCTACCATCAACGCGTCTCCTCCTCGTACTACTACTACTACTACTATTGCTGATGATGCATCTCTTCCTACTGCTTAGAAAAACTCTCTATAAGCTCACTCTGAGCTTGCAGCTACTCCTGATATTTTGATGCAGAAGATGATGCCTCCCCCCGAGCTCCTCTTGAGTGAGACACTGACATCACAACTGTACCATAATAAATTCCAAGAGTCAAATGATAGATGATACTAACTACTTTTCCCTTTTCGAAGCCATATTGGGTTTCCTGCATCCATGCCGCCTCATCAAAATGGCGGCACTAGTATGATCAGACGTCTTGGCTTGACTCTCAGCCTGTGTCTGAGAGGTTGCAGCCTCATATGACTCCTTTAGTTCCAATTTGAAATTAAAATAGTGAAAATATTATATGTAGTAAATTTTCAAACTGAAAAAGAAATAAAACTAACCAAAATCTGACGCTGGTGATCACATCTAATCTCTCTAGTGGATTGATCACTCTACATCCTCCGATAAACATCGTACTCTGTAATATCAGGATTCTCGACTGCCTATATGAATATAAAATGAAGTTTTTATATTTAAAGTTATATAAAACATTTAAAAAAAGTACTTACCATATGTTCTCTATGCGTACTGAATGTACAACTACCAGCTCAATGCGTCATCTCCTGTCTCCCCCAGTTCTGTCGGCCCAATAAAGATCTCCTCTAAAATCTACCACCCAACCAGTGTGAACATAATCCATTCCAAATGTGAGATGAAATGTAATCTAGTAGGTCGGCTCTAAAAGACTCATAAAATACTGCCACTCCGGATTTTTTATGGTCGCCCTTCTCAAATTGTGAAAAAAATGACGGAAATGATCATGCATAGACAGCTCCCATGCCGCTTGGATAACATCACACATTCTATCATCGATGGGATACCATAAACCCTACAAATAATTTATAATATCAAGTTATTAATGAAATAAATTTAAAAATAAATATTATCTATTTACGTACCAGCCAATGATCGAACATGCCGAGTTTCACATCAACGGGAATCTGTTCCCATGTGATCCATGGATGAGAAAAATAACTACGCAAGATAGTGATCCCCTGTCCAACAACTATATGCAAAAAACTATGAAAAAAGAACAAATAATCAAACAATTAGTATATAAATAAATTAATGAAAGATAAATAAAATACATAGGTTACCATACCTTCGCGTGCATGGATCAAATCCATGATGTGGACATCACTTGGAGATAGGGTCAGGAATCATCAGTTGTGCTAGACCGCGCCCCCTCTGCGTACCCCCTGAATCACTAGTAGGTTGAAGGTCAGATGATCCAAAATCCTCCTCATCCAAAGGTCGCTCACCCTCTTGCAACTGGCGAAATAGATCATCATCAATATGAAACAAAGAATGATTTTTGTTAACAAATAGTTAAAAATAACTATTATATATAGATATATACTAGTTAGGATTATAACTAGCATTTAACTGTGTCAACGCTCACCTTCATCATCATTTTCATATCTGACGATGTCAATGTATTCATATTCCTCCTCGGCATCATCAATATCCATATGAGTTTCAGTTTCATCATATCTTTCCATTTCAAATTCATTTGTAACATCAGTAAGATTATCGTCATCATTAACCCTTAATTGTGGGGTTTCATCATCAATATTCATGTCTCTTTGTGAAAAATATGGTTTCTGAGCAGTCTCATGAAAAATTTAAATTCCTTTCACTTTAGTGGAACCACATTCTCTTTGAGTAAATTGATTTTCCCAAGATTTCATTTTTATTATGCTCCACCAATCACTCAGGTCTCTTGAAGTAGCATGATACTTTGCGTAATAAATATGATGTGCTTGTTGAGGCATTAAAAATGGTTTATTTACTACAAGAAGACCTTTATATTTAATATCAATGATTCCATGAGTCAGATAAAGCTAATCCAAAGACATAGTATCTTGAATAGGAAGGAAATGAGCATATTTAGTCTGTTTATCAACAATAACCTACATTGCATTGTCATATCGAGAAGTCTTTGGTAGTCCCACAATGAAGTCCATGGATATATTTTCCCATTTCCACTCTGGAATTGGTGAATGCTAGTGAATCCCCTTTGGTAACTGTTTCTCTTCTTTAACCTATTGAGATGTCAAATATTTAATGTTAAAATCTTCAATATATCTTTTCATTCCATCCCACCAGTAATACTCCCAAAGTTCTCCATACATCTTATTACTCCCAGGATGAATTAAAAATTGGTAACTATGAGCTTCGCACAATAATTCATTCTTCTACTGAGAATCACAAGTCACACATAATCTCTTTCCAAATCTTAGAACACAATCCTTATCAATGTTAAATTCTTGAAACTTACCCATTTTAACCAATTCTAACTTTTTCTATAACTTGCCCCGTATTCCTTTTTCACTTGCTTAATTTTTTCTATCAAAGATGACTACACTAAAACTTGAAACAAAACAGAATAATTTCCTACACCAACAACTTCCAATCCAAAATTCATCAAATCATTAATCGAAGGGTCTTGTTACAGTCGTAACATAATTAATGATGCATGATGTTTTTGACTGAAGGAATTTTCCACTTTGTTTTCTTTTCCAGGATGATAATTGATTGTGAAATAATAATATTTTATCAATGTAATCCATCTTATATGACTCATGTTTAATTCCTCTTGAGTGAATATATACTTCAGACTTTTGTGGTCAGTATATATTTCTCATTTGTATCTTTATAAATGATGCCTCAAATTTTTTAAAAAGAGAACCACATATACTAATTCCAAATCATGTGGAGGATAATTTAACTAATGAGGTTTTAGTTGTCTTAAATCATAAGCAATTACTTGAATATTATGCATCAGAAAAAATCAAATTACCTTTAATGAAGTATCACTATAAATGAAAAACTCACCATTTTTGGAAGGTAGGGTCAGAATTATAGTATTCACTAATATTCTTTTCAAGTTCTAAAAACAATCATCACATTATTATTTTTTAGATGAATTTATCCCCTTTTCAAGTTAAATTAGTCAGTAGACTATATAACCATGCAAAGTTTTCAACAAGGCTCCGACAACAGCGTACCAAACAAAGAAAACTATAAATCTTGGTTATATTTGTAGATCTTGGCCATTATGCAACAAATTTCATTTTATCAGGATAAAAAATGATGCCATTTTTAGAAACAATGTGTCCATGGAAATAAATTTTATGTAACAAAAATTTATACTTGATGAATTTTCCATACATTTTTTTATGGTTTTCAAAACAACCATTATATGTTTTTTCATGAACCATTTTACTTCTAGAATATACAATAATTTCATCAATAAACACAACCAAAAATATATCCAAGTACTCATGAAATATTCTATTCAAAAGATCCATGAATACAACAGGTGGATTAGTTAACCCAAACGTTATAACCAAAAATTCATAATGACCAAATCTAGTACGAAAATGTGGTTTTGTAATGTCAACCTCCTTCACCTTCAGCTGATGGTACGCAGATCTCAATTCAATCTTGGAAAAATACTGAGCTCCCTAGAGATAATAAAAAAAGTCATAAATGTGAGGAAAATGATACTTATTATTAGTAGTAATGTTATTCAGAGCTCTATAATCAATGAAAAGTCTCATGGAACCATTTTTCTTTTTAACGAACAAAACTGGATCTCCCCATGGTGAAGTGATAGGATGAATGAATCCTTTATCAAGAAACTCCTATAACTAATTTTTTAATTTTAGAAGTTCCATTTGATCTATTCTATAAGGGGGATATGAAATTGGATTATCATCAAGAACCAATTCAATTGTGAATTCAACTTCCTAATCAGGTATAACACATGGTAACTCATTAGAAAAGTAATCAAGGTATTCATTTACTACTAGCACATCATTAATCTAAATAGTTTACCTTATTTTCCATAATATGAGAAAGATAAATTTCATTTACATGTTTTAACAGTTTCTCAGCTACTTAGTATGTTATAATTTTTATGGGTTATTTGTTTTATACCAAATGAAACTGTTTCTGAAAAACAACATATTTATCTCTACAATCAATCTTAGTATGACAAACAAAAATCCAATCCATACTCATAATAACATAAAAAACTACTAAGGAAAAAGAACAAGTTTTTTAGGTAATGTATTTCCAAATATAACAATAGGTAGATTCTTAAAATTCATTTTTTTGTAACATTTTCCCCTAGTGTTTTAACAAAAATTTATGGTCTATTTTATTGAGGTGATATTTCCAATTTCTCAAAAAATTGCTTAGAAACAATGGAATGTTTAGAACATGTATCAAATAAGGCTTTAGTAAAATATTAGTAAATAAAAAAAATTACCTAATACTACTTCATTGGATAAACCTACATCTACTGATGTAGTCGTAAAGGATCTCACGACACCTTTTTTCTTATAGTCTGGCTACTTTCCATCACTCAAATCTTTCTTTGGGCAGACATTTGCATAACGACCCATCTCACCACATTTGAAACACTTCATAGTTTTCTTATCAGAATTGATCTTAAGATATTTTTCATTAAAATCATAGGCTATATGTCCAAACTTACCACATTGAAAAAACTTCCTGATTTTGTTAAGACATTCCCTAGGGTTATTTTTACAACGCTTTTCACAAATTGGGAACCAAACTTTCTTAACATCAGATTTATTTAATTGATTCTTACCCATTTCTTTCCATCTAGAAGTCTTCTTCTATTTTTCTTCATAGTATATATGATCATAAAAAATATCAATTTATACCCTCTCAGCACGTCAGAAAATTTCTTCATAACTTTCAAATTTTCAGGAGGCCAATGACCTTCGGTATCTTGGCTTCAATTTTGAGTAAAATCAATTGATTTTTTTATCAAGATCATAAATAATATTTGAAGTGTAACTTACCAGTCATGTGAAGTTTTATTTATAAATAGCTGTGGAATCTTCCTCCTTTTCCTCAATTGAAGGAATTGCTTCTCTATCATAAGTCGAACAAACTTAGGAAATTATTTTTCAAGGAAAAGACCTTTAAATTCATCCCACTCCAAGGCATCAATCTCCCTATATCCCTGATATTCTTGAACATTGACCACCACAAATCAGCTTCACTTTTAAATTGATAAATGGAAAGATTAACATTTTTATTATATAAACATCCCATAACATCAAATATATTTTAAGGGGAGTTAATCCATCCTTCAGCCACTATTGGGTCAGAAGATTCTCTGAAAACAGGAGGGTGTTGCCTCATAAAATGTTCCACTATCATCATGTTTCTTTGTGGCAGCTCTAGTCATTATCTTGCATGGATTCTAATACCATTTATTTCTTTCATAAGTTAATCCATTACCACCAAAAACTTCTTGGTTCCAATTCCCACCATCCTCGGCTGCAGATTCGGAAAGATATTAGCCTCTCGGTTCCTTCCAACTTTAGCTTCCCTATTTCTTCTACGACAAACTATTCTAAACAAACATATCTTATATGGAGAAATATGGAAATATTTAAATTATATACCATTTAAACATAAACACAAGGTAAAAATAATTTATGCTATTATATTAACATCATCTTAACCCTTAAATTTATCTAATTCATGTTATGATACCAACTATGAGGATCCGACCTTAAACATTACGTAATCTTGCTATTTCAACTATATTTAACTTCTTTTAATTATCAAAGATATTTTAGGTTTAGAGTTTTATAAAGTTATTAAAAAACTCATACATATCAACCCCAAATCATACAAATTGGGTACCACTAAAACAATATCCATTTCTTTTAAAACATAATTTTTTAAAATAAAATGACAACATGATTTCTTTGAAAAATATTCATAACATTTAACTTGACTTTTTCATTTCTATTACACATCCTTATGTACTATGAAAAACATTTAAAGACATGGTATGGGAATAGAAATCTCAGTAAGGGATATAAAAATAAGGAAAGAAACCATTAGTATATGAGTACTTATAAACATATGAAATCATTTTGAAAAAGACATAATTCTCACACATATATACTTAATTTTTGAAACATGGGATTTCCATAAAACATCAAGGAATATATATATATAAACATTAATTTATCTTGGAGCCTTATTTAATTATATTATAACCCTCATGACTACCAAATTATTTGTAACCCTCATGGATACCTTACAATGTAACCCTCCCGACTACCTTATGATGTAATTATCGTAGTTAGACTTGGAGTAACCATATGTTATACCTCCAACATACACATACCCGATACATTTTAGGGAAATATAGGTCCTACCCTTCATCATAAACAATTCACAAGAACCAAAACATAATCATAGAACATGAATAATTGCATAAAAACATTTCTTTTGAATTCCCAATAATAGAATTTTAAAAGAGGATTTTTAAAGGAAAGTACCTTACAAAAAACTTATAATTGAAGTGAATATAAATATAATGAAATTATTATGTGTATAAATTGAATATCCACATAATAAATAACAATATAAATGAAATTAATTACACAAATAATCTCAATAGCACATAGTTAATTAAGTAGAAGGTTAACCCAAAGAATGGAAACTGGGTTATGAATTCCCTTACCTCGGGTTCATCTTACTTTAAAATTCTTTAAACCTACAATAAATTGATTAAAATATAGTTATTAATATTTTAAATAAATATTTTCATTTTTATTACACTTTATATAATCATTTTATAATATCATTGAACCAATTTATTAATAATATTTTGCTATTTTCATTGTTTCTGGTGCGTTCTATACAAGGTTTCCATGGTTCATTCGTAACAGATTTTATTGCCAAAAGGAAGTGAATCTAAAGAATTGGAATGAGTTTTTATTAATATGTTTACATAATATTAATTTGTTCCATAAATAATTTTTCTTATACAGTATGAGTATGAATAATTATATAAATAATTAATGGTATTCGTTTAGATCAATGTGTCGGTTCTTCGATAATCACAAACTTTTTTCATCATATAACTTTAATATTATGAATATAAGTTAAGTACAGAACATAAGAGAGGTCATATCATAAAAATTAAAATATTTTTCAACCATTAAAATGATTTTACATCCATATTTGAAGGAATTAAAGTAAATTGAAAACACATCGTCCATTATTTTAGCAAATCAACACATCACGGATGGTGTTTTTATTTTAGAATAAAAGCGGGGAGGAGAAGAAAAAAATTGCTAATTTTTCCATAAAAATGATAATAATCCATAATATATATAATACTAAATCTTTCATTCCTCTTGGATAGGGGGGGGGGGTGAATAGAGTATAAGAAAAGAAAATAATTGAAAAGAAAACATAAGAAAATGAAAGAGGATTTTTACCTCTTGATCTCTTCTCCTTGAGATACTCTTTAAGGCATTTGGTTTTAGACTTTTGGTTAGACCAGTAGGTCTTAGACATGGGGAATATCCTTGGTAATGGTATTTGGAAGAATTTAGAAAATTCTCAAATATTAAGAGGTGTGAGAGGAGGGGGGGGGGGGTGAGGGTGGTATTTATAGTATAGGAGAGGAGAGTTTTTATGTTATTTTAATCATTCATTTAATACTTTTTCTCAATACTACGAATAGTCTTGATTCATGTTACCCAAAATAGTAATGAGTGCATGTGTGTTTAAACCAATGACCATTTAAATCATTCATGACTCAAGAACGATGCATAAATTCTTTTATTTATCATTTTTATAAATTATTGAATTTAACTATTCATAAAAAATTCAAGTATTTCAGAAAAATCCAAAAAATTCACCTTAACCACTTTTTGGAAATTTATAATTAAAAAATTAACTCATATTTTTCAAAATAATAGTCTAAATATGAGAGAATTATATTTTAAATAAAATCATAATTTATTCCAAAAATAAAAATTTTAAAACTATAACTCATTTTATATCACCTTGAAAATTTAATAAAGATATCATTATCTTATAACATTAAGAAAATAAAATAATAATAGAATTTCCTATTCATAAGTTACATATTACTATTTATAAGGGTATGTTACTAATCACCAAAAACAATTTGTTTCTATCAGACTCTCAATAACTTACTGATCACAACCGTAGATGTCTGTATTTCGAAAATCAAATCATAGAAGTAGAAAAATTATGTTTATGTGTTAGTTTATGATTATATCAATAAAAAAAGTTCCATTATGTACATAATCATTGTTTCATGCATTTTAATTTATTTTTAAAACCATGGGGTGTTACACTAGCGTTTGTTTAAGGAGATAGATTGGGGTGCAACGGTTGTACAGTGTGGATATGAGCTTGAATGTTCAACATTTTACACATTGAGGTTTTCCATTATTTAATATTTTGATATAAATTCCCATATTTGAGTTTTTTATAAGTTTTTATCTTGTATTTTTGTTACTGTAAGTTCCATGGTAGCCTCGATGGGGTGTTTTTGGGGGAATCGATGGTTTCAGGGATTCCAAAGGGGCTTTATATTTGGGAAAAACTGATCATAGGGTGTGTGGTTCAAGAACACATGATCCATGTTCTTATTTTTTTTGTAAAAGTAGAAAAAAGAAACTACATGATTTTTATGTCCAGTACACACTATTTTTGGTGAATCGAGGTATGTTTCGATTCTTGGCTAGACACCCCATGTCGGGGCATATTACTGGGCATGGTACATTACTGGATCCTATGTGGAGTGCATGTTCAAAGGACATATGGAGTAATTGGCCAGAGCTTGTGTGGGGTACATAGTTAGGTTCCCCATGTGAATAAAATGATGTGTTTGAGGGATATATTTTATGTACTTTGGATGTTCATACTAGGTCAATTAGATAACCAAGGAAGGATATTAGGGGTACATGTTGTGTTCATGAGGTGCACACAGTGTTCTTTCCTATTGAATAGGTATCACTTATCTTATTTCCATAGAGTTGGAATTGGACTTTTTGGTACTTTGGGTGTTTCTATATGTAAAATGTGACTGTGAGGACATCCTGGGGATTAGAGGCCCTTGAAGATATTTTTGGGTTGGGTTCGGAAGGATGAAAAGTTTTCCTTGAGGTTATAGTTCAAGAGTTATTCTTAGAGTGAGTTGGGGTGTGAGACGTAAGTAAGGGTCATGATCTTGTTTTAAAACATATCATGATAGATACCAAAGAGATTAGTTTTGGTTATTTAGATAGTTATTTGAAGGAAGGATCAAGAAACAAATTTTCTTGTGAATTATAAGGGGTTTTGAGTGAGTTAGTTTGGTTTCTCTTGGATGGTATTTTTAGAAAGCTTCCTAAGGTTTAGTTCTCTTAGAGCCGTCGGGCTAGAGAGATGACATGGGGTGTTTGATATTTATAGGTTCCATTGAGTAGAGTTTTATATGGGTTTGAGGGACCCTTTGAGGTTCCCCTTGTGTATGTGGTAATGTTTGATGTTGCCCATGTGGATAGGGTTTAGCAATAGGGTTCACCTCGCTCGCGGCTCTCGCCTTCGCTCGGCGGTGATGCCCTAGCCCATGGATGACCAAGGTTCCGGCCCCATCCTCCCCAGCGGGGGGAGGGGGGACCCTTCCTTCGTCCTCGTCGCGTCGCCATTTTTCACCCTTTACAAACCCGACCTTCTTCAGCTTTTCCCTTCGATCTCTATTTTCCCTAAGGTCCCCGACCTTCACGAAGGTTCTCCTCAGCTTGCGCTTTCTTCAAAGGAGTTCTTCGCGGCTTCGGATCTTCATAGATCTACACTTGTGGCTCGATTCATGGGTTGTCGTCCTTCGATTGAAACTTTTGACAGGTTTGTCTTCGAATCCAGGGGTCTTCAAAATCGTGCGGTGGTGGGTCTTCTTGATCAACGCCAGATGATGATTCACTTCTCATCGGAGGAGGATCTGGTCGTCGCCTGGTCTAGTGCTCCTCGGATGCTCGATGGATGTGGTTTTCTCCTCCTGAGATGGTCCTTCGATCTCAGCATGCGTCGTGATCCTCCATCGGCTGCAGTGTGGGTTATTTTTCCATAATCGCCTTTTCCTTTTCAAAACCCTTCAATTATATGTATGCTGGGGAACATGGTTGGAAGGTTTCTGTGCTCTGATTATCGCACATCCAAGGTTTTCCATCCAATTTTTCCTCGTGTTTGTGTTGAGGTTGATATCTCAAAACCTCCAATGGAGTGGTTGTGGATTTCAGTCGGTGAAGAGCTAAGATGGAAGTAGAGGGTGGTGTTCGACTGGTGGCCTGTGTTTTGCTCAGGATTTAGTAGACTAGGCCATTCAGCTTCAGAATGCCTTCGTGGGTTCCAAGATAGGTCAAACACGGTGCAGGTGGATCCGGTGGGGCTCTTCCAGCCGAGGGTTTGTGGAGTTTTGGGTGAGCCTCAGGAGAAGCGTGGGGAGGAACTTAAGGTAATGGACCTGGTCATGTTCCAGAATGCATCAAGTGCTAAGACCAGTTCTCGAGAGGCTCAGAAACAGGGGGCTTCGTTGTGTTCATCAGGAGATGAGTTGAATTCCACACGAACTACAAAGTTTGGGGAGCCTAAGAAGGATGTACCATAGGTTTCAGACATTTTCGCTCAACTGAAACAAGATTTGGGGATCAATGGGGTTGAAATGAAGAGTCCCCTGGTAGTGTCTATGGTGCAGCCTTTAGCTACATCCTTTCCTACTGATGAATGGGTGGTGATCTCGATGGAAATTAACATGAAAACGCAGTTTATGGTCCGTGGATATGAGGAATACACTGGACCTGATGTGGTGAAGGGGAAGTCTTTCTTGGCGGCTGCATCTTCTCAATGCAGACAAGGGAAGTAGGATGGAGAGGCTGTCTTGGGTCCCTTAGATCCAAACACCCTCAGTGGTATCCAGGATGGATCTGGAGGGGGGGAAATTTGGTTTGGAGATAAAGGCAAGTAAGAAGGAGTTCTCAGGTGATCATGGGGCACTTAATGTTAGCACACCGTTAAGGGTGGGGAACCGTTTTGAGGGCTTGGAAGTTCACGAACCTCCGTTGTCTCAGGAAAATCATTTTGATAGTCTGGCAATTCAAGAAGAAGAGCATGTGGGTGATGAATCAAGGGATCATGGTCAGAACCATCCCTCCTAGGACAGTCTGGACGGTGCTTACGGGAATGAACCCCATAGCCCAAGAAAGAAAAAAGGGAAGAAAGGTAAATGTGACGTAGGGAAATGCATTGTTTTCAAGGGGAAAAATCCCAAAGGACGCAAATACTATTCTCATCTACCAAAACCAATGGAAACCAGGTCATCCAAGAAAGAGGGATGTAAGGTGAAAAAATTCTCAATGGATAGGGCAAGTGGCATCTCAAGTCGAGACACAGGTGTGATGGAGGAAGATGTTAAAGAGTGTCTGAAACTCATTATTCACTCCAAGGAAGAAATGCCTGGGAAAGACCTTATACCCAATGCCTCTAATGAGGATATTTTAAGAATTTATGAAAGAGGTGTGAAGTTTGAGGTCAGTGATGAGCAAGGAGAGTGGATTGACATGCAAGATCAAATCATTGCCCGAGGCTTAAACCAAGGTAAAATCACCATGGAATAATTCATTAAGACAATGGACCGAATTATTTCTCACCTCGAATCCCTTATCAGGGAGGATCCAGTCTCTCAGGTTAGTACCCTGCACTGGGAATTATATAGAGTGTCTGACATGAATAAACTTAGTCTTGTGTTTAATAATTTTGTGAGCTCCTTCAGCACATAGTGACTTATGTTTTGTGAACAATGGTTTCCCACTTGTCCTTAAAGTGTATTTTTAATAAAAATTTATATTTGGATGGATATGGTTTTGCTTTAGGTTTGATTTGTTTACTGGAGAGACCAGCTGATTATTTCTTGCAATTGAATTGGCCTGAGGTTTTACTTGTGTTATAGGTGCACCTTATAGGGTGTCATGTTATTGATATGTATTAGGGTACTATTAAGAGTTCCCCATAATTTTTTTTACCCTAAGGGTGTTATCTCTCGTTTTAGAAGTTTTGGATGTGAGGTTTAAGAGTTAGATTACATGTGTTTCTTTATGGATTAGGATATAAATGTCTGGGTTTGTTCCTATTAAAATTTTGGATGTTATAAGATACATTTGGAATATTATTGGATTGGGAAATGTCCCCAAGTTTGAATATTTTCTCTCCCATGTTGTTTTGATGGTGTTATGTGGGTCTTTGGAGCTAATGGATGATTTGGATGACAGGAACATTCCCCCTAGTTTAATATTATAATTTGGTTAGTGTCTAGGGACCATTAGATGTTGTTTCATTCTTAAGATAGATTATTATGTGTCCATGTACATGGAATGAGTTTGGGCCCAGTGCAACAATGTTACACTAATATGACTTCTATATCCCTTCTAGTTCTACATGACTCTTGGGAATTTGATAGGTTCTTTAGTCATCTCAACCTAGAGGTTCATGTTTCTAGTTCTGATCATACTATTAGAGTCCTAGAGCTTGGTAGTTGTGAATATTGTTATCATAGATGACTTGGGTGAGATTTTAGGGTTGGTATTTTTTTCCTATTGGAATTTTATGCATATAGGATATCCTTATAATCTGGTGAATAAACCTAATATTAGTGTGGCTTGTCATGTAATGTGTTCTAAGGACTCCAACTTTAGTCGATGTGAGTTTGGTCGATCTTAGGTGAAATGTTAAAACCTGAGGTTTGACAGTGTTATTTTTTGTTTCTTTATTTATTTTATTTATTATTTTTAGTTGTTTATTTTCTTATTCTAGTTATTCACTAAGGCTAAGTATATCATAGGTGAACACACTTTCATATAATAGGGGATGATAAGTTCACCATTGGGGGTGGACTACTGAGATTTATTTATCACCCTTTATCTGTGAAATTTTGTGTGTGTGTGAACCCTTATGGATGATTTTAGGTTGAGTAAATGATGCATGGTGGATGGGGTAGAAGCTTTGGTTTTTCATGATTGAGTGGGACTACTCATGTGGAGTCCGAGGATTAGGCTAAAGCAGCTCGATGATTTTATGGAGACAGTATTGGAGGTATGACTTTGGGATGATAGTATATACTTATATATTTTTATTTATTTTTTTATTATATATATTTTTTTTGGATTAGTGGGTGATTCGTTTATGTGTGTAGCATGACCATGAGTTAGTATGAAACATTTTTTTTATTATAGCATGTGTAATGAACTGCGATTTTAATGATTACTTTTCCTTAATTAAATAAATTTTGAGTAGCTTCAATTATAAACAACACAGAACTAAAATGAAAAAACACTCTAACATAATAAATTATTACAAATATATTATATCATTTATGTTTTAGGGTATCACTAGATGTACTCAATTTATAAAAACTTTAATAAATTTTTTTAAAAAATAAAGGTAACTTTATTCTAAAAAAATATGTTTCTTAAAATTGTTTTTATGTATAATTATATAAAAATTAATTTTAAAACATTGAAAAATTGAATCAGATAATATGAATCATGTGTTTTTTCTTATAATTATCAAATTAAGTAATGTGGACAATTTCTTTTTAGTTGTAGAATTATTGACATAGGTATAACTGCCAATAAAAGCTCGCTCGCACTATAAGACCCTAAGATTGTGCATTAAATAAATAAATTTTATGTTAAGATCCTAATAATATGTTTAAACATTTATAAAAATTAATTAACACTCATTTAATTGGTAATTAATGTTAAATGAGATTAAAACACTTAATGATTAAAACAACTTTTTTTCCATAAAAAATAGATTTTCAACACATTTTATGTTTTGATTTAAAAATCAATTTTCTCCTATTTAGAAATTTTTTAAGGATAAATGGAGCTTAAAATTGGATTCAACAAATCTAAATTTAATAATATGTGTCTAATTATATTTTATATTAATAAAATAATTGACATGACTAATATTTAATTAAGAGTAATAAGTGTTTAAATGACTAATCTAAGGTGGCTCAAATTTTCTGAAATTGACATGACCTCTAGTCATGCTCTAAAAAAATTTAGATAGTAAAGTATTACCTAAATTTATTACCCACATTCCCTCACCTAACTCACCTAGCCCTCATACATCTCTATTATTACCCATTTCATACAATTTTTTTCCAGGGAAAATCCCCTCTTAGTCACTTATAAAAGAAGGATCACTTCTAGCCTTTTAATACTCCACTAGTATATCTAAATTTACTTTAAAACCTTACCAAATTTCATCTAAATTAATTTATTTATATTCAATAATTCCCTTAGTCAATAAAATTTTTCTTAAGTCCCTCAAATCTAAGGCTTTCATCAAGAGGAAGTTCAAGGTCTCAACATAGGTATCATATCTTTATTTACATATCTTTCTTATTATTTCCTTCCAAAAAACCATAACCATAGTATAATAATAACATCAGTATATTTTATTTTTTATGTTAATATTATAATACAACCATAATTTATTCTCTTCTATTAACTAAGAAAAATAAGAGTCATCGTTAGTGTGTGTGTGTGTGTGTGGAGATTACTGTCTTCATGAAGAAACACTTTCATTTTTTTCATCACCACCTATCATGGATGGTTATAATGATGGTATTGGTGAATGAATATGATTTATTTAATTTATTTATGTTTCTAAAATGATTCATTACTATCTAATTTCACCCCTATCATTTTTTCATAAATGTAACTGCTAATCACGTATTGTGTGGACTACCACCTCGATGAAGAATTGTTTTTTAATTTTTATTCTATTTTTCATTATTTATCAAAAACTATTCAAATATGATTTATAATTATAAAAATATCAAAATAATATCATTATTATTCGGTTATAATTATATTATGTCAAAATAAACACCTCCTTCACCATACTCACCAATCAAGTTAAAGCATGTTGAAGACTAGGGATATGAAATTATATCATGGATGATTGTGAAATCTAATTTTTAGTATAATATGACATAAATATTTAAATAATTACTATTTTTGGTCTCTAAAGTAAACATTAATATTTAACTCATTAATTAAAAAACACCATTCGTAGGTTGAAAGTCTCCCAAAAAATGTTCGTTGTTGATTTCATATTTAAGGGTAAAGACTCAAGTACTCATGACAAGAAATTTAAAATAAATAAATAAATATAAGGAATAATTTATAGTAACATTAATGTACTTTTAATGATTAAATTTAGAAGAATAATGACCACTGGAACTTCTCCTTCGAAACTAATATAAATCGTCAAAACTATAAACACCTGATGTTAAAAAGAGATTATAAAAATCTAATACCTGAATAAATTTTTTATAAATAAATATAAAAAACATAAATATGTATGAATAAGGTTTTCAAATAAGTATTTAAGATGTTTATCTTGATGATATAGTAGTTTAAATCATTATGTTGAAATCAAGGGTAATGGTAAGGGACTTGGTAACTCAGAATCATTTCATTGAGTTATACAATTTATTATTGAACATTGTATTTCCAAGACTTTCCAATTTGATTTATTTTTTTACTTATTTATAGGGAAAAATATTTTTTTAACGAAAATAAATTCATTGCAAGGTATTATTTTCATTTCTACTTAAAATAAAAGGAACTTTTTGTAAAGGGACTCAAAACTATGAATTTTACAATGATGAATATAAAATGTTCTCAAAAAAACTATTTTAATTATTTGTTTATAAATATATTCTAATGATATATTTCTCATAAAGTGATGTATTTTATTTTATTATGTTATGAAACCTTTTGGATAATGATATTTTTAAATCCTGTGATTTCTTGAGTTCATGTTATGTGATATTTTTAAGAAACCCATTATTTTTTCCATGGGTTATTTAAGTTATGATGATGATTATTTTTAAGTGGAACACATATATATTAATGAATATAAGTGGGGTCCTATATATCCCTCTAATAAATAGGTATAATCTTATATATCATGAGATATTTATGCACGAACATAATGGGTTTGTTCACATAGGCGTGTGCATACGGGGTTTGCTCACATTTTCAGGTGTGGACATAGTGAGTTTGTTTACATAGACATGGGCATAATAGGTTTTAAACCACATGTTTTACTATGATTATATATATTCCATATTTTTAATTCTACAATGTTATGAAACATTTGAAAGTTTTTATGAAGTTATGATAAGTTTCAAGATGCATTTGATTTACAAGAAATGCCATGTTTTAATGATTATTCTATTTCAATTATCATTCAACTTATGTCATGTTCACATGTTATATATTTTATATTTTATGTTTATCAATGATATTTTTAGAAAATTATATGGACCCATATTGTTTTGTGATTATCATACATTGTATTAAGATCTTTTATTTAGATATTTATGTTTTCCTAATATTCTCCTCATTCTTATGATCTAATAATTTATGATATTCTTTTTCAATTACTGAGTGTTTTAGGTCACCCATTTCTTATGTTTCCATTCCCCAGGTAATAAATATTATTATATCAAGTGAGATGTCTAATAAAGGGTCTAAATGATCACAATTAGGGAACAATTCTTACAAGTGTTAAAAAGGAGATGCTTATGTAACTAATTTCCAAGACATTAAACCTTTTAGTCCATGTATTATGAAAATTTTGTGTGATATATTATTTAAATCATGATATTAATGCATTATTTATGTTATGTTTAGTTTGGATCACTATAGAATGGTTCTATTTTGTTTACTTATTATGTGTACTCTAATGTTATGGACGTGTATATATTTGTATTATTTATATTTTTATTTCTATTTTATTCAAGGAAACAATCTCCACATTGTATGGATTAGGTCTTTATCGCTAGTTAGTAGATTTTTTAATATAGGTAGGTACACTTGAGGCCTTGTTGTGAGCTATATCAGGTGACAAGTAAGGTTGAACTAGGCCAATTCATGTTACTTATGATATATATGTTCTTTTAAAAATAATAGGAAAACATGTTGATTCATTGATGAAGGTGGATCAAATACCATTAATGGATTTTAATGGATTATAATATGATCTTAGTAGTAGAATAAAACCAATGAAATGATCAATTTATCATCAATAATATCAATATGTATGAATTAATAATATAAAACAAAAGCAAAAATTCATTACAATAAGTTCAATATCACTTTAGAATATGATGGGGTTTTCTTGATAGAGATAAAGGAGTGACAACCAAATAGATATTTTCTCTATGGCTGGAACACCAGCCTAGGATCCTCATTCATAATAAAAGAACCCATATTCTTTAAAGGTGTTCCAACACGTTCCTTGATGAATAGGAATGAAGAACTATGTAAGAAGAGATATTTGACTATGACATGTGAATATAATATATGCAACTAACATGGGGATATTATCTATTTATATAGACTCCCTTAATTCTATAAAGGTAGTTGAGTATATTCTAACATCTCATAGTATAAATTGTGCATTATGATAATTCACGACCCTTTTAAAATTATACCTTTTGAAAGTTTCAAATGATTTCCATTCCATAAATAAATCAATCTCATTAATTGATAACTGATGAAACCATGTAAGAGATATGGAATTTTCCATTCACTCAAAGTCATAATACCATTATACATTGAGGTGATATATTATCATGATATGAATCATATGTACATCACAATATATTAGTGATGACATAATCTCAATATTTTATTTAAGGATATGTTAGTGGAGACACATCCTCAAGACTGATACAAATCATATGTATATCATTTTTCATGACACGTCCCTCTGGGCCCATGCCATGACTACCCCAAGATGACCTTCCATAGGCCAGGGGCTAGTGAATAGCACTGGAAAGGTGAAACATGAAAAGGGAAGGCATTGCCTTTAAACCTGTACACAAACAGATAAGTACCACCCCACAGAATCACAACACAATGGAAAAGGAGTAGTATAACCACCACTAAAAACCATCACTAAGAGTAAATGTAAGTATTGAAAGAAAAAGAGGCCAGTATACAAGCCCAAATGAAAGAGTAGTGCAGAAAAAAAATGAAAAAAAGCTCTAGATATCATCCTCCAAAGATCCTACCTGAAGGGTAGGTACAACTCGTCACTGTGGCCCACCATGTCAATCGGTCACCCCTGTGTACCGTCTAACCCTAGATCTCCAAAGTCCCAGTCAAGCTATCCGTCATCTACACAAGACACAACAAGGTGCGACTGAAGCCTGTGTAGGTGTGAGTATAACAATAATCAGTAGGGATCCCGAGACCCCTGAAGGTCTCTTATAATTCCACATGGAAAAACCAAAAAGCATAACCTTAATCAAATGATATAAAGTAAAAGACTCAACTCACATTAGGTATAACATAATGTAATGAGGTTAGGATTATTTGTCATAAATCTAGATCATCTTATTCTATTGAGAGGTTATACTGCTGATCCACAAAGGGTCGTTGTACTGCTGATCCACAAAGGTTCACTCTATTATTATTCCATAAAGGGTCACTCTACTGCTGATCCACAAAGGGTTGCTTAGCTGCTGATCCACGGTGGGTCACTCTACGGTTGTTCCATATTGGGTAACACTAATTCTAATCCATGAAGGGTTTCTCTCATTCTGATCCACAAGGGGTCACTTTTATGATGATCCAAAAACTCTTTCTTTTATGCTAATCCACAAAGGGTCACTTCCATGCCAATCCATGAAGGGTATCTCTTCGTTCCTCACGTCACAACCATCTATGGGATTCCCTCACTTAGAACACTTGATTTATGGAGTATTCTATCCTTAATACATTTATCATATCTCAACTTCCACTAAGTCCCACTTAGAAGTAACCCAATGGACTGTCTTGTCGTAAGGTTTCTAATGAGATTGACGGCGTGTCAATCAGACACATAGTTTATAAGATATTGACAAAAAGGTAAATATGGTTTGATTGGATTCGAGTCCAATCCAACTTGGCCATACTTCTATTCATGAAAAAACTGAAGTGGAGTATCTCAAAAGGAAAGCCTTGTCGCAAGGATCCTCTCACTGTAGACGGTGACTCAATAAGACGCCCGATATATGAGTTATTGCCTTTTTAGTGAAATGGGGCCAATCAGATCTGGGTCCAGTCCGACCTGATCAGACAGACCAGAATCGACCTAGTCCGAGGGTCCGACCCAGTAAGATGATTCCATCCTGGTGACAGGTTCGGCCCGTGGTTGGCCCAGCCCGCCATATGGGGCACGAATCACATGATGAAGGCCTACCCATTGATGTGGGCCAGTTTCCTAGCTCAGACGCGGCTCGGTTGCGTCTGGTTATCAAGCTGGCGGCGCCAGCTGGCACCACCCCATCACCCAGTGTGAAAGTCCCAGTAGCCAGTTGTTACATCCTCATGCGGTCGACAGACCGCATACTTCTAGTGCACCGAGCGGATGGACGTGATTGCTCCTCTATGCGGTGCCAACGGGTGTCGTACCTCCTCACCACCATGGTCTCCAGCTGGTTGTAGCCTGCAGCCGCCACAACACACTCTGGTGGTCTGTTCCTCACGCCGCCCATGGCTATCATCCTCAGGGATTTCCCTCTTCACCATGAAGTCCCCAATACTTCCACAACATCATTTTGAGAATATAGTCACCAAGAACACACGAGCATAGGTGCTCGGGCCTTGTTCGTGTTGTCCCAGGCCCTCTATGTTAGAGGTTTAAACAAAGGAGAGGTTTAGGGATTGATGTAAAATCATCTTATCAACAAAACCCTGCATGAAACCCCAAGTGAAACACCCTCCCACAAGAACATCTGATCCATGGATCAACCTGTTCATCGCTTGATCCGCACTCGTTTTTTTTAGAATGAAGAAATAGGAATTTAAACACAAAGTAAAACCCTACCTCTTTGACGATCGATGCTGAAGCATTCGTTCTTCAGGTTTTAAGGTGTCAACTTTGTTTTCTGAGCCATTATTTGAGGTTCATCGATGTTAGTGGAGTCTCACCAGCATTCTTCATCGTTCTTCATTAGAGAGGAAAATTTTCTAGAGTTTCGTCAGAGAATACTCAAAGTTTTATTTCCAAAACCCCAAACATTGGATTATTTAAAAAAAACAAAAATCGTAGCGATGTTGTGCCCGTTAATAATTCTCATTAAATTAGCCTCATTTAATGAGCAACATTTAATGAGCCATTAAATTAATAGAGTCACGGTTTCAATAAGCTATTATTGACCCTACATTAAAGTGACTCATCGCCACCTTGTCGCTGCCCTGTAGTGTCACCATCTGTTACCCACTAGTGAGAAATAAATAAAATAATTCTATTAAATTATTTTATTATTTTTCTCAAAAAGGTCAAAAAAATTACTTTTCTGCTTGGCCCTTTTTGGCTGAAGTTAATACATTTTTAGGTGAATCCCGATGTTCTGAATTCAACGATTCCATCAGATTTTTGATCCGACCAACTATTCAAAATATAGAAAATACCGCTTGCACGTTTACTGAAACGTACCATGAAAAAATTTTAGAAAAAATTAACAGTCACCCTCGACTCGCGCTGGTCTAGATTAGGCTCCACCTAAGGGGAAAACTCCCTCACGAGCTCAACTGTACTCTCATATTTTCAATCCAAGTTACCATTTTGTAGTTATAAGGATTTAAAAATAAAATAATTGTTACTTAATTATTTTATTTACGGCCAAAAACTAACTTCCACCATTGGCCTGTGCTGGCCAATGTTAGGATTTTCCTAAGGAAAGAATACCCTCACGAGCTCAACGGTGGTCTTAGATTTTTAATCCAAGTCACCTTCCACGATTTATAAGAATTTGAAAAATAATTTTTTTTATTTAATTATTTAATTTACAATTATTCCATTTTTAGGTTTTTTCACTGGGGGATGTGCCGACTAAACTTAAGCCGCACCTTAGGTAAACCCACCACCCCAAACACAAAAGTGCCCTCATATTTATGATTCGGGTAACCATTTAAGGGTTATTCCACCTTTTCCGTAAAACCTCTCATGTACACTATTTAAAGTTTAACGTTTTTTGACAATTCATTTTGGGAACTCTAAGCCTCATAATCACGCGCCGTCTAATTTTGAGGTCTCTATATAATTCCATATAATTAAAAAAAATACACAGAAATTCTGAGACATTACATTCTCCCCACCATAGGGATTTATGTCCCCGAAATCCAAAAAAAACACTAAACAAATAGATGGGGGTACTGAGAACGAATCTGGGCCTCCCAATACTATGTGATCTCCTTGATATTCTAATGCTTCCCTCGGACGCACAATAGAAGAATCGACTTCCTATGTAGGACTCGCTTCTTTCGATCCTCTATCTCCACCCGAAACTTCACAAACATCGCCCCATCATCAATGTCTACCTCTCCCTAGTCGATGCCATGCGATGGATCATGCACATACCTCCTTAGCTGCGAAACATGGAAAACATCTTACAATAGGTGCATCTGTGGGGGAAAATCTAGGTGGTATGCCACCTTGCCAACTTTGCTCAGGATCTGAAAAGGTTCGATGAAACCTGTAGAAAGCCTGCTGCCCCATCCAAATCTCCACAATCCTAGTAAAGTTGAGACCTGAGGGAACACATGGTCTCTCTCCTTAAGCTCTAAGGGTCTTATTATCCTATCGATATAAGAGTTATGTATTCTCTATGCAGTCCTCATCTTCTCCGGGATGATCCTCATCTTCTTAGTGGTAGCCGTACTAACTCTGCACCCATGAGTACTGACTCCCCTAAGTTTTTCTAGCAAAAGGGTGATCTTCTAGGTCACTTGTAGAAGGCCTCAAATGGTTCCATGCATGGTAGAGTGATATCTATTACTGTACGCAAACTCCACCAGTGGTAGGTGTTCCTCCCAACTGTGACCAAAATTCAGTACACAAGCACAAAGCATGTCCTACAAGGTATGTATGGTTCTCTATGTCCGGCCATCTGTCTGAGGATAAAAAGTTGTGCTCAAGCGTGCTGGAACCTGATAATTAGGTTTCAATTTCTGATAGGTGAGGCATTGTGAAAAAAAACTCTGCCGCCACTTCCTTCATCCCTGACAACTAATACTGATGGCAAAGGTCATGGTACAACTTCAACACACCAGGATGTACCACTAAAGGGGACGTATGGGATTACCTCAACACCTCATTTCGTAACATCACTGATACCATGTTTCATCCTTTGAAAAGGATAACATGCTCTACAACTATCAAAAATCCATCTGGATCCTATACTAAGGATATATGAGCACGTCGGGACTCGCAGTCAACATCCACAAGTTGTTCCTCCCTAACTTGCTGAAGGAGTGGGGGAGTGACAATCATAGACTGGAGGTAAGATTCTCTATCACTATCTATGAATAATATCAGCATCATGGCTAGCTGCTCCATCACCTCACTCAGCAGCTATAAAATAGACCTCCTGCGGAGTGCATCTACCACCACATCCCCTTTCCCAGGAGTATATACTATCTCAAGGTCATATTCTTGGAGGAACTTCAACCATCGTTTCTGTGTCAACCGCTGAAAATACAACGGGTACATTTCATTACATGCGAAAGGCCACCCCCTTTAACAGATTTATATTCCAATAAACCCTTTAGTAGTTGGTACATGATATCCATGACCACTTGGTTAAGGTATTGTTAGTCCACACATAACCTCAAACACTGCGTCTTACTAAGACCTTCCTTTACAAGTCCACCACCTATGCCCCTAGCTCGTGAAGCTCTATGAAAGCCCTCTAATATACTGATGCTGATATCAGTGCCATATCAGGGTGTATAATGATACATAAGTCCCTCCCTCTACAGGGAGGTAATCCTGGAAACATCCTTTGAAAGGATGTTCCCGCACTCAGCCACTACTATTGGAAAAAAAACACAAAACACTTGCTGCCATGAGGGTAAGGATAACCGACTCTAGAGTGATTGGTTGCACCCTCCTATGCATGAGTTTATCCTATGATTCCAGGGTTTTACTTTTCACTGACCAAGGAAAATCTCATTCCAACACTGAAGATATACCACCTTCGTTTTCCTAAAATAGTTAATCTGAGCCTAAACTGTGGATGATCAGTCCATACCTAGACTAACATCGTAAGGCCTCAACGCTTCCACCAAGAGGTTCCAACCGAAACTCTTTCCTCAAGGGTTAGATCACACCGTCGGCGCAAGTGTGATTATCGAGTCTCCTCCCATAGGTATCTCCATACATAAAGATCAAGTCAATGGTTTAACCAGAAAGTCTAGGTCTTGAACTAGATTCATGATAAGAAGGAATGATTAGTACCTTTGTTTATTAATACGATAGCTAGTAGTATACATAGACCATACCTCAAATAATTCTCGGATCCCTTGGGTCATACTCCTTGATCGCATGCAGATACTCCCTTTCCCTGTCCTCTAGATCCCTGAGCCTAGTGGGGACCCCATTGGGGTGCTGGTTGTAAAATGTTGAAAAGTATACAACCTCCTGCTACTCTCCTAGACCCTCTTCCATGTATACTTCCATACAGATTCATCTGTCCTTATCACTTCCTCTTCTAGAAAAATTTTACACATCCAAGACTCTAAGGCTGGCATCAGTTTCTTACTTTCCCATTGCTGACATTCACTGGCTATATCTGCTCATCCAAAGAATTTTCAACCACAAAGGTTTTCTCTAGCACCCTAACATAAGTAGGAATGAAAAAAGGAATAATGATAGCTTGGATATCAATAAAAACATCTTGCTCAGAGGTTTGATCCCTAAAGAACTATTCGTATCTTATTCATCAAGAACCTATAACGGTCGGTACGCCTTAACGAATACTCAGTTACCGACATGTTTTTCTGTCAAAGCTGTAGAAGATCTTGGAAACACACACCCCTTATTTTTTTTGGAAAGAGACCCCTTATATGAGGAAGGTTCTCAAGATCTATCCACGGAAGAGTCACCTCATCATAAGATCATGGTAATATAAACCCTATCATCAGCTTGTTGAGGCATACAGAAGGATCACTGCCAAGACCACCATCTGATCTAATGGTGCCCTGACTAGATGGAAACTCGATCACCACCACAAGATAGTCCTTAGCCACCTGTGAGTCGAGATCACCTCAGAACCTAAGGGGTGTTTATCACTGAAACTCGTGTGAGGAACTGAGCCTACATGTGTCCTCTACCGGTAGCACTGGTAGTAATTACTAACCAACAAGCAGTGGTATTACTGGGACACCACCCAAAGGTACCATCTCGGGAAATAGTCTCTGTACCAAAGCCTCATTACTCTGTGGACCATCATCATGGACACACACTAGAATCCTGGATGGTTGTCTGCGTGGAGGCATCTTGAAAGAAAATCAAGATGAACCATAGTCAAAAGGTCACACCTAATGAGCTAACTCAAAATAGATCAAGAGAATAAAATTTTCAAAACACATGCAACTAGTGTTTTCAGGTATCGAGTCAGAAAATAGAATTTGGGGTCCTGGTGTATGGATACGTTAGCATTCACACCAACATTGGACTCCCTGGACTGAAATCCGAACTCAAAACACTTAATAATATTTCTTCCATTGAAAATATAGACTCTTAGTTGTTCTGGTAGAACCAAACTGCCTCTGATACAACTTTATCACGACCCGTTTCCCAGGGTCCGATCCATGACTACCCCAAGACCGCCTTCAATAGGCCACGAGATGTTGACTAGCACCGGAAAGGAAAAACCCAAAAGGGAAGACATTGCCTTTAAACCTGTACACGCACAGGCAGGGCACACCACACAAAAGCACAACACAAGGGAAAAGGAGGAGTACAACCACCACTAAAAACCACAAATGAGAGTAAAAGTAATTACTAAAAGAAAAAGGGGCCAATATACAAGCCCAAATGAAAGAGTAGTACAAAAAAGCAAGATCGAGAGATCATCAACCAAGGATCCTACCTGAAGGGTTGTTACAACTCATGACTATATATCCCCATGTTAATTGGTCACCTCTGTGTACTATCTATCATTAGCTCTCTAATGTGCCAGTGAAGATTTCTGTCGTCTGAACAAGACCCAAAAAGTTTTGGGTGAATCCCATGCAGGGGTGAGTATAACGATACTCAATAGGGACCCCGAGACCCCCAAAAGTCTCTCATAATTTCACAAAGAAAAACCACAAAGCATGACCTCAATCACAAAACATAATGTAAAAGAATTAGCTCACACCAAGTATTACATAAAGTAAAGCAGTAAGGATGATTAGTCAAAAAGCTAGATCATTTTATTCTATTGAGGGGTTTCACTACTGATCCATGAAGGCTTACTGTACTACTGATTCACAAAGGGTCGCTCTATTGTTAATCCATGAAAGGTCTCTCTACTGTTGATCCACAAAGCGTCGCTCAGCTGTTGATCCCCATTGGGTCTCTCTACGACTGTTCCACGTCAAGTCACCCTACTACGGATCCGAGAAGGTTCACTATCATGATGATCAACAAAGGGACTCTTTTATGGTGATCCATAAAGGGTTTCTTTTATAATTATCCAGGAAGGGGGAATTTTATGCTGATCCATGAAGGTTGGATCTTCATTTTTCACATCACATCCAGCCACTGGATTCCCTCACTTAGCATGCTTCATTTCCAGAGGATCCTCTCCCCAAGCCATCGAACATATCTCAACTTCCATGAAGTCCCATGTAGATGTAACCCAAAGGATTATCTTTTTATAAGGGTTCTAATGCAACAGACGATGCGTCAATCAGATTCCAGGTTTGTAAGATATTGACAAAAAGGTAAAAAGGGGCCAGTTGGATTTGAGTCCGATCCAACCCGGTCGTTCTCCAATTCATATCAAAACTATAGTAGAGTATCTTTAATGGACCAGCTCATCTCAAGTGTCATATCACTATAGATGGTGCATCAATCAGACGTCCGGTCTACGAGTTATAGCCGTTTTTGTGAAATGGGGCCAGTCAGGTCCAGGTCGGGTCTGATTCGGTCAGACCGACCTGACCGGACCAGGTTTGAGGGTCCAGCATGGGTCCAGAATGGGTCCAGCATGCATCTGGCCAGCTAGCCCATTTGGCCCATGGGTCCAGCCAGGTAATATGGGTTCGACCCACGGTTGGCCCGACTCGCCATGTGGGGCACGACCCACCTGATGAAGCCCGACCCGCTAATGTGGGCCAGTTCCCCAACTCAGATGCTAATCGGCTACATCCGGTTCTCCAGCCGGCGGTTCTAGTTGGCACCGCCCCTTCACCTAGCGTGGCTGGCTGAGCGGCTGACCGTTACCTTCACACACGGTTGATGGAGTGCATGCCACCAATGCACAGAGAATCCGTACACGGCCACTCCTCTACACAACGCTGATGGTTGCCACACCTCCTCACCACCGTGGTGTGCCGCCACCCTCCTCCTATATCCGCCACCGCGGGCCACTGTTGGTCGATGTTGTAACTTCCGTTAGTGCCAGCAGGTTGCTCGGCGGACCGCTATATGCGCTTCGATAGTCTTTTATTTGCACCGCATGTGCCTATGATCCTTGGGGATCTCCCTCTTCACCGTGAAGGCCTAAAAACTTCTGTGCCCTCAGTTCAAGAATACGGTCACCCAGAACACATGTGTATAGGTTCACGGGACTTGTTTGTGTCATCCCAAGCCCTCCGCGTTAGTGGTTTTAACAAGGGGGAGGTTCAATGATTGAAGTAAAATCATGCTATCAACAAAATCCTACACAAAACCCCAAGTGAAACACCCTCCCACAAGAACATCTGACACATGGATCAATCGTTTCATCAGTTGACCTACACTCATTATTTTAGAATGAATAACAGGAAGTTTAAGCATAATGAAAAACCCTACCTCTTTGACATCTGATGTTTAAGCATTCATTCTTGAGGTTTCAAGGTGTTAACATTGCTTCTTGCTTTGTTTTTTGAGGTTCGTCAAAGTCGGTGGAGTCTCACCGGCATTCTTCATCATTCTTCATTGGAGTGGAAAATTTGTCAGAGTTTCATCATAGAATCCTCCATGTTTTATTTCCCCAAACCCACACATTAGTTTATTTAAAGAAAACCAAAAAGCGCAGCGATGCGGCACCCATTAATAATGCTCATTAAATTAGCCCCATTTAATGAGCCAAACTAAATGATCCATTAAGGTAATAGCATCGAGGCTTCAAAGAGCTATTATTGACCCTTCAATAAAGTGCCTCATTTCCGCCTTGTTGGTGCACCACAGTGTCTCCATCCACCACCCTATGGTGAGAAAGAAATAAAATAATTATTTTAAGTTATTTTATTATTTTTCTGGAAAAGTTTTAAAAAATAACATTTCCTCTCATCCATTAAAGACCGAAGTTAAGTCATTTATCAAAAAATCCTATTGTTCCGAATTCAATGGTGCCCTCATATTTTTGATCCAAGCACTGGTTCAAAAGATAGGAAATCCTGTTTGCACTTTTACTGAACGTACCTTAAAAAAAGTTCAGAAAAAAATTAATAGTCACCCCCGACCCATGCCGGTTGAGGTTAAGCTCTGCCTAAGTGGGGCACACCCTCACAAGCTCAAAGGTACTCTCATATTTTCAACTCAAGTTACCATTCCAGATTTTTAAGGATTTGACCATAAAATAATTGTTACTTAATTATTTTCTTTACAGCCAAAAACTCACTTCCACCATTGGCCCACATTGGCCAATGTTAGGTTCGACCTAAGGAAATCATACCCTTACGAGCTCAGTAGTGGTATCAGTTTTTTACTCTGAGTCACCATTCGTGAGTTTAATTAATTCAAAAATAATATAATTTTTATTTAATTATTTTATTTACAGTTATGACATTTTTGGATTTTCTCATTGGGGGGCTACGCCGACTAAACTTAAGTTGTGCCTAGGGTAAACCTGCCATCCCGAATGTTATGGTCCCTTAGATTTCTGATCTGGGCACCCATTTATGGGTTATTACACTTTTTTAGGAAAACCGCTCTATGTACTATTTAAAGTATAAAATTTTTTGATGGATCATTCTAGGCACTCCGGGTCTCAGAATCATGTACCGTCAAATTTTGCGGTCTCGAAATAATTCCATATAATTAAAAAAAATTACATAGAAATTATAAGATATTACATAATTATTTATGATTTAATATATATAATCCAATATAATATCCCCATTTTGTGCACATCCAATAAATGGGTGCCCACAAATATCAGATCCAGGTGGACTTACTCTCTGTGATAATCGAAATGAGGTTACACCAGTGGAACTGAAGGGGTCTAATATTTTATATATAGTCACAAAATTTTTAATGATATTTTTTTTAAAATTTAACCATCTTAAATTTATTTAAAAAAAGAACTTACATCATTCCTCCAAGGAGTAGTACTAATCTTGAACAACATAATATACTTGTTTGATTTTTACATTTTTTTTCTTTCATTGTCTTACATAATTTCTTATATGATGTTTTTGGAAGTGTGTGTTACAGTGTAGTGGCTTATGTGCGACCTGACTTCTAATTTACAGTACATCATTTTCATGGGTTCATTGAATTTTGTTCTTCCACCTATTATGTTTTAGAGGATAAATTATGGTGTTCAGAAGTTACATGGACAAAAAAAACATATAACCAATAATCTTTAAATGATTCCACATAAAATTATGTAATTCAACTAACCTTCAATCCATGACATAAACCTTCTATCACCAATTTATATTTGGAAAAAATCAATATGTGATTTTGGATTTATCAACACTAAAAAATCACTGGTTTTTCTAGATATGATAAGTCTGGTTGCAATGAGAACTAATAAATGGACAGATTTCAATTCTTGTTATAGAACTTATAAATGTAAGTTTTATCTGTGCTATTTCTAACGTTGATAAAAGTACTCATTCGAAGTAGAGTTCCACTACATGAAAAATACACAACAAGAACCCAAGAAATAAAAATTAATAAATTATAAATAAATTTACATTAAAATAAATTTTAATTAAAAATAAATTTACTTTATAATAATTTCAATATATTAAATTTACATTGGTTTATGCACTTTATTATAAATATTCACTACAATAGTGTAGGATTTTACTAGCAAATGATTATATCTTTATTAGTATCAATAGAGTGAATATTTTCATTATTTTTCATATGTATTTTAATGATTTAGTCCCATATAATTTAATAATTTCAGCTGATTTGAATCATTTTTTGGATTTTTGGTGTGTTTTGGGATAAAATGTGAAAATTTATTAATTATGGATTTTTAATATATTTTTATCACATTGGTAATTTGAGAATAAGTTTTAAAATATTTATCCTATAGTGACTCATTTTTTGGGATTACCTTATTCATGTGCTTAAAATTATTCTTCTATACCCAGAGCTAATTCTAACTACCACAAGCACAAAAAAAATCAATCCATTTGAAAAATCTTTCTGGATGATAGAATGGACCCAACCTCAGTAATTAAGAAATAAATATGACTAAATACTACCAAATTAGGTTATTGTTGATTTAATTGAAATATTACTCAAATAATAACGTGTGTATTAAATTTCATGGAGATATTCACTGAATAATTAATCCATTTAATATGCCAAAGTGGAGGAATATTTAAGGAATATTCAGCTAGAGAAAGATTGATTCATTAATTAAGTCATAAGATTTTTTATATGGGTCCAAAAAAATTGAAATTTGGAGGATCAAGAGAAAAATAGATTTAGAAAAAATTATAAGATGGAATCTTAGCATGTTTTTTAAATCTAGCGGGAAGAACAGTAGCTAACCTTTAGAGAACAGATTCTAGAGGAGAAATTTTATGCTCTTCCTTTTCTCTCTTTTCCTCTTCTTATATTTTGTAATGTATTATTCTTACCCTCTATTCTCAATTTACCTTCACATGGAGGGGTAAAATTATGAGTGATTGGGGAAGCAGAGGATTTATATTTTGTAATGATTGATTCCTTGTGCTTTATTGAATAAAATTTTCTTTCTCCCTTCCGTGTACTTACTTTCAATATATAATAGAATTATTTATTATCAAGTACAGCCGTATTTGGTTTTTGATTTGGTTGTTTAGTTTGATTTGGTTAAATACCATTATCTCCCTCCACTAGGTTCTGGTTTATATATGATGTAATAGAATAGGGATTAGTAGTGAAGTACTTGATGATCTTCAGAATGTGTGGGAGAGGTAGTGGATATTCTTGATTTTTTGGGATAAACAAGACCTGATCAGGTATTGGCTATGTCAATTGAGAATATTACTATAAATCACTCACACAATAGAGGGAGATTAGACCTAAATGACATGTTGCCAAGTTTTACTCTCACCATTACCATTTTACTATGGTATTGAGAAAAAAAATCATGAAATCTCACATTAATTAGCATAGAAGAAGAGGATTTGATAAATTAGAATAAGGATAACATTGAATTTAGAAAATCGACCCTAACCTGATCACCCTTATCATATCATAGTTTTAAATCACTAGTTTTTTCAACTTGTTTTCAATATTTTTATTAAAATTTTTCATCTGTTTTGGTGCTTTAGTTTATTTTTAAAATCAAACAATTTCAAGAAAAGACACTTTTTCCCTCTAATTTAAAGGTGACATCTTGATTTTTGTGCACTCCTCTCTATAGAAAATATTGTTTAAACAATTTATTGCATTTTAACTTAATAAATAATTGTTTTTTCTATACCCCATGATAGGATTGGGTCAAAACATGGCTCTTTTTCTAGGGAGGCAGTGCCACTTTAAAAAAATTATATTGCATGACACTTAGTTCTCATAACCAATTAATTGACTTTGAACATGAAATTGAATAAATTCTAACCAAATTATTAAAAATAAATTTTAAAATAGACTTTGAATAAATTAATCTTTCAGATTCAAGTGATCATTTATGTGGTAATTCTGAACCTAACATAATAAATGGTAATCCCAACCAAACTCTGAGAGACATATGCACTTCTAATTGCCCTAAATATCATAACTAACTCATTTCACCTTCTTTAAATAGTGATTTTCAGTTAAGAATTAACATTATTTAATTTATATATAAATTCTATAGTATTATAAGATAATATTCAAACATAAATATTCAGGAATGCGCATGTGTTTGATCGAGCTTCAGGCTGAGAGGATCACCTGAAGACCAATTACAGTAGTGAGAATTCCCTTTCTCACTCGATGGATCAGCTAGGGAATGTTTGTATAATATACAACCAGAAGAGGTCAATGACTGGGAGGAATTGAATATATGATTCATGCAAAAAAATTTCCCCACATCCTAAATTATAAGAATTAGAAAAGAGATATACCCTATCTGAAATTCAATCAGAGTGGCCCTCTATGAATACTAAGAGAGGTTCAAGAAGCTTATTGTGAGATGACCATGTCATGCAATAGAGGAACATCAATTCCTCATATTATTCTACCAAGGAATGCTCTACAATTGTCACAACCTGCTTAGAAATTTATCTAAAGGGTACATGATTGAAAAATCAATAGTAAAAGAGAGTGGTCTAATTGAATAGATTAATTAGAACTCACAATAATTTAGATATAGAGGTATGGAAACTAAAGACATTAATGAGATAAGGACTACTAATTTTTTATCCCATTTACTAGAATCCAAACTCAATGAAATAAAAATTGTAATGAGAAAAATGGTTGTGATTAAGGAAACTAGAAAATATGCCACACCTCCAGTATATGGTATATTCTCTTTTTTTATCATTATTCTAACCAATGTCCTGAAATTCGAGAGACAAAAAGTTTAACTATAGCCTTCCAACAAAGGTAGTTCGAGTAGAATCAACCACGTCAACCCCATGCTCAGTCAGGATATAGAAACCAATAACACCAAGTGAGATCATTCTATCCAAACCAATACCCCAATCAACCATCATTACAGTAACAATAATATCAGAACCCACCAACCTTTCAACAATCCGTTAAAAAACCATTACAAAATACTTCCCTTCAAACATTAACAAGTTCCTTGTATAACCAACAAGGAGTAGAGTATAATGAGTTGAAAAATATGATAGATAATATAACAGAAAAAAGTGTAAATATTTTGGATTTTATGACCAATAATCTGGTAAAACAACCAGCATAAATAGTCCCAAATAACAGAGTGTAAGCGTGATCACAACCTGAAGAAGAGAAGAGCTTCTTCCACCTGAAAAAAGTACAGATGATGATTCTAAGAATCCTTATGAAATTCAACCCATTCATCCAAAGGAATGGTACTAGAACAATGAAATAACTAGAATGAGGTTCAAAAAGAAAAGAGAAAATGATATTACAATTATTGAAAATAAAAATTAAGAACAATCAGGAACCATTCCCTTTAGTTGAATTCTTTCATTGAAGTTTAAAGAGGAGAAACTCCAAAAAGAAATTCTAGATACCCTTCAAAAAGCTGAGATCAACATCCCACTATAAGAAGAAATGTTACAAATCCCAAAATATGAAAAGTTTATAAAGTAACTATGAACCAGACTAAGACGACTAGATAGAAATTTGAGAATATGATTAGGAAGAAGCATTTGATCCCTCATCACACTACCAATACTGCAAAAAAGTCAAGATCTAGGAAAATTCTCTATTCCCTACACTATTAGCTCTTTAAATTTCACTAATTATTTATCTGATCTAGGCCATTTGATAAACATCTTGTCTCACTCTATATTTACATATTTATAGATTAGAAAATTGAATCCCACTAGAGTGGTGGTCCAACTAAAAAGAATATCTATCATTTTACTAATAGGTGTTTCTGAATACATTCTTGTGAAATTAAAAGATCTATTATTCCCAACTGACTTCTATGTGTTGACCATGGAATAAGATAAGAGTTCATCATTATCACCCATTATTTTGGGGAGGTTATTCTTGAAGACAACAAAGACCATCATCAACATACATTAAGGAACAATTTCAATGGATCTTAGAGATAGGCGAGTGAATTTCAATAAACTTGACTCCATAAAGCTTACTTTAATCATTCATTCATTAAATGAAATCTCCCATAATGAAGTTATAGAATCGACTGAAGAATCAGGTATTCTTAACAAAATCATAACCATATTAGATCATTTTTTTCATTGTGAACTCCATAGAATAGGTGTGTACCCTAAAATATAGAAAATATAAATTCATTTTTGAATAAGATAAAACATATGAATTATTTGATAGTTTATTAAAATTATTTTATGAATAAAAACCTGGATCAAGTGATGAGATCAATAAGTACAACTTAAAGAAACTGAAAATGAAAAGATTATCACATATCTCTGAATGGAACTAGCTGGGATGGAAAAAGAATTTTCTGAGACTCAATCCAAATGTATCACTATAAAACATGAGTTGAAAAATATTAGAGATAAACCCATTAGCACTGAAAAGGTAAGTAAAAGATATTATTATATTGATGAGAAAAAATAATCATAAGAGGGAGTTAAATATGTTCCAAATCAAATTAAAAATATGCATGTTTCATTTAATACGGCCGATATCAAAACCAAAACTAAGGTTATGTGAATCAAGATAATAGGGGAAAATATTCAACATCAATAGAAGAGAATAATTTTATAAAAATTACACAATATCTTAAGAAAAGTGATGTTTGAACTTCAATAAGACAACAAAAAATATATGGAAAGATCAAACCAACCTGGAAGAAAAAGATTTCAAGGGTTTTTCTAGTGCTCTGGTAAGCATGGTCATAAATTCTATTATTTCTGGTTTAACATGTCTTTACCAAAAAATAGACAAGACTCAAGGGGAAAATTCAATGAGGTGTTCATGTAAAGGATAAAAAGAGAGGTTTCTTATGTTAATAAATGTAGGAGGATTAAAAAGGAATCTAGTGGTAAGAATGTATACAAAGAGTTCCTAGTAGTTTGGAAACATCAATTGAAATTATCCAAACAAATGGAGGATGTTGAAGAATATTTAAGAAAAAAAATAGATATTTCAGTTCTTCAACATAATTAACAATGAAGACCCATAATGTTGTTTTATTCCTTTAAACTTTATTAAATTTGATCATTTAATTTTATATCTATATTCCTAAATAAATCAATTTGAATGCATTGAGTACACTTTATTGATTATGTGTGGGAGAGGGAACATTTTTAGTTTAGTATTTTCAATTTTTTTTCAATTTTTTTTTTTAAAAAAGCGTGTTTTCTAAATTTGAATCTATTTCCTTTTCTAAATTTTGTGAGTTTTTGAAACTTGTGAGCTCAAATTATTATCTTTTCTATTTTTGAAATTTATGTCAATGACTGAACTAATTTGTACCATGAAACTAATCTTAAATGAATGTTGAAAATGACTTTGTTTCAAGTTAAAAACATTGGAAATTTAATGAAAAAACCATTGATTTTTGAATCCCATTCCACATATCACTGTATATATCTTTGAAATCACTTTCCTATGATGCTTCTAAAACCTTCTTTTGACATATTATTTACATTCACCTCACTTATTGAGAGGACCAAATCATGATTTCTTTAACTAGGATTTTATTTATTCCTATCAAAACTTGAGGGTTTAAGGTACTTGTTTTTTAAATGATTGAGGAATTTATTTGGTTTTAAATACCTTTTCCCTAAGAATCCTCTTTATTCTCACCTTGCACATTTAAAATTTTTAACCCTCATAATCCATGAAAAACCTGTTAGGGAATCTATATTACAAGCCAATTTTCCATATCCGACCTCCTATTGAAGTGAAATTACATGATATTGTTGAACTTAAGTGTGCAGAGGAATATTTTGTTGTGATCCATCATTTGGAGATACTTTGGGTGGAAAATAAAATTTTTAAGAGATGTGTTTAATTCTGAAAATGTCATTCTATAAAAAATCACACCTTTCTATAGCTTTCATAGAAAATAATTTTTGCCTTTCTAGAGCTTTAAAAAGAGAAATAAAGCTGTTCCTATATGGATATTTTAAAAAACCCTCAATTTTTTGGGATGAAGTTTATGTGATAATGATGATGAATTGGAGAAAATATGGGAATTACATGAGAAATTATTTATAATATTTTGGAATAGATTTGATGCTATGGGATGTGAGGAGAATATCAAACTTGAGTGAAAATTATAATCATTTAATTTTTCTTCAAAAATATAAAAGGTATCCTCATTCATCCATAGAATTTTTGACATATAAATCATACCAATTTAAATCCATAGAACAAACCTAAAATGTTCTCATGTTATGGACATTTCCTTTATTCATATCGGGGGGAGATATAGAAATCTTTTAAGACAATGGTGACTCTTTCATTGATTTTAATGAGAAAAGCCTCATTAAAAATTGAAATATTTGAGATGAGAGAAAATTCATATAAGGTAGGTGCCTTGTGTGTATGGAAGGAGAAATGAAGTGGAAATAAATTAAATTATCTTAATAGAGAAATTTAAGTAATGGTTTTATTATGAGGCATGAAACTATTGTTTGTTGTTGAAAAATTGGTCGATCTCATGAGTATATGTTTTGAATTATTTGATTTAATTTTAATGATTACCTGTCCAGGTTTCCAAGTTAAAAGTGTGTGGGAATTTACATAGACAAAATTTTTATCATTTTTCATAGGTATTTAAATTATTTAATCCCTACCAATTTATCAATTTGAGCCAATCTACTTCAATTTTTTATTTTGTGATTGTTTTGGTATAAAATATGAAAATTTTTTAATTATGAAATTTTAGCATATTTTCATCAATTTGGTAATTCGAGCATAACATTTATAATATTTTATCCAATTAGAGTGATTAATTATTAGGATTTATTTATTCATTTTATTTAACTTCATCTTCTAGACCCAAATCTAATTCTAACTTCCAAATGACCCAAAAAATCAATCTAGTTAAAAAATATTTACGACTGATAGAATGAACCCCACCTTAGTAAATATAAAATAAATCGAGATAAAGACCTAAAAATGAGATTATTATAGATATATTTGAATGCTTTCTCAAATAAGAATGTGAAAATTAAATTTCACGGAGATATTCACTCATAAATGTATCCATTGAATGGACCAAAGTAGAGAAATATTTAAGGTATCTTCAGCCAGAAAAAGATTTATTCATTAATTAGATCATAAATTATTGTATATGGTTCCAACTACTTTTAAATTTGGAGGGTTCATTGAAAACACAATTTTGAAGAACTTATAAGAATAAACCATGGTATGTTTCATCCATCTGGTGGGAAGAATCAGAGCCAACTTCTAAAGGATAGATTTCGAAGGAGACAATTTCTATTCTTTATTTTCCCCCTTTTCTTGTTATTAATTTTTTTAATATATTCTTATTCAAAATTATTATTAGTTACCATTTAAATATAAGGGTATAATTTTGAGTGATTAGGTAAGGGGAGGGTTTCTATTTTTCAATTCTTGAGTTCTTGTGCTTTATTGAATAAAATTTATTTCTCTCTTCTCTGAAGTTTCTTCAAATTTCTAATAGTGGTATTTTTATCAAGTACGATCATATTTTTTTTAATACTAATGTTGATTTTTCATTGATAAATTACCATTATATCCCTCCACTATGTTATTATTTATATACGATGTAATAGACTGGGACTTATCGGATAAGCACTCGATGATCGTGAGTACGTGTGGAAGGGGTGGTGGATATTATTGCATGTTTGGGATAAATAAGACTCGATTGGGTATTTCCTATGTCAATTGAGGATATTCACTGTAACTCAGTTCAACATTGGAAGGATAGAAGACCAAACTAAGATCTTGGAAAGGTTTACTCTCACCATCACCGTTTTTTTAAGTGAGTGAGGGAAAATGATCATGGAATCTCACTTTATTCAGCTTAGTAGAATATGATTGGATAAATTGGTATTAGGATAGCACTGCATATGGAAAATTGACCCTGAAATGATAACCCTTATCCTATCACCATTTTCAATAACTTTATTTTACACTTTTTTTAGTCTTTTTCTTAATTTATTTCTTTTGTTTTGGTGCTCTGGGTTTTTTTCAAAATCAAAAAATTTAAATGTAAAGACCCATAAAATTCAAGGGAAATTTTTCTTAATTTTCTTTGGGATTTTTCAAGAACGTAGTTTCTGACGGCACCTGATTCCGAGGCCCGATGAGCCCGAAATAAGTTTCCATAGTTTAGCTCGGATACGTTCAGTGAACGAACGAGCGGGATTTCCTAACTTTTGAACCGGTGCTCAAAATCAAAATCCGAGGGCACCGATGAAACCGCAATGCCGGTAATTGATTAGGAAGACTTTTACTAGAGTTGCATTTTCTCGAGAGGAATTATTAAAAATTAGGGAATTAAATGTTAGGTAAAATAAATTGTGTGCAAATTTATTTTATCCATGGTAGTTTAATTCTCTCATGGGAAGTTATTGGTGGGGCCCACAACCACCCAACTTCCCATGTGAGGTTATGAAGGCAGTGGGGCCCACACGAGCCCCCATCTTCTCATATTCCCTAACTCCTATAATCTCCCTCTTAAGTGTGTAACCCTTAAAACTTCCCATTTAATTTGTGACCTTCCCTCTCCCCCCATTTATTCAATGCCAACTCTTTAATTTAATTAAGTGAGTTATGTATTTGAAATTTGTAAAATCGAAAGGTGTGACTGAAGATAATAAAATGACAGGGATATTATTTTATTAGGTTGTCTTGTGGTGTAAGGGTATTGGGGATAAGAAAACTCTAAGTCTTGAAGTTCATCTTCTTCCTCGTCAAAGAACGCGAAGAAGGTCAAGCCTTCAACGAAGAACTCTGTCACCACAAAGGGGAGTTTTTCATACAGTCTTATTCCCTATCCATAGCCGGTGAGAGATGCCATCCTCAGAGATCGACGATGCGACGCCGTGTACTGCGACACTGACGACTCTCTTCTCCGTGACGCCGCCGACGCTTACGGAGTCTTCTTCTGTGACGTTCTTTTCCACAACGAACCTTAGTTCATCTCGTTATCAAGGTAGGGGTGTGTTTTTATTTGATCAATTCGGATTCTTCCTTCCTTTTTTTATCTTGACCCGCTTGCTACCAAACTAACGTGGAAGGACCGGGCCAAACGAACACAGCCCGATCCCTCCGCCGTTTTTGAGAATGTTTGGTGGGTTCTTCGTGTTCTTTATGGGTGACGAACACCAAAACATTGCGAGTTAGTTGTGAAATGCAACGATCCCAATTGAAGACCAAACATCACGACGTCCTAGCGAAGGTGCGGCGTCGATAGCGGGCGACGGATCAAATCGGAACAGGAGGGACCGTCCCTTGACTGTTCTTCGAGCGGGTGAATCAAATCGTGATTTCGGAGCCGATCAGAGGCCCGAAAACACCAGAGATGATTACGGAACATCAGAGCGACTTAGTGTTCGAAGTTTCGTGATGAATTGACCATCAGAACGAAGAACGGACAACACGGGAGGCGCGCTGGCCGGAGGTGTCGGTTCTGGAAAATTCCAAAATACACGGCGTGTACCTCTGACGAACACACCGTGTAGTGTGGTCGTACTGCGGCTTAAGTTTCGGGTTAGAAAAGTAACACACAACGTGTGACCCTGGCCACACAACGTGTAATCTCTATGCAGAATAGCAGAAGCAGCTTCGCGAGACATGGCGTGTATTCTGGAAAATACACGGACACGGGCAGCAATACACAGACAAGAGGCACGCCATGTATTCTCTTCACAGAAGGGAAGAAGCGGCTTCACGGGACCCGGCGTGTATTCTGGGGATACACAGACATGTAATGGAGTACACATGCATATACTCCACCACACGACCAGGCATGTCCAGCATACACGGAGCCGACCCCAGATGTTTGGACACGGCGTGTAACCATACCACACGCCGTGTACATACTTTTTACACGAACAACCCATCGACACAGGCTATGGTACATGGACAGTACCCATGGACATAGACACGGCGTGTAACCATACCACACGCCGTGTACTTTTTTTACACGACTAGCCATGCGACACGGGCCGTAACACACAAGCAGTACCCGGTGTCTGATGACACGACTTGTATCGTATATCTACACGCCGTGTACTTTTGGAAAATGGTTTGGTCGTCTTGTTCTCTATGACTTGGTCACGTTTTTCTTGGTTTTCCCTTAAGATGTGGGACAGAACGTTGGGTTACATCATCCCTGGTCTTCGTGACGGTTGATGTATCCATCCCTTTGACTCGAGGAGAGGATCCTCACGAAACGAGCTTGCTGTGTGCGGGAACCCTAGAGCTGGCTGCGACTACAACGACGATGAAGACTGCATGGGAATCCTCCATGGGTTCGACAGCGATGACTACAACACTCAGTGATCCTGTGTGGATTAGTGCCTACCGATCCTGTGTGGGTTAGCGCTCAGTGGTCCTGTGTGGGAAAGCGCATACCGGTCCTATGTGGATCAGATCCTGTGTGGGTCATTGTGGGGGTTAGTATCTATCGATCCTATGTGGGTCATTGCGGGGGTTAGTACCGATCAATCCTGTGTGGGTCGTTGCGGGGGTTAGTACCTAATGATCCTGTGTGGGTATGATGGCTTAGATGAATCAGTGGCTACATCTGATCATCTCAATCGTCTTACGAAGAAGTATACCTGTGTGAGATGAGTCTTGACTTCCAATCATATCGACGATAAGATTGACTTGATATCCTATGTGGATTACATTGTGAATTCCTGTGTGGACTGGGTTGCGAATTCCTATGTGGAATGGGTTATGTTTTCCTGTGTGTACTGGGTTGTACTTGGGCTCAGATGTTGGAGCCGAACTGGAATTGATGACTTAGGTATATGTATGGGCATATACCTAAGTAGTGTTGGATATTACTTTGTGACTTTATCTTTATTTTTTGGATTATCCTTGTGGATTTTGGAAGACCTTCGGGGGTCTCTAGGTCCCTACTGAGTAGAGTATACTCACCCCTACACGGGCTATTCCCGCGCTACGTTGTGTTGGTTGCAGACGATGGAAATCGCTGATTGTGGTTGAGGCTTGCAGAGCAAGTCTATACCTAGAGGTGGACCACTGGGTGGGACGTACTCGGAGTGGATGGATGGACCCAAGGAGCTGAGGAGGCTATCTGTAACCACCCTTCAGGTGGGACTTCCAATGGACGGCTCGACGTTGCGGCTTACTTTTCAGTTGTTTTACTTCCTTTTCCATTTGTACTTTACTTTCAGTTTGGGTTTGTATTCTGGCCCACTTACTTTTACGCACTTAGTATTGTACCCATTTTTACTTAGTGTTTACTTCATAATGGCAATTCCTTCCCTTTTTATCGGGAATTACGCCTTGGTGCTAGTCGCCAGCCCCTGGCCTATGGAAGCCGGGCTTGGGGTAGTGACGGAACGGGCCCCGAGGACGGGTCATGACAAATTGGTATCAGAGGAGTTCAGTTCTACCGCAGAACTCAGGACTCTGATCTTTTTCTATGTGAGGCAATAATTTTAAGATTATTGAGTGTGGATATCAGTCCAGGGAGTCCAGTATTGGTGCGGCGACAGACATATCTGTACACCAGGACCCTGACTTCTGATTTCCTACTTAATGCACGAAAACATTGATTGCATGTGTGTTTCAAGTTTTCTTTGTGATTACTTTGTGTCAGCTCACCAGGTATACTGTATTAACCATGGAGCACCTGTTTCTTTTCAGGATAGACCCACGATGACAGACAGATAGGGTTCCGAGTTTTGTACGTGACGACAACCCACCGAGCGACGAGGCCTCGGTGCAGGGCCCTATTACTGCGGAGGCACCGATGGTACCAGTACCTGCCGAGCCACCGATGCTACCAGCCCCAGCCACTGAGAGTGCACTTCGCCTTGGTGCACTGCACGAGTTTCAATATCAGAGACCTCCCAGGTTCTACGGGGAGATGGACCCTCAGGCAGCCGAGGATTGGATGGAGGCAGTTGTGTGAGTTTTCAGGTTAGTGTGGACACCAACTAACCTCATGGTGATCCTCGCAGCGAGCCTCCTGCACGCGGCAGGAGGCAGATGGTGGAGCTTGATGCTCCAGGTGCATGATGAGGCATCACTCCTCTGGATGGACTTTGAGAGCCTCTTCCGCTCGGAGTTAGTCCTAACCACCCTCCGTGCGGTGCGCATCTAGGAGCTTCTATAGCTGCGGCAGGGCAGCATGACGGTTGCCCAGTACTCGGCGAGATTTACTGATATCTCGCGCTATTTGACGTACATGGTACGGGACCCATTCTTCCGGGCATGGACCTTCGAGCAGGGACTGATTCATGAGATCAGGGCATCACTGATCTCCCACAACATTCCGACACAGGTAGGGGTACTGGAGCGAGCCCTTCTCACTGAGATCTTTCTTGATGAGCTTACATCAGCAGCGAGACCTACCGTAGGGCTGCACGTAGTAGAGTCTTCTGCAGCTGGCAGTCAACGGATGACACATGGATCCAGGCGGACCAGACCCTCAGGAGGATGACCTCAGGACACTGGCTCAAAGGTGCGGGGCACACAACGCAGAGCCATTCTTTCGAGAGGCAGACAGTGCTACGCATGCGGAGGGCAGGGCCACATGGCTTGTGACTGCCCGACCCGTCATGCGGAGGACCAGCAGATGGTTGAGGGACCACCCAGGCAGAGGAAAAGGGTTGACCGTGGCGGTCTGCTGGGAGAAAGCGGACGAGGCAGGGGAGCTGGCCAAGCAGCAGGTGGTGGCCGACGCTTTGAGGCTCCACCACCATCACCAACAGGAGGTCCACCCCAACGACAGGGAGCTGGCGGGCAGAGGCAGGCATAGCTTCAGGCAGTGGAGGCCTATGACCACGGCGCACCCAAGATGATTCGAGGCACTATCTGTGTCTACTAAACCCTTGCTGAAGTTATTATAGACACAGAAGCGAGACATTATTTCATTTCTTCTTCCCTTATTCGGAGCTTGGAGATTCTGACAGAGCCGTTGGCTCGATCCTTATGGCTAGAGACTCATACGGGAGCAGACTCGATGATTACGCACTGGTGCCGGTAGTGTGAGCTTACTCTAGGAGGTGAGTGCTTCAGCTAAGATATTCTTTTAGCGGCGTCGAGGCCTTACGACGTCATCTTGGGAATGGATTGTTTATCTACAGTCCATGCTCAGATTGACTGCATTAGGCGCAAGGTGCGATGTGTTCGAACCGATGGGAGCAGGTTTACCTTCACTGGTGAGAAGGGAGCCTTTACAGTGCAGGATGGACTCACGCAAAGGAGAGGATAGCCCATCACTCATCAGTTGGCTAGCCTCATCCTAGGATCAGTTGACGTGAAGAGTCCGAGCTTACCTGCAGTTGTGGATCAGTATGTAGACGTTTTTTCCGACGACGTTCCAAGAGTACCTCCTCGCAAAGAGGTAGACTTTTATATTGACCTGTACCCCGGGACAACCCCGATATCCACCCCAGCATATAGGATGGCTCCCGCCGAGCTTCGAGAGCTACAGGTACAGCTAGAGGACTTGCAGAGCAAGGGATTCATCCAACCCAGTGTTTCACCCTGGGCTTCCCCGATATTGTTCACCAAGAAGGCGGACAGGAGCTTGCGACTTTGTGTCGACTATCGTCACTTGAACCAGGTAACCATGAGGAACAAGTATCCGCTATCGAGGATTGACGACCTCTTTGATCAGCTCAAGGGAGCACAATGGTTCTCAAAGATAGACCTTAGATCAGGCTATCATCAGCTCAGAGTTCGATATGAGGACGTGAAGAAGACGGCCTTCAGGTGTCGGTATGGCCACTATGAGTTATTGGATATGCCTTTCGGCGTAAACAATGCTCCAGCAGTGTTCATGAGTCTCATGAACAGGATCTTTCAGCCATACCTCAATCGATTTGTCGTGGTCTTCATCGACGACATATTGATATACTTGACGACTGAGGAGGAGCACGCCTACCACTTGCGGGTTGTACTGGACACACTACGAGAGCACCAGCTTTATGGTAAGCTCTCGAAGTGTCAGTTCTGGATACGTGAGGTCTATTTCTTGGGACACATCATCTCTGAGTTGAGAGTTGCGGTGGATCCTGTGAAGATTGAGGCAGTGCTAGCTTGGGAGCCACCCAAGAGCCTGACAGAGGTGAAGAGTTTTTTAGGATTAGCTGGGTACTACTAGAGATTTGTGCCAGACTTCTCCAGAGTTGAGGCACCACTTTTAGCTTTGACGAAGAAGGGGAAACCCTTCGTGTGATCAGACAGATGTTAGCAAAGCTTCCAGGAGCTGAGACAGAGATTGACCAGCACACCTATCTTGAGGCTACCGGAGGAGGGAGTAGGTTACGTAGTTTACTGCAATTCATTAGGGACCAGACTCGGATGTTTATTGATGCATGAGCGGGTAGTGATCGCCTATGCATCACGTCAGTTGAGGAAGCATGAGCAGAACTATGCTACCCATGACCTGGAGTTAGCAGCAGTGGTCTTCACTTTGAAGATGTGGCGAAACTATCTGATGGGCGAGTTCTTTACAGTCTACTCTGACCACCAGAGTCTCAGGTACATCTTCTCGCCGAAGGACCTGAATCTGAGATTGTGGTGATGGCTCGAGTTCCTCCAGGATTATGACTTTGAGAAAGTATATACTCATGGAAAGGGGAACGTGGTAGCCGATGCTCTCAGCAGGAGGATAGACATTCAGCTATTTGGGGAGGTGACAGAGCAACTAGCCGCTTTGCAGATATCCTTCATGGATAGTGATGGACCAGCCTTTCGGCAGTTACTCACAGTCACTCCTCCACTACTACAGCGGTTCAGAGAGGCACAACCTGGGGATGTTGACTGTGATACACGGCGTGCACAGATATCCTCAGGACATGCACCTGATGGGTTCTCTATAGGAGGAGAGCACGACGTCCTTTTCAGAGGACGTACCATGGTACCATTTGCTTTACGAGAGGAGGTGATGAGAGAGTTTCACACTTCCCCTTTAGCGGTACATCCTGGAGTGGTGAAGATGTACCAGAATCTCAGACGACATCACTGGTGGCTGGGTATGAAGAAAGCTGTGGAAGAGTTCGTTTCTCGATGCCTCACCTTCTAGCAGGTGAAGGCAGAGCACCAGGTACCAGCAGGTTTGGTACAACCCTTGGAGGTCCCAGAGTGGAAGTGGGACAAGATATCTATGGATTTCGCGACTGGACTTCCACACACTTCCAGAGGTCACGACTCCATTTGGGTGATTGTCGACCGACTCACCAAGTCGGCCCACTTCTTACCCATCAGAGAGTAGGGCTCAGTAGAGATCTTCGGATGTCTCTACGTTCAAGAGATTTTATGGCTTCATGGTGTGACATCATCTAATGTCTCCGATTGAGATGCTCGCTTTACTTCCCGGCTTTGGAAGGAGTTGCAGGAGGCATTCGGGACGCAACTACGTCTGAGCACCGCCTTTCACCCACAAACAGATGGTCAGACGGAGTGGACCATTCATACTCTTGAGGACATGCTCCGCGCATGTGTCCTCGACCTTGGTCACAACTGGGAGGACCACCTAGCCTTGGTGGAGTTTGCGTACAACAATAGCTACCACTCCACCATCGGGATGGAACCATATGAGGCATTGTACGACCGACCTTTCAGATCACCTCTATGCTGGACAGACCATGGGGAATCAGCACTTGTGGGACCAGAGATGGTCCAGGATAGGACAGAGAAGGTCCAGGTCATCCAGGAGTAGATGAGGACAGCTCAGAGCCGGCAGAAGTCTTATGCTGATAGGATGTGGAGACCACTAGGGTTCGAGGATGGCGACCACGTCTTTTTACGGGTCTCACCTCGACGTGGATTATAGAGATTTGGCCAAGGTGGCAAGTTGTCTCCACGCTTCATCGGACCATTCCAGGTCTTCAGCAGGATAGTCGATGTGTCTTATCGCCTGGCTCTACCACCTCAGTTGCACCGGGTGCACGACGTTATCAATGTATCTCAGCTGATGAGATACGTGCACGACCCGACGCATATCCTCGACCATGGGGAGATGGACATTGATGATGGGGAGACTTTTGAGGAGGTCCTAGTGGAGATCGAGGATCGACAGGAGTGGATATTACGTGGACGATCGATACCTCTACTGCACATCAGATGGCAGCACGTGAACCTCCAGGAGAGCACTTGGGAGCGGGAGGCTCAGATGCGTGCATAGTACCCACATTTGTTCCCCTAGTTTATGATGTATCTTTACGGGGAGGTAAATCCCTGAGGTAGGAGTAATGTAAAGACCCGTAAAATTTAAGGGAAATTTTTCTTAATTTTCTTTGGGATTTTACAAGAACACAGTTTCTGACGGCACCTGATTTCGAGGCCCGGTGAGCCCGAAATAATTTTCCGAAGTTTAGCTCAGGTACGTTCAGTGAACGAACGAGCGGGATTTCCTAACTTTTGAACCGGAGCATAGAATTGAAATCCGAGGGAACCGATGAAACCGCATCGCCGGTAATTTCTTAGGAAGACCTTTACTTGAGTTTCTTTTTCTCGGGAGGAATTGTTAAAAATCAGGGAATTAAATGTTAGGTAAAATAAATTGTGTGCAAATTTATTTTATCCATGGTAGTTTAATTCTCTCATGAGAAGTTGTTGGTGGGGCCCATAACCACCCAACTTCCCATGTGAGTTTATGAGGGCGGTGGGGCCCACATGATCCCCCATCTTCTCATATTCCCTAACTCCTCTAATCTCCCTCTTAAGTGTGTAACCCTTAAAAATACCCATTTAATTTGTGACCTTCCCTCTCCCCACATTTATTCAATGCCAACTCTTTAATTTAATTAAGTGAGTTATGTATTTGAAATTTGTAATTTTTAAAGGCATGAATAAAGATAATAAAATGAGAGGGATCTTATTTTATTAGGTTGGCTTGTGGTGTAAGGGGATTGTGGAGAAGAAAACTCTAAGTCTTGAAGTTCATCTTCTTCCTCGTCGAAGAACGCGAAGAACGCCGAGCCTTCGACAAAGAACTCCGTCACCACAAAGGGGAGTTCGTTGTACTTTCTTCTTCCCTCTACGCAGCCAGTGAGAGATTCCATCCTCGGAGATCAACGATGCGACACCGTGTACCGCGACACCGACGACTCTCTTCTCCGTGACGCCGAGGACGCTTACGGAGTCTTTTTCCGCGATGTTCTTTTCCGTGATGAACCTTCGTTCATCTCTTTATCAAGGTAGGGGTGTGTTTTTATTTTAGCAACTCCGATTCTTCCTTCCTTTGTTTATCTCGACCCTCTTTCTACCAAAATAATGTGGAAGGACCGGGCCAAATGAACACGGCCCGATCCCTTCACCGTTTTTGTGAATGTTTGGTGGGATCTTCGTGTTCTTCATGGGTGACGAACACCGGAACGTTGTGAGTTCGTTGTGAAACGCAATGATCCCAATTGAAGACCCAACATCAAGACGTCCTAGCAAAGGTGCAACGATGATAGTGGGCGATGGATCAAACCGGAACGGGAGGGACCATCCCTTGACCGTTCTTCGAGCGGGTGAATCAAATCGTGAGTTCGGAGCGGATCGGAGGCCCGAAAACACCGAAGACGATTACGGGACATCGGGGAGACTTAGTGTCCGATGTTTCGTGATGAACAGAATGTCAGAACAAATAACGGACAACACGGGAGGCACGCTGGCCAGAGGCGTCGGTTCTGGAAAATTCCTGAATACACGGCGTGTACCTCTGACCAACATGCCATGTAGTGTGGGCGTACTGCAGCTTGAGTTTCTGGTTAGACAAGTAACAAACGACATGTGACCCTGGCCACACGGCGTGTAATCTCTACGTAGAATAGTAGAAGCAGCTTCGCGAGACATGGCGTGTATTCTGAAAAATACACGGACACGGGCAGTAATACACGGCCAAGAGGCACAACGTGCATTCTCTTCACAGAAGGGAAGAAGCGGCTTCGCGGGACTCGGTGTGTATTCTGGGGATACACGGACATGGAATGGAGTACACGGGCATGTACTCCACCACACGACCAGGCATGGCCAGTATACACGGAGCCGACCCCAGATGTTTGGACACGACGTGTAACCATACCACACGTCGTGCACATACTTTTTACACGAACAACCCATCGACACAGGCTGTGGTACACGGACAATACCCGTGGACAGAAGACACGACATGTAACCATACCACATGCCATGTACCTTCTTTTTTTACCCGACCAGCCCTGCGACACAGGCTGTAACACACAGGCAGTACCCAGTGTCTGATGACACGACGTGTATCATATATCTACACGTCGTGTACTTTTGGAAAATGGTCTGATCGTCCTGTTCTCTGTGACTTGGGAACGTTTTTCTTGGTTTCCCCCTAAGACATGGGACAGAACGTTGGGTTACATCAGCCCTGGTCTTCGTGACAGTTGATGTATCTACCTCTTTGACTCGAGGAGTGGATCCTCCCAAAACGAGCTTGCTGTGTGAGGGAACCCTAGAGCTGGCTGCGACTGCGACGACAATGAAGACTACATGGGAATCCTCCGTGGGTTCGACAGCGATGACTACAGCACTCAGCGATCCTGTGTGGATCAGTGCCTACCGATCCTGTGTGGGACAGCGCTCAACGGTCCTGTGTGGGCCAATGCATACCGATCGCGTGTGGGTCAGATCCTGTGTGGGTCATTGCGGGGGTTAGTACCTATCGATCCTGTGTGGGTCATTGCGGGGGTTAGTACCTATCGATCCTCTGTGGGTCATTGCGGGGGTTAGTACCTAACGATCCTATATGGGTCCGACGGCTTAGATGAATCAGTGGCTATATCTGATCATCTCTATCGTCTTACAAAGAAGTATACCTGTGTGAGCAGAGTCTTGACTTCTAATCTTATCGACGATAAGATTGATTTGATATCCTGTGTGGATTACGTTGTCCATTCCTGTGTGTATTGGGTTGCGAATTCCTATGTGGAATGGGTTATGTTTTCTTGTGTGGGATGGGTTGTACTTGGGCTCAGATGTTGGAGCCGAACTGGAATTGATGACTTAGGTATATGTATGGGCATATACCTAAGTAGTGTTGGATGTTACTTCGTGATTGTATCTTTCTTTTGTGGATTATCCTTGTGGATTTTGGGAGACCTTCGGGGGTCTCTGGGTCCCTACTATGTAGCGTATACTCATCCCTGCACGGGCTATGCCCGCACTATGTTGTGTTGGTTGCAGACGAAGGACAACGCTGATCGTGGTTGAGGCTTTCAGAGCAAGTCGGTACCTGGAGGTGGACCACTGGGTGGGACGTACTCAGAGCGGACGGCTGGACCCGAGGAGCATAGGAGGCTATCTATAACCACCCTTCAGGTGGGACTTCCAGTGGACGGCTCGATGTTGCAGCTTTACTTTTCAGTTGATGTACTTCCTTTTCCAGTTGTACATTACTTTTAGTTTGGTTTTGTATTCTGTCCCACTTACTTTTTTGGACTTACTATTGTACCCAGTTTTACTTAGTGTTTACTTCATAAAGGAAATGCCTTCCCTTTTTATTGGGAATTATGCCTTGGTGCTAGTCGCCAGCCCCTGGACTATCGAAGGCGGGCTTGGGGTAGTCACGGCACGGGCCCCGAGGATGGGTCATGACATTAAAAAACAACCACTTTTACCTCTAATTATAAGGTAAAAAGTTGATTTTTGTATGTTTCTTTATGGATATTACCTAGGTTGACCACTTTACAAAATTTTAACTGATGAAATAATTGTTTTTTTCACACCCCATGATAGGATCATGTCAAAAGTTGGCCCCATTTATGGGGAGATAATGCCACTTAACAGTCAAAAAAATTAATAATTCATGACACACAGTTCTCAAAACCAATTAAATGATTTTTATTCTAAAATTAAAATAACTCTATCCCAATTAAGAATGATAAATTTTAAAATATACTTTAAAAAATTAATCTTTCAGATTCAAGTGATGCTTTTAGTGTCCATTCTAAACATGATATAATGGATGGAAATTCCAACTAAAATCCAAGAGACATCTGCACTTCTCAATTCACTAATCAGTATAACCAACTCATTTCACCTACTTTAGAGAATAAATTTGAGTTTCAAAATAACTTGATTTAAATTATACCTAAATTACATGGTCCTGTAGTAGAAGACACAAATGAGCATATTCAAAAATTCACACATGTATGCTTGAGACTTAGGCTGAGAGAATCACCTGAAGGCCAATTGCAGTGGAGGGAATTCCCTTTCTTAATTTATGAAGTGGATAAGGAATGGTTGTTTAATATAAAACTAGGAGATTTCAATGACTGTGAAGAACTAAATACATTCTTCATGTAGAATATTTCCCCATATCCTAAATTACATAAATCATAAAAGAGATCTATGCTATTCGATAGTCAATTAGAGAGGCCCTCTATGAATACTAGGAGAGGTTAAAGAAGATATGTGCAAGATATCTATGTCAAACCATAGAGGAACATCAATTACTTATACTATTCTACTATATATTGCTCAAAAATGATCACAACCTACTGGAAACTACCAAGTAGGAGGCCATTATTGAAGGTCGAGGGCTCGTTTGTTGTCTATTTTTTCTTTGGTATTTTGTTTTCATTTAGATTTTGTTTTGTTTTATTATTTATGTAATTTTAATTTAGTATTTATTTTATAAATAATAATTCATACATTGTTGTCAAAGTGTTTTCAACCCCATTATTTTACTTCTTATTATACTTATTCTATTTCTTCTATTTTTTATTTCAGTTATTTCATGTGTTTAATTTTTCTCATTCTACTCTAACTCTTTATTTATTTATTTATTTATTCTCATTCAATCTCTTTATCTCTCTATCTCAATTCTTATTCCATTTATTTCTATTATTTTTTGTGTTCTTATTCATTCACTATTATTTTTATTTTTATTATTCTTATTCTCATTTATCATTTTTCCACAGTGAGCTCTTACCCTAAAAAATGAGGGGATGGCCCAAGGCTTGAACCAGGGTAGGTAAGTAGTGTTTTCTATTCATTTTGTGCTTCCAATCTTATCTTGCATTTATGTTTATAGTAAGAAAGTGTGAACTATACAATTATCGAGAATTCCCACCATGACACTAAACTAAAACTCAATTATATTATTTTTCTTAGAAACATTTCTCTCCCTTATACTAAACATAATCTCTTCATGTGATGAAGTTGAGCCGTTTAGTGGATGAAACAACATATGATGGATTCAAGTCATGGGAGGCATAACACTCTCAATGAGGTGTGTCATCAACATTGATTATAAGAAGAGGTGTAATTTAGTTTTATATTAACATTAAGGATTTCAAAACCACTAAAAAAATAGTATCTTAAGAGTGAGATTTTATAATTAAGCTATCAAAAAAAATTTAAACACCAATAAAGAGAATGATAGAACCCATAAAACAAACCACAAAGGAAAAGTTCTTTCTTTTATAATCACATTATTTCATTTCATGTTAGTTTATTTTTCTACTCTATATTTTCATTTAAATTCCATTGATTTCATAGAATAAATAAAAACAAACAAAGAGAAGTATAACTTAGGTAAATTAGATCAAGTAGGTGAACAGTTGAGAAGCTACTTGAGTGAGACGACCCTGGTCAGCCTTAGTGTTACATTAAAAAATAATTTTTTTTCCATACCCTATGATAGGCATGAATCATGTACTTATTTTTTTTTAAGATTCCAGTATTGATAAAAGATGAGATATTTTATTAGTGCTCAAAAACACTGACAAAAGTGCCTTTAATCAGCAATAGAGTAATAAATAATAAAAGTAATCTACTGCTGTAGTGTGATTCAAATTGAAACAAACACTACAACAACCAAATAAATAAATTTCATTTAAATTTACATTAAAATAAATTAAAATTATAAATAAATTTACATTAAAAAAATTTCAATACATTACAATTTCATTGATATATATATAATTTTTTATAAAAATTTATAATTTCCAACAAAATCAAAAACAATTTAACTCATATGAGACTGAGTGGACCAATATTCCACTATTCTCAGGACCCTATTCCAATAAACCCTGATCGCATTACCAGTTTTTGAACACACCACCCCCAGCTTGAAGAAAAAAAGAATATACCTAAAATAAAAAACAATGCATATTTTAGTGATTCTATAAAGAAAACAATGATGCATAAATATGATACGATAATGCATAAATAAAAAATAAAAACAATGAAAAACATGAATGATAAAACATTATATATAAATAAAAAGGATAACATAATAGATAAAAAGCATATTCATAAGTAATACAACACTCGTTGTACATTTTTCAGTCACATCGGCCATACCATGCATCAGATTGACATGAATTCCTACACATCAAAAATGAATTATAGATATTTTTTTAAAAGTTTCAAGTCAATAGGAGCATATTTTCTTGTTTATAAGTATGTGATTCATTTTTTGAACTAAAGTGTCACTTTTAAATGAAAACATGCACTTTCAATTATATCGACCACGCCGTGTGTCATATTGACATGCAATTAGAAGTTAAAAATGAATCATCCCTCTTTTTACTAAGGAATCAAGTTAATATAACATAATTTTCTTGGTTTTGAGTATATAACATGTGTTTTGAACTGAAATGTCACTTTTAAATTGAAAACATACACTTTCAGTCCAACCAGCTACACCATGTGTCAAATTGACGTGGGTTTAATTCCTACATATCACAAATGAATTACAAATATTTTACCTAAAGTATCAAGACAATACAAGTGTTTTTTATTTGTTTTGAGTATGTGATATTCATTTTGAACTAAGTTGTCACATTAAAATGAAAACACACACTTTCAGTCATAATAGCCACACCATGTGTTAGATTAACGTGTGATTAATTCACATAAAAAATTAATTATCTATCATTTTAAAAAAGTATCAAGGCATTCCAAGTACATTTTCTTAGTCTTGAGTATGTGATATACATTTTGAACTAAAATTTAACATTTAAATGAAAACATTCACTTTCAGTCATAACAGCCACACATCGTGTAAGATTTATGTATGGTTAATTCCAACATGTTAGAAATGAATTATAAATCTTTTTCCTAAAGTATCAAGAAAATATGAGTGTGTTTTCTAATTGTTTTGTACATGAGAGGCTTTTTGATAAAAAATGTCAATTTTAAACCAAAAGCATGAACCTTCATCCATACCGGCTAAAATTTGTGTCAGATTGGAGTGTGTTTAATTACTAAACATAAAAAACTTATTATTAATATTTTTTAAAAATTATAAGGAAAAAATGGGTAAAATTTATCAATTGTGACTATGTGGCATGTGTTCTGAACTAAAATGTTACTTTTAAATGAAAACATGCACTTTAAATCATAACATAAACACCATGAATCAGGTTGATGTGTCGTTAATTACAACACATAAAAAAAGTATCAAACTATTTCATGAGTGTATCAAGAAAATATGAGTTTTCTTTATCAAATTTGAGTATGTAATGTAAAATTTTATCTAAAATATCAATTCTGAACTAAAACCATGCACTTTTAGTTATACCGTCCACACCATGTGTTTGATTGACATTTAATCTATTCCTAAACACTAAAAAATAATTATTGATAATGTTTATAGATTATAAATATAATATGAGTTCATTTTATCATCTTTGACTACATGACATGAGTTTTGAACTAAAATGTCACTTTTAAATTAAAATACAAAATTTCAGTCTTAAATCCAACACCATGTGTTGGATTGAAGTGAAGATAATTTATACACATAAAAAATGAATTATAATTTTTTTCTTAATGTACCATGGAAATTTGAGATCCTTTTCTCTATTTTTAGTATGTGATGCATGTTTTTAACTAAAATTTCACTTTTAAATAGAAAAAATGAACTTTCGGTAATAACATACACATCACATGTTAGATGGACCTGAAGTTAATTATTGCACATCAAAAATAAATTATAAATATTTTTTATAAAGTATGAAGATAATCTGAACATGTTTTATCAGTTTTCAGTATGTGATACTTCTTTTGATCTAAAATGTCTTTTTTAAATAAAAAACAAAATTTCAGTCATAAAATGCATTCCATGTGTTAGATTGATGTGAAGTTAATTAATACATGTTATAAATGAATTATTGATCTTTATCCTAAAGTATGAAGATAATATAAGTGTGTTTTCTTTATTTTGGGTATGCGGAACCTGTTTTGAACTATAATGTCACTTTTTAACATAAAACATTCAGTTTCAATCATATAAACCACACCATATATAAAATTGACTTGTGGTTAATTTTGACACTTCAAAAATAAATTATAGTCATTTTTACTAATTTATCAAGATAATACAATTTTGTTTTCTTAGTTTTGAGTATATGGAACTCATTTAGAACTAAAATTACACTATTAAATGAAAACACACACTTTTAGTCAAAAAAAGTAAAAAAAATGTACAATTAATTCCTACACATCATAAATGAATAATCAATATTTGTAACAAATTATTAAGGAAATATGAGAGTATTTTATTAGTTTTGAGTATGCGATACATGTTTGAACTAAAATGTCACTTTTAAACTAAAAATATGAAATTATGAATTATAAATATTTTTCATAAAGTATCCAGACAATAAGATCCCATTTTTTTGAATTTTGAGTATGTGATGTGTATTTTGAACTAAAATATACCTTTTAAAAGAAAACACACACTTCTAGTCATAATATCCATACCATGTGTCTAATTTATGTTCAATAAATTTATACACATCAAAAATGAATTATATAGTTTTTTACTAATGTATCAAGATAACATGAGTGTGTTTTATCAATTTTTAGTATGTGATGCATGTTTTGAATGAAAATGTCCCTCTAAACAGAAACCATACACTATTATCCATATTGCCCACACCATGTGTCATATTGATGTGAGGTTAATTACTATACATTAAAAATGAATTATCAATATTTTAACCAAATTATTAGGATAATCCATGTGAGTTTTTTCAGTTTTTGAGTTTTTGACATCTATTTTGAACTAAATTTTAACTTTTAAAAAACACACACATTCTTTCGTAATGGCCACACCACATGTCATATTGACATGAAATTAATTCCTAAAAATCATAAATTAATCAAGGCTCATTTTACTAAAGTATCAAGATAGTATGAGTATGTTGTCATAGTTTTAAGTATGTGATGTGTGTTTTGAACTAAAATATATATTTTTTCTCTACATATAATCCTTTTAATAAATTTTTAATTAATGTTACCATATTAATAGGGTCATACATAAGTCTTATTATAAAATTTATAAACTGTCATAATATAGTCTTATTCATCTTATCATTAATCAAAACCACTCCAATTTTCTCTAAAACACATTCTTTTATTTTATTACCCATCTTAATATTTTCATTTCTAACACCTTTATTTTTTTATTCAAGGTGTCTCATTAAATTCCAATACTCATGTCCATATAGAATAAGTAGTCTAATATCGGTTCTATAATATTTACCCTTCAAATTTGAAGGAATTTTATAATCAAAAAGCACCTTTGATGCCTTTCTCGATTTCATATATCTATTTAGAATCCCATGAGATAAATTTTCATTAATTCCTCCATCACATTAAATAAACATGAATAAATTTTAAAAACAATAAAATTATTAAATAACACAAGATAACAATCTTAAATACATAACATTACTATACAATCATCTACTATGAAATCAATCAGATCTCTAAATGATAGATGATTCCAAAAGAAGAGTAAAAGGGAGAAAAATAACAAGAATAATACCAGAAGACATAATATTTTTATGGTTTTGGAATAATTCCAACATCAATAAATAGTAAAAATAATTCACTATTTCTAAGAGAAAATTATATTGTCCAATCATAGAGTAGTATAAACCCTTTCTTGAAATTTATCACATAAAGTAACATGATTCTATAGTAACCCATGTTTATATAGTGCCAAATCCATAAAAGTCCAAGATACTACATTTTAGGTTGTATAAGTTAACAAAGATACACTAACCATGTCAGATGTTTCTACAATACCATATTTAATTCCACAATACTATAGTACTATAGTGGATGTTACTGATAAACTTTTTTATAGTTATCCAGCTCTGTTACAGTGCCTCAAAAATTTTTCTTGAGGAACTTTGACCCTTGAACCCCTGATTAGGGGAATTCTTCCACTAAAACTCCTAAAAATATCAAGTTGGTGGTAAAATTTCACATTTATACAATATTATTATTGGTGTTTCCAGTCACCTCTAATACAATTGGTCAGTTCTACTAGAGTTCCTCAAAAATTTGGGTTAATGGGAAATGGCCCCCAGACCCTTGATCATGGGTTTCCTACCCCCTACAACCCACAAGGACCTCACTATAAAATTCAATCCATGAGGGTTGAAGATTTTTTGTACAATGTGAGTTGCTATAAATTCAACCCAACTTCATCTAGTGAATTGGGATGCACCATTCTAACATCCTTTTATAAAATGACACTCTCTATATTCTATCAAATTCCTAATAAGATGAAAAAATTTAGATTATAAATTTTATATCCATAATACTATCTTAAAATGATAAGATAATTAACTAAATAATTAGTAGATAAAATAATCATTCATGATATTTGTGAAATTAAAAAAATTAAAAACATGATAGGAAATTACATGATAATGAAACCTTTAAACATTCCTTCACCATGTAAGCTACCACTCATTCAAAAAACAAATATATTTCTTTTTTTTAAATGCATGGATTGTATATAGTCTTGTTTGTACGAGAAAATATAAATAATTTTTTTAATAATTTTATTAAATGAAATTGTAATTTCAGTAAGAAATACCTCTTTAGGGATTCTAGTTTATGGATGAAATCTGATATCTTTTATAAATTTAAAAATTTAATGACCATAATAAATTTCATTACTTTGTTTTGGAAACTTAAAAAACATTGATCAAAATAAGAAATTTTATTTGATAGTGAAAGATAATTATATATAACCTAAAAATTATCAAGTTGTAAAAATCTATAATATTCTTGTACGCGTTAGCTATATTCATACCATGGTTGTGAAAATCAATAAACTGAACCCTATCATTAAAAATGATTGTTAAAACATAATATAAAACATATAAGTTGAATTTTATTTGTAAAATAATTAATGTAGTGTATTACACATTAATAAGGGACATCATGTGTGGTACATTTTTTGGGTAACCTCGCATTGTATCCAAAAAAATAAATTTTTGGAGTATTAAAATTTATCACAATGAGAATCCAGTGACTCCTAAAAAAACAAAATGAATAACTAATGTATAAAATTAAAATAGATTTTATAGGATTATAATCTAGAGGTTTTCCACTACATTTATGTATTAAGAAATTTTTTTCATTTGTTATTTTATTTTCTAATTTTTTAACTAATTGGTGCATTCATAATAAAATATTATCTTTATTCAATGATTTTTTACTTATATGTGGAAGGAGGATTAAAAAATCCAAAATTTTATTTTATTGGTATTCCATTTACATTTGTGTGATATAAACATTTGTGGAAAATATGAATAGTTTTAAATTCTAATTGAAATATTAAATCAATTATTTGAAAAAATTTTATGAAAATATACCTCATGTATAAATTCATAACCTAGGATCTTATCTATTCAGGATTTAGAATTACATTTATACTCTCAATAAAATCATTTCAGTAATGGCCTCTCTCTAATTTTTTTCATTAAATTCAATGTAGGAATTTTTTTTTATCATGGAACATTGAATCACAAGATCTTAGAATTTTAATAAGTGTGGTAGTGAAAAAAATGTGGTAAATGAATTCTTGGAAGGTTATTTATATCTATTAGTTGATCCTTTAGATTTTATTTACCGAATCTTCCTTTTACCCTTCTGTCTCTCCTTATATAATAACATACCTTAGTTTATATCTATTTCCCGTTAATTATAAAAGGTTATATATATATAATATATATAACGGGCATACCAAATTTTCATTATGTGTGCTTATAAGATTAAAAATCCATGCTATTAAAGTTGAAATACAAATTCTAATTATGTGAACATAATGATCATCAAGGGGAACTGGTAGATTGACTCTTGAATCATGATGTATATGAATACCCACTCTCTTGTTATATTTTGGAACTTGATTATTGTAAAAATTTTGAACTTGGATATTTTTCATTGTACCTATCACAAAAAGATGATGAATGGATGCAAATAGATATAAATAATAAAATTTTATTACAAGAATAATTTTAATAAAAGAAAGGTATCAATAGTTATTTGATTCACATTTATTAGAAACTATTATGAAGAAATGAATCACCTAGGGTAAAATAAGACTTTTAGGGGAATGTATATCCTCAAAGCTAAGGGTGGATATTTCGGTTGTGGTTTTTTATTTTTTTATTATTCTCATTAATCCCATAAAATAAAATGGTTTATTACATCAGAAATCCAACTAACTTTTTTATAAGAGCATATATCTTTGCATTTATGTTTTTCATTTTCCCATCTGCATCCCCCCATGTCTTTGCTTTATCAATGTATTGTCTGAATGAAACTGAAAAACATACACCACTAAAATGACCATACCATTCTAGATTATTTAAATCCACTAAAATTATTTGTTCATTGGGTATCATTGTTCAAAATTATAGTGTTTAAACTAGATAAAAAATATGGGAAAATAAATAGTAATTGTTATGTATTACAATTTTAAAGTAGAAAAAAATTATATCATTTAATACATATACATGATTCCTTTAATTTCTAAGTGTTTTAAAATATAAATTTTCTCTTTTCATTTATGCAAGAATCCTTTCGTGTCACATGATGTGGGATGGAAGTGGATCACGATTTCGATTCATCAATTTGTGTATAAATAAAGACACAAAATTATGTTTTAGTTTCGTATCAGTTAAACTTTTTCACTATAGATTTAAAATATAATCTTTTTTTTTCTTCAAGTAATTCATACCCCATCATTAATTAATGGTAGGGGTAGTTTGGTTTCAATTCATGCTGTTTATTTTCTACACTCCTTTGATGTTTCATAAATTAATAATTAGAAATCAAAATAATTAAGGTATGTAATTTCAAGTAAAACAATACTAATAAAAAAGCACCTTAAATGATTCTTCCCTCCAACAAGAAATGAAAACACCCCTGGTTTCTTCCTTTATGATGTGTTTATATATAGCTAGTGCGAGGGGTTTTTCATTCCCCTTAACATCCCAAAGATTATGTTTCATAAGAAGTGTCCAAAATTCTCTATTAAAGTGGCTATTGGTATGAATTTCATCTGAAAGTATTCCAATATAATTGTACTTTGTAAAAGATAAAAGTGAGTAAATAAATTCTTCATTATTTGATTTTTCATTAAAATAAATAAATTATATCATAATTTTACCCTAATGTCTTCTCAAATTATTACCTTCAACACAACCAGAAAATTTACCCATGAATACATATCAATTGGTATATGCATTAAAGTATTTAACCTAATGTAGATAATGAAAATGAACCTATTGGGGGTTATTAGGTTGACCACATTAATTATATCCAAACTATAATTTTAGACCTTTATTTGTCACCTTAATAATTTTAGCTAACACTATCACGCTATGAAGCTTATAACTTTTTTCATCCATATGTTCTTCACCTTCTATGATTTTATAAATTTCATCATCACTAATATGTAATTACTTGACATTGGTAGCACCAACAAGGAAAGAATCCATTATCTATACAAGTAGTTAAATATTTATTTTAGATTATATAAATATAATAATGAACACATCATATTATTAGGAAAAACAATGTATATAAAAGAACTAATCAAAGAAATTTGACTTGTTTATCGAACTATTTATTTCTTTAAAAGGTTGAAAGGATTTGACCTCTTTATCGAGTATCGGAATCCCCTCCTTATGGTCCCCATTGAAACACAGGACACTATATATATTGAGACCACTGTGTAATGATTGTGTTGAAAAAATAAAATTTTCATCCTCAATAGAATTATCATTTGATCCTGTAGTTTTTTGAGTTGACAATAACACAATTGACCAATTATTTTTTATAGGATCCAGGGCATAACATACTTGTACTTCTTATGATTCCATTATACAAGATTCATTTTTGTACCCTTCATTAATTCACTTCACTGAATCTAAATTAATCAATTTTAAATTTAAATCTTTTATTAACCCTTTTTCATAAAAAAATCAGCACTTGGAATGTCATATAATACAACTACCATATTTTTTCATTGATTCCAAATTATGACATATTCACGTAAATAGGATTTTTATCCATGGTAGCCGAACCAGAAACACTTCTACTACAAGAGTAAATCCACTATTTTACATCATAATATAAACATACTGTTCCTTTATATAAAACATATAAATATTAAGTATATAAAATTTATAAGATAATATATATACACTTGATCCTGTAGATAATAATTGAGGTCATTCTGAAATTGAATTCATATGAGTATAAAATTAAATAAAAAAATATTATCAAAACTATCCTATAAACTATTGAGTTTATGTATACAATATCCATGTTTCATCCTTTTATGGATTCCAAAGCCTAATAATTACCTTCTGAGTTTAAACATATGGTACAACCTTTATACTGTTATGTAAAACATAAAGGTAATACTCCCCCTGATTTGTAATGGTAATTGTGACAACATCTATTTCATAAATTCCATAAGCCACTAGTTTCCATGTGTGATGGGATTTTGGGAGACCAATGTTATCCACATTAGATAGGAATAAAATAAATAATTCAATGGATTCCTCAATAATATATCACTTTATAATACAACCTCCTAGATAAATTTTATTTTGGAAAAACCCTTTCAAAATACTCACATATAGTTAAATGGGGTGAATCTACATATAATTTAAAGGATCACATAGTTGGATCTATATTACCCAATGAACCATCTAGTGGACCATTAGATAAATTAATAATGGTGTTTGGACATATTTAATTATCATAATAGGATATAAATTTCCTTTTTTGATAGTTGGAAAATTTGATGGGTTTATAACTTTACTAGATATATATTTGTAAAAGAACCAATGTATTGTTAATATGTGTAATAAATTTTTAGGTAGAATGTAATATAAATCTACATTCAGTAAATCCTGTATCACAACATGACAATCTGGTGATTTAAATCCATTTAACTTCAAATCCATCATTAATACAATATTATTGATATTTGATGAATACCCCTCAAAAACCTTTACACCATTAAGAAATTTGAAAAACTAAAATCCCTCTTTTTTGGAAAGAGTGTAAGAATCTGGAGGAAGAAAAGTCTGTCTTTCACCCTTCAATGGTGCCAAATATTAAATTATCCCCATATCAATCACATCCAACATATATTTAATTTCATATTTTTTATTTTATAGGTGCAATAAAAAATGTTGCAACGGTACTATCACATATATTTTTCTATATGCATGACAACAAGAAGATGTATGACATACAAACAATTATAATATAGTAATTAAAAAAAAATTTGATCACTTTTCCAACCTATTTTCATAAAGTTTTTCGAAGAGTGTTTACCAAAAACATTTAAAATATACTTTAATTTATGAAAATTTTCATCACTGGTTAATAGAGAATGAGACGTACCTTCATCTAAATTCCCTTCGATTGATACTGTCTAAGATCAGTATTTATATTTTTGGGTTAAAATTTTAATTTGTCCTAGAAAAAATATCTTCATGGAATGTTTCAACCTAACTGAGAGCGTACCTTCTCAAAAAATGAGACATCCTAACCTTCCTTTAATTTTAAATCCAAAAAAATTTCTATTTGTGGTAATGTTTTTTTATCACCCCAAAAAATATTGATCTCAATGTGAACTCTTGATCTCTATGAGAATCTTAAAACACTTCACCCAAAACTCACATCAATTTTAGATCTTATGGATCCAAATAAAAATCAATATCATTGCCAGTTTGTTTTGGTCCTTTTATAATCAAAGATAATATAATACGTTTGTTATTCATGTGTAACTATTATGAAAAGTTACAATTTACCAACATAACTAGCCTTGTACTATGAGTGCTAATCTTCACACAAAAATGATTCATTCAATCAGTAAATAGCACAAGATATAGGTTTATTGATTCATTTGTAAATTTAGTATACTCATGATTAATTTTGTTCCCCTGAGGAGAGTCTATTGGGAGATGAGGTTTACCCTCTTGAATTTTTGTATCTATATTTCATTTCAATTAACTTTCTATCTCCACACTTCAATATTTCCATTGAAACATTATTATGATTATAAATTATTATAAACCATTTGGAGGACTTGATTTATCATTCTTGTATCGATTTTCACCACACTTGGGGAATTTTTAAGTGATTCATGGTTCTCTTGAAATAATATACAGTCATTTGGAAATACATGTATTCTTTTAGAGATCATTCCCATTAAACATAACATTTTTTTAGTGTCATATGTTTGAAAATAAAGCTCATTTTCTTATGCTAACATGTAATTTATGAGAGATAGTGGTTTTCCAAGGATATTGTCTATTTATTCAATGAAAAGATTCAAATTATATAGCTTCAATATGACTAAAATTGTTTCATATTTTGAATAATAAGTATATAATGAAATTTTTATATAGATCTTTAAGTTCTCAAATAGATTTGGAAAATCATGAATGTCATTTTCAACCACCATTGTCATTTCCTCAATATGATCTCTATAACTATTTACAATTTTACTCATATTTGATGATCCATAAACCATAGTTTTATATCAATCACTAGCTACTTTAAGTTATTCACTAAGTTTAGTCCAACACTTATAAGTTTGATCTATTCCTTGACAGATCAGGTGCTCTTCCAACTCATCTGAAAAAATTCATCTTGAATAACAACATTATAGACACAAAACATTATTTGAGAAGGGTCATTTCCACACTCCATTACAAACTTGATGAACTCTTTAACCCAATATCTATACTCTTTTGTCATATAATTGACATACATCAATTTTTATTCATATTAATCTTATTTATTTCAAAAATAATCACATTTAACAAAAAATAAATAAATACACAGAAGTTTATTATATAACTTATAATTTTTTACATGAAAAAATTACATAAACTGTAACTTTTAAAAATATAATTATAAATTATATTACATACATATATAATGTATATAAAGGAATATATAAAAATACTGTGTTTATAATACATTTCAAAATATAAATATATAATAAAATTGATATATATAATATCGTATAATATACAAAAACCACAATGATATGTAAATGAATTAATTTTTTATGTATAAATATATAATTATGAATATGTGTGCATGTGTTTGTGTGTGTATAAATGTATAAATAAGCATATATATATATATAAAGAAAAAATTTAAAAGTATAAACTGTAAATTTAATGAATATTCTTCCAAATTATGATATATACATAAATGAAGTCATAAAAATTTACATAAAAATTTAATTAACATACTATTATGTGTGTGTGTGTGTGTATAAATTTCCAGACACATACACACACAAATATGTAAACAACACAAAAATATAAAAAAAAAACATATATAAATATTTATGCGTATTAAAATAGTTGAAATAAAAATAATTATATATATATATGTGTGTGTGTGTGTGTGTGTGTGTGTGTGTATATATAAAAAATATACACGAATGATAATGCAAAGAACAACCAAAATAATTAGAGATATAATTAATCATACTATCTAAATATAAATTTACACACACACACAGACACATATTTACATATATAAAGAATAAGGGATTAGATTTATAGCCAATTATGGGGAAAAAAGATCATGAAAAATCATGCATGATCATTTGAGAAATCATTAAAAACAAGTTACAAATAACATACCTTCCATTTTGAGGGATGATTCGTACAAAAAAACTCCATATAAGTGAAAAGAATATTTGGGTTCATTTGAAGCATAGATAACAATGAGGAATAACATGACTGTTATGGTTCCTTTAAGAAGAGAGAACATGTTTTATTAGTGATAAAAAACACAAATTAATGTAAAATTTATCAACGTTAAAATGATAATTGTTAAGAAAGAAATATTTTTGTCAGAGCTATAGAATGCTGATAAATATTCCTTTATCAATCCAAAATATAGTTCTAGTAAACACTTAATTTGAAATAAATTTAATAAACATCTAATAAATTAATATTAAAAATTTAAATTTACATTTAAATATTTCAACAAATTACTAATTACATTAAAAAATTAAAAATTAAAAAAATAAATTTATAATAAAAATGAATAATTATTAAAAATTAATAAATTACAAAAATATTAAAAACAAATAAATAATATTAATAATATAAATTAAACATATTAATAATAAATAAATATTTAAGAAATGAATAAATATTAAAAATTATATTTAAATAGAGAAGATTTATAAAAAATTACTAATTAAAAATGAATAAATAATAATAGTATATAGATTTAAATATCAAGTTAGTAAAATAAAAATATATAAATACTAAAAATGGATAAATATTTATTATATAAATTATAAAAATATTAAAAATGTTAAAAATTAGTGCATAAAAATGTATAAATAAATATTAAAAATTGAATAATTTGAAAAAATATTAAATGAATAAATATTAAAAATGAATGAATTAAAAAAATATTAAAAATGATTAATAAATATTTAATTATAGAGTATTTAAAATGAATAAAACATGAATAAATAAAAATTAATAAATTACAAATATATTAAAAAATAATAATATTTTTGGTGGGGTTTGTGTCTAGGGGTCGATTTGCTGGATAATATCAGTAATAGGTTAGTGCATATGATCAGCTCGAGGTGTGGCAGTAGGTGATACATGCAGGCGTAGGGATCGAGGTTGAGTTGTCACTATGGGATTCAATGTTGTAGTGGTTTCAAAATTTAAATTTATCTTTAGAAAGATTCTAGGGATATATCACATAACTTTTTATTTTTTATTTTTTTTTTATTTATTGACTTTTGTTTGGTGGTTTACTAGTTAGTTGTTGGGTCATACTAGTTGGATAAGTGTTTTGTTGTGAGAGTTCACACTTATCCTTAAAATTTTATTCCTGAAATACTAAAAACATGGATTTAGAGGAGAATAAATAGTATTAATTATATAAATTACAAAATATTAAAAATGAATAAATATTAAAAATTACATTAAAATACAAAATATTTGAAATTTATTATTAATTATATAAATATATATAATATTAATTATATAATAATTTATATTAGGTAGATGAGATTATAAACCATAAATACATACTGACCAAAGCATTCTAGTGGGTCAGACCTCATCTCTCCCTATAAGGATTGAAATTCAAAAAAATGAACTTATTTTATTATATATAATTGGCTCAAAGTCCAATGTTATTTGATGGTCCCAAGGCCCAACTAAATGTGCCCCAAATTCCCATGATGAAAATGACCCAAAGGTCCAGATTAGAAGAATTGCATCATGCTACATCACCAGTCTTTTCACTACACCTCCTGGACTATATGGTTACACCCTTTTGTCCTCCATCTCATTGTGGAAGGTCACCCCACCATTCCACATTATGAATCCATGTGAGTAGAGGGTTGGTTTATAGGTTCAAATGCACCAATCACTCTTTTGATCCTCCCACCCAGTGATGCATGCATGTTACCACATTGAGCCACACCATCCTCCTGGTCACACTAGCAGCCCTTGTCACCAAGTAGCACACTGTGCTTCCCTTCTAGAAACTATCACACTATGCTATAATTCTTTATGATGTGGTAGGGCACCGCTCTATCCCACATCAAAATTCCATCCTGGTAGAGATTCAGTTGGTGGGTTTCAATGCACTGATCACTCTTTCGATCCATCTACCTGGTGATACCTATGTGTCACTATGTCGCACCACCTAGCTAGTCACGTCACACCATTCACCTAGTCTTAATGTCATAAATGGGCAGATAAATCCCCCCTTAAAGGGGCTACTAGGATTTGAACTCTGGTTGGATGCAAAATTATGGGGTGACTTTACCACCCATGTAATCACCCAACTGCATATTAATTATATAAATAATATAAATAATATATATATTAAAATAATTTCAATAATATTTTAAAACATTTATTATTATATAAATGAATATATATTTAATATTACAAAAATGAATACTTATATATATATATATATTTAAAAATATTAATAACTATGTTTCAATTTATATAGGTTTTTTTCAATATATCACAAATTAATAATAAATTAACTATAAACATTATTTAAAATAATACTAAATTATTATTATTTTAATAAAAATATATAAATTAATAATAAAGTATTTTTTATCAACTATACGAAAAATATAAATGTTTACATGTTTTCCAGAATATATTATTAATTATAAAACTTTAAAATTAAAAGTACTAATGTAACACCCCAAGAATTCATAATGTGTTATTTCTTCAAAATAATTCAATAACTTGCACTACACGCAACACCGAGTTCAATCACACCATGACTTACAAAAAAAAAGCCATTAAAAGAGGTCATGAATAGCATTAACTACATTTTAAACTTTATATAATCCTTATAATTTTTCCATATTATGAGTATCTTAGACATAATGCAAGAACAAATTCATTTTCAGTATTGCACTTTTATCAACTTTTAATAGTGAAACCTTTTTAAATACAATATTTTAAACTTTTTGACTAAATGGGGACATCAAAAATTTAAAATGAAACATCCCAAGCTTCTATGGTACGCTTCTCTTTGAATAATGCGATAGCGTGTGTTGTACGAAACACCGAGTTCTAACAACCAATCAAACTAGCCGTTATGAATAGTAATACCTACTTTTTAAAATTATATATATTTTATATTTTAAAATGGACTTCATTTTTGGATTCGGAATATCTAATTTAGCGTAAGGTGAAATTTTGGTACTTTTCGGATAACTTTCATATTTTGATGAATAGTGAAAATTACTAAATTTTAATTAAAAACAAATTTTTTAATCAAAATAATTAATAGTGATAAATTATGAATTTGAGTGGCTTTAAAGTATATTTAGAATATATTTTTACCATTTAATATAATGTTGGTCATTGGACATAATTTTACAATTAAACCGAACATAAAAAAGTGTCAATCTTTTGATAGTTATTATCTCTTAAAAACACGCTTTTTGTTTTGACAGCGGGAATTAATTTTAAATTAATTTCTGCCACTTCTGTGTTTTGAATTTAGGAAAATTGATTCCATATTTGGAATCAGGATGTTCAAATTGTGTAAATAGGTAACTTTTATTTTTAGACATTTTTAATAATTACTGCGGTAAATATTTTATTTACCATGGTTAAGGGTAAATCCGGTAAATAAGGGTTAAAAAATAATATTATAATAATACTAAATTACCCTAAAACGTGTCTTACCCCTATTGGTTGATACATGGTCGACCATGGGCATCTTTGGGTCTATTTTGGGACCCCATGGATCCACTTGTAAGTGATAATGACACTTTATTTTAATTAAGTTAAAATGAATACAAAAATGACACAAGCATATATCTTTTAGCAAAACAATTGTTACATAGGGTTATATATGTTGGATTTTAGATTATAAATATTCATTAGAAAGATAAAAAGATTTCCTACATAATTATATTTTATTTATAATTTTTAGACATTAAATAATTTATTTTATTTATGACACAATGATGATGCAGTAATTACTATAATAGTGAAAAATTAAAATAATTGATATTATAAATACCCAAATAAATATAATATGAAACTTTTAATGAATTAAACAAATTTTCTAGGATAATATGATATATTTGGATTGATTTAATTGACTTTATTCGAAGTAATCAATCTGTTATAAGTTTCACAAAAATCAACTATTGAATAGTGTCAAAATTGACATAAAAGAGTTCTTAAAACAAATATTATATTATTAATTGATATTAAATTCCTAAAAATCTATGGTTCGGCCAAGAGACTTATATAATGATAGGTTCATCATTAATGGACCACTTGGGGGTCATTTGGATGTATATTGTATTATTATTAACCATATTATATAAAAATACAAAGAGACATTGTAAAAGTGAAACTAATTAACTTAGAGTTAATACTTAAAGATAAGGTTAATATAAGTACCCAAACCTGTCTAAATTCTACTAGTTGAGTTTTTTTCGACCCATACCCACCTTAACCTTTGAATAGTCAACTTTGGAGCCATTGGAAACCGAATATGAATTTATTCTAAACTAATATTTCTAGCTTTTCCAAAGGTGCCCCTCACCCCTCTTATAAAAGGGCACTCCTCCTTCCCATTTCTTCACACCTTAAAAGCCTTTTGGTTCGGCCAAACTCTGCCCAAATACTCTCCCAACATCCCTCACTACAACCTAGAGGCCTTAGTTTGATCAGAAAGCCATCTTAAGGATCCCTTTTGATCAAATCAAAAGGAAGAACCCGAAGAAGAGGAGGTTAACCTACCCCAACCAAGTAAAAGTACAAGGTAAGGGATTTTCTTATCTCACATTAAATTCTGTGAGATTTCCATTGTTCGCCACTAAATTATTGAAAGTGGTGTATTGTGTACTGCCATTTGATATATATTATCATGATTCTCTTTATATTCATGTTATTCTGTAAATCATTTGGTGGTTATAAACTATTGGCCATACGACTCAATTGATTAACGTGGTAAGGGGTTTTCATCTCACTCCTTATTTCCGTGAGATTCATGCCATATTGCCACCATCACCATTTGTGTGGTGTATGTACTGCCCATAATTATATTCTTTGTGTAATACACTCTAATTTATGTGTATTTACATATTCATTGTATGATACCTCTTTCATGGGTTACATGTTTCATAAGTTACCAAATTGGTAAGGGTTATTTCACAATCTCTTCATTATCCGAGGTTGTTTATACGTAATAATATACTGGGATCTCTTTATCATGCACATCCATGTTTCTTCAAAATGTATTTCAAAATATTTTTAACATTTACAGGAATATGGGTTAAAGTCATTTATACCCTTTTTTGAATTTTTATAAGAGTTTTATAAAAGAATCTTTCCGTCGTTTTTCAAACAAGGTTCTTTTTAACCTTTTCGACAAAATTAAGGTAAGAATGTTTTTTTTACTTATACGGCGGGTGCGGCTATTTTCCGCCGTTATAAAATCTTCAAAGCTTCCCTTACAAGCTTATAAGATTATTTTCGAAGAAAATGTTTTATTTTATATGGATCTTAAATGATTTCAAAATAAAAGGAGATATTTCTTTAAAAAGAATTTTGATTTCATCTATGTCAACATCCTTTGATGGATTTTAAGATTATTTGAAGTTGATTTATTATGATACAAAACTTCTATATTGTATTGAAGGTTTTGTGATATGTTTGACTGTGGATGTGTTATTTTTATACCATTCATAATTTATGGTGAAAGTATTGGCATTTCGTATGCTAGTTCCAATAAGAATGTTTATGTTATATTTCAACCTTTACTTCATATGAATGTGTTGGACAAGTATGTTCGAGGTTGGGGACTGGTTAAAGTAAGCCCTCCAGGTTGGGGACTGGTTAAAGTAAGCCCTCCAGGTTGGGGACTGGTAAAAGTAAGCCCTCCAGGCTGGGGACTGGTAAAAGTAAGCCCTCCAGGTTGGGTTCCGGCTACAGTTAGCCCCAAGGTCTTGGGATGAGGCCTTGACAAAGAAATTAAAGGTTCAGCATTTTGCATTCCAACATTATGAAAGTGGTTATTGATTTTTGCATGTGATTATTCGATTAGTAGAATATCCATGTGAATAAGTAAATGGAATTATTTCATTTTATTTATGCCATACCATGTTGAAAGTTCATGTTTGGAAGGATTTTGTTTTAGTTATATATTTCCTTAAATGTTTATTCTTATTTATGAAAGTTTCCGCTATATTGTTATCCTTACTGGGAATTTGAGCTCACCCTTTTCCTATGTTTTATTTTTCCCAGGAAATGAAGAAGTAAATTATGAATGACCTGCAGGGATATTATGTGGGGATATGAGTTTGGATTATGGATACATTATGTTGTTGTAGTAGTTTTTCATTTTATGATGTAATGTAAAACTTATGAATATATCTAGTGTTTCCAAGGCTACTAAACCAATCGGTCTTTCGAGATTTGATCTTTCTTGTGATCATGCCAATGTTACGAAGTAATGCACCGAATCTGGGTAGCTGGGGTCGGGGCGTTACAGTTGGTATCAGAGGAAGTTTAGTACAAACCTTGGAAGCTAGATTTAGATAAACTCTGATTAGAGCACGTAGACCTAAGATGAACTTTGAGGATTAGTATAGAAGAACTTCCTAGAATTTTGGTATTGTAGAGATTTTGTGAGTTTTCCGAGCAATACATCCCTGTCTGGATACGAGCAGGTAGAGGCGGCTCTGGCACAGATGTACCTAGGGGTAAAACCCGAAAACACCGCTTTGAGCTAGACTCGAACGGGAACTGGTGCACGACAATGGGCCTTACTGCACTCTTGGTTACGACACTCCCGGGGGATATGCTTAGGATAATTCTCATTTTCTTTACAAACCATTATGAAGGGTTTATGAGTATATACATCCTCAAAGGAGACATTTTTATGATTAGGGATTATATCCATAAACTATTTAATTTATGTTATGTGTTTTAAAAGTTTGGGATTAGGTATTGTTATTCATAAACTAATCTAGTGTATGCCAATGTTTAGAAATGGCGCCTAGTAGAAGGAATGAGAACTCCAGCAATGCACATGATACAAAGAGAAAGAAGGATCATATATTTTATGGTCTTAAGCCAGAATTTACAAGAGAAATAGTCTCGCATGTATTATCATCATATGAAGAAATAATATCATGTGTTGATAAGATAAGTAAAGAGTTTACTGAGTCCTATGGCTTTGAAGGGAAGCAAAAGAAGAAAAGGGTGGAAGAGAGAAAGATGGATAAAGGGAAGAGGAAAAAGAAGAATTTTCCCATATGTGGTAACTGTGGAAAGAAACACCCTGGAACTTTCCTGAAAGGAATGGGAGTTTGTTATAAGTGTGGAGGAAAAGGGCACAAAGTACGTGACTACAAGGGTAAGAAAATGGTTTTAAATGTACAATGCTTCATTTTCAAGGAGTTTGGACACTACACAAACCTATTTCCCAGTCATCAGACTATGCCACAAATGATGTTATTGGATAATAATCAAGTTATAGTACTACCACAGATGAAGAGGAATGAATAGAGTTCTTATGTTGATTATGTCAATTGAGTGTTGTATCAACAATGTACTTGTTATAATAATTATGGAGTATATAAGGATTGTACTGTAGTACTATTTCATTAAGGACTTGAGATTGTGTGGAACAAAGAAAAGTGACTCAATAGCAGGATAAATTTTTGGAAAATATATGGTTGAGAGAATGATAAATCATAATATAGTTCTGATACTGAGGTAGTGATTTTGGAATAATATGTGATTGTTTTGGATAAATTATATTGGATATTCTTGACTACCTTGGAACTGATTAATGATTTGTATATTCCATTATTGTTGGGGTTTAAAACATTTTTGGATTGATGAGGTATATCCAGAATTCTATATGGAATAAGGGAGCATGAATGTAATCAATAAGGAATATGGTAATTTAGGATGTTTCAGTGTATTAAAAGAATACATGATGAAGGTATTAATATGCTATTACGTGGTAAAAAGGATCTACATTATGTTTAACTTCCTTATAAATGTTGGACTGTGAGATTGGTCAGAAATATTTTGGATAAATTCTAGTTTGAGATTAATTTTGGATTTCCATAAAAGGACATCCCGGAGGTCGGGCAGCAACCCGTCGCGTCCGGCAAGGCTGCGAGACTTGAACCCGCAACCGAAGGGCGACAAGGGTGTATCACCTACCACTGGCCCATGAGATGTCCTGGATTAAATAATGTAGTTTTTATTAAAATATCATGTAGATGAATTATAAATTCTTTTATTTTGGAACCCCTGTACGAATAGTGTAAATAGAATTTTTTTTACATTCTATTATCTTTTAGAGTGAAAGATGAGTTTGTGGTAGAAATTTATTAATGGATAAAACTCTAATTATAAAGTAAGTATATCTCCTTATGATCTTAGCCAATATCATAAATAAATTCCTCAACATTAAGAAAAGAAACTTAGAACAAAAATGTTTTCCTAGATGGTACCTTAAATCATCACTAATTTATGGCTTTGGGATTGTTGGCCTTTTCATAGCCATGTTCTCTACCACTCTACATCAGATAATTGATGGTTATATTTTTCTTCCATATCCATATTTTCCTACATGGAACCCTAGTATGTGTTATTTTCGGTAATCTTCATACTTTCGACTCTTTATTTTAAATAGAGGCCGCATTAATTCATTTTTCGATGTGGGATTTCAACTAAGATATTTTGAAACGTCAAAAATGTGTTATCCTAATACCCTATGTTTTGTTGAACCGATGGTATTTCAAATCATCATAGATTGATGAATTTAAGGACCTCAATTTTACACTTGTTTGTGATTGATGACCTGAATCACTACCTATAAATATTTACGTTTTTCCTCCAATTATATGTCTCTAATTGCCACCAATATTCTTCTAATCGAGATCATAATTTGGTGGTGACCCTTTTATTTCTCTTTTCCTCATATTAAGACTAAATTTTAGTAACCCAATTTCTAATGTGGGTTTTCCCACAAATATATTTTCTACTTTCAACCTTTTATTTTCGAAGAACAATTTCAAATTGCGAGGACGCAATTTATTGAAGGAGGGGAGAATGTAACACCCCAAGAATTCATAATGTGTTATTTCTTCAAAATAATTCAATAACTTGCACTACACGCAACACCGAGTTCAATCACACCATGACTTAAAAAAAAGCCATTAAAAGAGGTCATGAATAGCATTAACTTCATTTTAAACTTTATATAATCCTTATAATTTTTCCATATTATGAGTATCTTAGACATAATGCAAGAACAAATTCATTTTCAGTATTGCAGTTTTATCAACTTTTAATAGTGAACCCTTTTTAAATACAATATTTTAAACTTTTTGACTAAATGGGGACATCAAAAATTTAAAATGAAACATCCCAAGCTTCTATGGTACGCTTCTCTTTGAATAATGCGATAGCGTGTGTTGTACGCAACACCGAGTTCTAACAACCAATCAAACTACCCGTTATGAATAGTAATACCTAATTTTTAAAATTATATATATTTTATATTTCAAAATGGACTTCATTTTTGGATTCGGAATATCTAATTTAGCGTAAGGTGAAATTTTGGTACTTTTCGGATAACTTTCATATTTTGATGAATAGTGAAAATTACTAAATTTTAATTAAAAGCAACTTTTTTAATCAAAATAATTAATAGTGATAAATTTTGAATTTTAGTGGTTTTAAAGTATATTTAGAATATATTTTTACCATTTAATATAATGTTGGTCATTGGACATAATTTTACAATTAAACCGAACATAAAAAAGTGTCAATCTTTTGATAGTTATTATCTCTTAAAAACACGCTTTTTGTTTTGACAGCGGGAATTAATTTTAAATTAATTTCTGCCACTTATGTATTTTGAATTTAGGAAAATGGATTCAATATTTGGAATCAGGATGTTCAAATTGTGTAAATAGGTAACTTTTATTTTTAGACATTTTGAATAATTACTGCGGTAAATATTTTATTTACCATGGTTAAGGGTAAATCCGGTAAATAAGGGTTAAAAAATAATATTATAATAATACTAAATTACCCTAAAACGTGTCTTACCCCTATTGGTTGATACATGGTCGACCATGGGAATCTTTGGGTCTATTTTGGGACCCCATGGATCCACTTGTAAGTGATAATGACACTTTATTTTAATTAATTTAAAATGAATACAAAAATGACACAAGCATATATCTTTTAGAAAAACAATTGTTACATAGGGTTATATATGTTGGCTTTTAGATTATAAATATTAATTAGAAAGATAACAAGATTTACTACATAATTATATTTTATTTATAATTTTTATACATTAAATAATATATTTTATTTATGACACAATGATGATGCCGTAATTACTATAATAGTGAAAAATTAAAATAATTGATATTATAAATACCCAAATAAATATAATATGAAACTTTTAATGAATTAAACTAATTTTATAGGATAATATGATATATTTGGATTGATTTCATTGAATTTATTCGAAGTAATCAATCTGTTATAAGTTTCACAAAAATCAACTATTGAATAGTGTCAAAATTGACATAAAAGAGTTCTTAAAAAAACTATTATATTATTAATTGATATTAAATTCCTAAAAATCTAAGGTTAGGCCAAGAGACTTATATCATGATAGGTTCATCATTAATGGACCACTTGGGGGTCGTTTGGATGTATATAGTATGTTTATTAACCATATTATATAAAAATACAAAGAGACATTATAAAAGTGAAACTAATTAACTTAGAGTTAATACTTAAAGATAAGGTTAATATAAGTACCCAAACCTGTCTAAATTCTATTGGTTGAGTTGTTTTCGACCCATCCCCACCTTAACCTTTGAATAATCAACTTTGGAGCCATTGGAAACCGAATATGAATTTATTATAAACTAATATTTCTAGCTTTTCCAAAGGTGCCCCTCACCCCTATTATAAAAGGGCAATCCTCCTTCCCATTTCTTCACACATTAAAAGCCTTTTGGTTCGGCCAAACTCTACCCAAATACTCTCCCAACATCCCTCACTACATCCTAGAAGCCTTAGTTTGATCAGAAATCCATCTTAAGGAGCCCTTTTGATCAAATCAAAAGGAAGAACCCGAAGAAGAGGAGGTTAACCTACCCCAACCAAGTAAAAGTACAAGGTAAGAGATTTTCTTATCTCACATTCAATTCCGTGAGATTTCCATTGTTCGCCACTAAATTATTGAAAGTGGTGTATTGTGTACTGCCATTTGATATATATTATCATGATTCTCTTTATATTCATGTTATTCTGTAAATCATTTGGTGGTTATAAACTTTTGGCCATACGATTCAGTTGATTAACGTGGTAAGGGGTTTTCATCTCACTCCTTATTTCCGTGAGATTCATGCCATATTGCCACCATCACCTTTTGTGTGGTGTATGTACTGCCCATAATTATATTCTTTGTGTAATACACTCTAATTTATGTGTATTTACATATTCATTGTATGATACCTCTTTCATGGGTTGTATGTTTCATAAGTTACCAAATTGGTAAGGGTTATTTCACAATCTCTTCATTATCCGAGGTTGTTTATACGTAATAATCTACTAGGATCTCTTTATCATGCACATCCATGTTTCTTCAAAATGTATTTAAAAATATTTTTAACATTTACAGGAATATGGGTTAAAGTCATTTATACCCTTGTTTGACTTTTTAAAAGAGTTTTATAAAGGAATCTTTCTGTCGTTTTCCAAACAAGGTGCTTTTTAACCTTTTCGACAGAATTAAGGTAAGAATGTTTTTTTTAACTTATACGGCGGGTGCGGCTATTTTCCGCCGTTATAAAATCTTCAAAGCTTCCCTTACAAGCTTATAAGATTATTTTCAAAGAAAATGTTTTATTTTATATGGATCTTAAATGATTTCAAAATAAAAGGAGATATTTCTTTAAAAAGAATTTTGATTTCATCTATGTCAACATCCTTTGATGGATTTTAAGATTATTTGAAGTTGATTTATTATGATACAAAACTTCTATATTGTATTGAAGGTTTTGTGATATGTTTGACTGTGGATGTGCTATTTTTATACCTTTCATAGTTTATGGTGAAAGTATTGGCATTTCGTATGCTAGTTCCAATAAGAATGTTTATGTTATATTTCAACCTTTACTTCATATGAATGTGTTGGACAAGTATGTTCCAGGTTGGGGACTGGTTAAAGTAATCCCTCCAGGTTGGGGACTGGTTAAAGTAAGCCCTCCAGGTTGGGGACTGGTAAACGTAAGCCCTCCAGGTTGGGGACTGGTAAAAGTAAGCCCTCCAGGTTGGGTTCGGTTACAGTTAGCCCCAAGGTCTTGGGATGAGGCTTTGACAAAGAAATTAAAATTTCATCATTATGCATTCCAACATTATGAAAGTGGTTATTGATTTTATCATGTGATTATTCGATTAGTAGAATATCCATGTGAATAAGTAAATGGAATTATTTCATTTTATTTATGCCATACCATGTTGAAAGTTCATGTTTGAAAGGCTTTTGTTTTTGTTATACATTGTCTTAAATGTTTATTCTTATTTATGAAAGTTTCCGCTATATTGTTATCCTTACTGGGCATTTGAGCTCACCCCTTTCCTATGTTTTATTTTTCCCAGGAAATGAAGAAGTAAATTATGAATGACCTGCAGGGATATTATGTGGGGATATGAGTGTGGATTATGGATACATTATGTTGTTGTAGTAGTTTTTCATTTTATGATGTAATGTAAAACTTATGAATATATCTAGTGTTTCCAAGGCTACTAAACCAATCGGTCTTTCGAGATTTGATCTTTCTTGTGATCATGCCAATGTTACGAAGTAATGCACCGACTCTGGGTAGCCGGGGTCGGGGTGTTACAACTAATTTTAAAGAGTTTTTCATTTTCTTATATATAGATATATTATTATTAGTTATTATAGATGTATATATTGTGTTTATTTTATGAAAATATATATTTTATTATTTATTATAATTAAAAATATTATTATTTATATAAATGAATAAATATTTTTAAAAATATTTAATTAATTATATAAATATATAATTATATTAACAAATAATTATATGTATACCTATATAAAGATTTTCAATATTCACTTCTTAAATTTAAATATTTATTTAAAATTTTAGTATTATAAATATAATACTTTTTAATTATAAAATTACTAAAATTATGAATATAACATGATTTTTTAAATTCATTTAAATATTTAGTGTTGCATTTGTTCAATTACTGATTTATATATATGACTGTTTTATTCACACATATATATATTTGAGTGTGTGTGTGTGTGTCTGAAGAACCCAAGCACATGTGTGTGTAGGTGAACTCACCACATGTATGTATATCTAACAATAAAAAATGAAAATAATATTAATTTTATTATAATTTCTTTACAAAATAATCTAACATTAATTACTAATATATAAATATTATTATATTAATTTATATTATTATATAAATATTAGTAAATTCTAATTATATAAATGTATATAAACCTAGTAGTTTCCCCCAAGAATAGATGGGTTGGTCGCATCCCTTTGAGGTCTCGAGGACGTCTTGAGTTCGAGTCTCCCCAAGTATCCTACACATGTGTTTTATGGGTTTCATTGTATTTATCTCCTCCCTAAACCCATTTTAAATAATATAATAGTAGTAGTATTATACATAATAATTATTCACCTATACATACATACGTATATATTTATATATATTTATATATATGCATGTCTGTATGTGTTCATTTCTAAAAACCCCAAGGACATGTGTGTATAATAGGTAAACTCCACACATATGTGTTTATATACAACTATATAAAATGTATATACTATTAATTTTAGTGTAATTTATTTATAAAATAAATCAAAATTAATTACGGATATATAATAATAATTAAATTAATTATTATTATTAAATTAATATTAATTAATATTAATTATATAAATATATAATAATATTATTACACATAATAAAAAATAATAATAATTATTAATTGTATTTAAATACTATTATTTAAAATTTTCAAAATATTATTAATTTTATCAATGAATAAATATTTTACACTAAATAAAATATATAGTTAAATTTATAAATATTATAACTGTATTATATTTAAATATATTGGATTTTCAATACATTTTACTAATTAAAATATAAATAATAAATTTACTATAAATTTTATTTGAAAAATATTTTGTTCATTATTTTTTATATTTAAATTATACATTTTTAAAAAAATTATAAATTACATATTCATATATATATATATATTATTAAAATGCACACACACACATATATATATATAATTACATCAAATTCATTTGAATAACTACAGGATTTGGGGTGTTCTAGTGCTCCTTGAGGTTTATGACATCGGTTTAACAACCCTCGTGTCTAGCTACCTGATATCACACCATGCCCTAGAAAATTCATGTAGTGATGCTAAATCTTAAGTAAACATGGGATAAGGGGGAGTTCCATTCACACATATAAGTACCGTAAGAAAATTATCCCCCTCCATAAGGACTTTGAAATTTGGGAGGAAGTGATCCAAAATAAAAAATATCATATATAGATGGTTAATAGAACCTGTTAGCTATAGAGGGAAGATTCAAAACACTGAGGTAGTGCTGAGGGGATGATTATCGGATCCAAGGTTTTTCAGAACACCCCAAGGTTCATGACATGGGTTTAATATCCCTCCTGTCTGGTTACCAAGAATCACACTGTTACCCTTACAAATCACTCCATGAAACTAGATCTTCATTCCCACATAGAGTGAGGGGAGTTCCATGTAATCATATAAATACCATATTGGAATTTTCCTACTATAAATGGACTTTTAGTGCTATGTGTTAGTGATCCAAATAAGAAAATATCTTGTATGGAAGGGCGGTGTGACCAATTTTCAAGCGAAACACTGAATATTATCCAATGGAGGATTTAGTCGGTAGTAGGAAGAATACAAATCTAGAATTAGTAACGATGAATAATCTAAATTAAGGATTTGGAAATAAAAACTCTTAAAGGATAATGTTGAATAAGTGAAATGTTTTTGGAATCATTGGACACTCTATAGATGTGTTCATGGAGAAATTAATGATGTTAAATGAATGGGAACCCACTAATATATGTCATCAATATAAGTCTATTAAATGAAACCAAAGTAATAAAAGTGAAAAGATGAGATCCATTTCTCCAATGAAAAGAATGAGATATGAATCGAAGAAATAAAAATTCATTTCACTTTAAAATAGATTAATAATATAAGATGATTGTGAAGAAAGAAAGAAATTGAGTAATATTCATGTATTATTTATGGATAATTCTTAGAATCTTTCATGTATAGAAAATACGTGATTCCATCAAGAAAAAAAGGTTTATGTTAGATTAGAAGAAGCAAGCACAAAGAGAAAATAAGTATTTAAAAGTTTCTATCAAGGTTATAAAAGAGGAGAAGAAAGAATGACCATCAATTTATAAGATGAAAGAGGTTTTTCCCATTAAAAAATTAAATTTATGTTCAAAGAAAAGTTCAACAAGGATAAATATATCCAAAGTTGATTTTATGGCCTTTGATGAAAAAACTAGAGGCATTTTTGAGTGGTTTCAATTGTGATATCTTATGGTAAACCCACAAAAATATGTTAAGTAGAAATTAAAAGACGATTTTTTTTTTCTGAAAGTTGAGGCCTTGCTATGGCGACCAAAACATTGAAAAAAATATATCCACAAATTAGCACACCACAACTCACTAACTAGTTCAAGTGAAAAATAAAAAAGAATGACCAAAAGACAATGATTGAAATAATACAAGATAAAATAACAACATAATATATATGGTTCAGATATGAGTCCTACTCCATGAGGTATAAATGATTTATTTTTGATTAAGGAAATAAGGATGATTATAATATATCAGGTGTGTAGATCAAGAGTGATCTGCCTTACTAAATATAGTAAAAACTGGCTACTGAAACTGGTCACCCTATCTTATAATCATTATGAGGATTTCTCCCACATAGCTTCTATATTCATGGCTATCTATCCATCCGGTCAAAGAATCCCAGTACATTAACTAATATTATGGGAATGTTTTTCATCCTCTAAAAATCTTTCAACTTTTCAATTTTCACTTTTATCCCATCGACTAAGTCAAGGTGGTAATTTCTTATTCACCTCCTAACTGCACCTTCAAATCAATCTAACTATAAAATCTAGTAATCAAGCTTGCGTAACTTCTAGTGTACCATCAATCAGACACTTGGACATAGGTCTCTAAAAATATACCTTTTATATCCAAAACCATTATAAATGAAGCACCACATTTTCTCCTTCCAATGAAATAAATACCTTGGACAAAAAATGATTTTCAAAACCAAATATCACAATATCCCACTTGGAAATTATTTTCTAGGATTCATTACCAAATCCACCATTAGACTTAGAAAACCTCATTCATTTCACAATCTTTCTATAAATCTTGAATGGTTTCCCCACTATACTTCTAGTCAATCTAGCCCAAACAAGGAACAAAATTTCTTCAACACATCCTAGAATATATCCATTTTTAATTTATCTATTAGATTCTAATTACCTTATATATTTCATATGTTTTTTACTCCATACTCTAAAAACTTTTGGATTCTGTGATAGTTCAATTAAATTTTATTTATACTTGAATGAATCACCCTATTTTTAGATAAGTTAATTACACTTTGTAAAATATAAAATAACATCCCACCATATTTTTTATTTCTATATCTCATATAACCCCCTTCATCCCGATAAAATTCTTCCCAAATTCTGTTAAAGAATTATACCCAGTTTCCACTATCAAGAGTGCAACTACTAGTTGAATCTTTGGTATCCTCCTAACTACTATTCCACCAAAAGTGAACTCGTATCCAGTTGTTCTTTTTTGAATATTTCTATATCAAAAAAGACAAAGTCAACATAACCCTGAAATAAATAATCTTTTCTGAACTAAAATTCCATGTATACAAATCCCTGTATGTACCATAGAACCCACTTTATAGCCTCAAAATGTTATATTTAGTGGTTTACATGAAACTGTTGAAATATCTCACAGCTTTCACAATTTCCTGTGGAGTAAAAACCATGGATTATTTCAAGATTCCAACTGCCGATGCATAGAAAATATTTTCCATATACTCTACCTCAACATCCATTCATGGTACCTTCTCTGTACTTAACATGCATATTATTTCATGGGGTGTGGTTATAGGTTTCACTTCACTCATGCTAAATCATTCCACCACCTTATAGATGTAATCCAACTGGATCAATTACAGTGTACCAAAACATAAGTATCACGCAATCCTATTCCCTGACATCCTTTTAACTGTAATAAGATTATTCATCTTGAATTAATTGAAAGTTTCATCCTATATTTCATCAATCTTTTACTCACTATAATGGAAATTATCATATCTTCGACATAAAAAATAATGATGATTAAACTCCCATCATCACACACCTTATGTTAATAAAAATGTCCGAAATTTCTCTGAATTTTTTTTTAAACTATGAAGTCATTGAACTTATGATTACACTATCATGGAGCCTACTTTAAACCATAATTTATTATATTTAACTTGAACATAAGGACCTGGTTCTGATGCTCCATGAAACCAACCAATTGATCAATCTAGATCTCCTCATAAAAGTCCCCATAAAGTAATGTTGTATTCACATAAAACTATTCCAAATATAAATTCTCTATAGAAACCATACTATGTATCATCTGTATAGTCATATGAAAATCTACTAGTTAAAACATATATGAGAAATCCATGCCTTCCATTTCTTGAAACACCTTCAAAAAATAGCTACGTCTTGTACCTCAGTCTACCACTCTATTCCTCCTGTAACTGTTTAACCCATCTGTTTTGAAGAACCTTATTCCCATTAGGACTTCTCATTACCTCCAATGTTTCATAAACATATAAGTAATTGATTTTATCCATCATCGATAACTCTCACTTATTCAATCCTTCAAAATCTTCATTCTCTTCCCATATCTTATGATCTCAAGTGCATATTTGAGGTAATTATTTCATATTACGTTCACACCTCTTCACCTGGAACCCAAATCTAGTATATCTTTATAACTCCCTTTATGGATCATATCATTTTGGTGTTTCAACTTCAAAAGATACATCTTCTAGAGATATTTATTATAATACTCTACCCCAAGCCTCTATATTCCTAGATATTTTTAGTACTTCATACCTTTTTAACACAACTAGAACATGATTCTCATATACTTTATCTTCTAAATATTTTCGGTGTTCCCAATAATGAGGTACTTATTAAATACTCTAAAACATCCATAACTTTTATACGTCCATCCAGTTGAACTTCAGCTTTTGATGATAAATTTCTCTCATCATAATTCTCTATTAAGTTCTGATCCTTCCATAGGATCTCTTCATTGAAGATACCATTTAGACTTCTAACAACCTTATGAATGTTATTTTCCTAGATTCAAAAATAAAACTCTTCATCACCATATCCCACTAAGGAATTAAAATCAATCTTGTCCCTCTCCTTAGTATCAATGTGGATATAGGAAAGTGCAATAGTGACTTTAATATGGGTGAAATCAGACTTTCTTATGAACCAATAGAATTCTAGTAAATCCTTACCCAATAGAGAAGAGGGAGTATTATTGATAAATTATAATACAAAACTAACCATTTCTACAAAAAAACCACATGGAAAGTTGTGTAAATTATCATACTCATTTCACTTTCAACTAAAGTACAATTAATAATATCTATGATTCCATTATATTACAAAATACATGGTTTGGTCTTCTCAAATCGTATACCCTTCCACTAGTAAAATATTAGGAACTCATTGCTTCCTTACTCTCCACCATTATTATACCTTAAACACTTTCGCATAAAATATTTCTCATTTTCTCCTATGATTCTCTATTGAATAAAGGTTCCAAATACCTTATAATTTTTCTTGATAAAGAACACTGACATTTTCTTTATCATATCATTGAAGAGGTTTATATAGAATAAAAAAACTCCATGAGATAAAAAAAGTGTTATCCTCCATACATTAGTATAAAACAGATCTAAATTCTTGTTCTATACTGATTTACCATCTATTTGGTATAAAAAATTTCAATTAATTCTAAATATAGAATCATTTTATTTCATGTAATCCATGCTAGTGATCTATATTATACCTTTACTAGTAAGTATTCTAATCCCTTTATCATTCAATTGACCAAACCAATCATTCCATAACGTTTTGGAAGTTACTTATTTGGTAAACATCATATGTTCTGATACTGCCATTAGGTACAACATCCCATCCTTTACTCCATTATCCCCAAACATGGAACCACATAAATTATTTTACACACCATTAGTGAATACTGTATATAAACCTATATTATCTTATATTCTATTTAAAATTAAGTTTTTCCTTAACCCCAGGATTTGTCATATACCCTTCAACCCCAACACACTCCCATTATTTGTACAAATAGAGATGTCACCATTTTCTATAATATCTAGATCCTAATTATCAAAAAGGTGAAACTTACTATAACTTTATATAAATGTGTTATTTATAATTCCCCTCTCAAATGTTGAGTGAAATGAAGATCCAAATTCTATGACCCAAGACTCAAGAGAACTAGAAATACTCAATAGTGTAATACTTTTTATCTTTTGATATATGATTCACAGATCCACTTCTATGAGTGTAACTTTATAAGTTTACTCTATGCTCACAGAAATAATTCTTCATGTGTCCTTTATTACCATAATTTCAGCAAATGAGACTATCTTTTGTTAAGCTGATTATTCTCCAACTTCTTCTTACTTTACCTTTTCTCTAATCTTTCCATGTTGTAGATTACCCCTTTTCTTCCATGCTCCAGGAATTACCAAAAGATATTGTGATATAATTCTAATTAAGTTACTTACTTAAGATTAGGTCTCAAATTTCTATAGAAACAAGATCTATATTACTACTAGAATTACTCACAGAGGTAACTATCAAATACCAATACTCAGGGAGGGATGATAAAAATAACAATACCTACTCTAGATCTCAAAAGTTCACCTTCGATGACTCCAACTGACTCTTTATCATATTAAAGTCATTGATATAATATACAACTTATTTACCTTTTGATATCCTCATATAAAACAAACTTCACAAAAGGAAAACCTTGTTCATTGTGGTATGATTTTCATACATGTTAGTGAGGGTATTCATTAATTATGATGCGGTTGTCACTTCTTAGATATTATAATCCAAATCTAGGGTTAAAGACATCCATACCAACCCTAATAATTTAATATCCATACTTTACCTTTATTAATTATTTATCACTTCCAACATCGTACCCATAAATGGAAGATAAATGTCCTTATGTAGTAGACATTTCTCTATCTACATTATCTAAAACCCAAAATCTAAGCTATCGAATTTCTCTACTCAGACCTTTCCCCATCCAAAAAAAATTCATAAAAAAATGAAATCACACTAAGTTACGGTCAATGTAAAATGGATCACAAACCTTGTATTTATATTCCCCTATAAATAAAATTTAATAAAGTTTCCCCTATATCGATATATTAAACAACTTCAAAAGGTTTTGACCATTCAAAATAAACAAATTGATGCTCTGATACTGCTGGTTGGGATCACAAATATCTTCCAGAAACCCACAAAAATATGTTCAATGATACTTATGAGATAGAAATAAGTTACATCAGTTGAGTCTAAAATATTAATAATTGTAGGTGTAATAAAAACACGTCCATATCACCACACTAAAATGCACTAACCAATTCAATGTGAAACAAAAAAAATGACTAGAAGACAATGATTGAAATAATATAAGGAAGAAGAATAACAGAATTTATGTGGGTTAGATTTGATCCCTACACCACTGGGTAAAAAATGATTTACTTTTGATTAGGAAATAAAGGATGATTACAATCACTCAAGTTTATATATCACATGTGTTCTACCATACACAATATATTAGAAAATAGCCCATGGAACCGGTCACCGTATCTTTAGATCATCACGAGATGTTCTTAAACACAACTACCATATTCAAAAATATCTCAGTAATAATTAAAAGACTCCAACCACCTAAACTTCTCTAGCTAGTGATCAAGTAATTCTCTGAAACTATTATGAGTTTACAATTTTTACTTTTCTCCCATCGACTGTGACAATGTAGTAATTTCCAATGATCCTCCTAACTATAACCTCCAATAAAAGGATTAATAAATTACATTGATTTATATTTTTTTTAACTTCTATTATACCATCTACCAAACACATGGACCTTGATTCTTTCCACCCCACTATCTTTACCCAAAATAATTAGAAATAAAGTCACTAGATTTTCCCCTTCTGATGAAACTACTACCTTGGATGGAAAATTATTTTCATATATAATACTTTTTTTATCCATACCTCTATAAATAATGATTAGAAGAAAAATGGATTTTTTACTTTCATAGAGATAGAAACATGCTAAAGATTACACATATGGTGTATTAATTCAGTAGCTTTTCCCAAGTGGTATTACCAAAATAAGAACCTATTAGAAGGTTTGGAAATAAGTGGGAAGAAAAGGTTTGGTTCACCATGGCCAACCACATTCCTTACTTTAAGGATGTTAAAGGTACACCTCCCCCATGACTTTAAATGTTTATAATTATTGTTTGAGGTGATATTGATTTAAGGGGGAGATACGATCCATGGGGTGTGTATGAGAAAAAAGGAGATAAATGCAACAAGTGGGGATAAAGTGATTGCAGTATTCAATTGATACCAGGACTTAAAGATATATAAAATAGTATCAAGGCCCAATATGACACACAAGTTAGTGTTGAGAAAATACATTTTACTTTAAATAATAATTTTTATTTCCACACTATGATGAATAATTTCGTATTTTGTAGAGGCAAATATATAATTAAATTGATGACAAATCCTCATCTAAATATCTAGAGGTTTCAAAAAAACTTTAGAGATCAAAAAGTAATGTTATTACATATGTTAAATGGTGATATACCACTAAACGAAATAGAAGACAACCCAAATAAAGAAAAAACAATATTTATAGAATTATTGATTATTTTTTCATGTATTAACAAATATAGTATCATCTGATTGTTTTTCAGGATACCAGATGTTTCTAGAAAGAAAATGTCATAACCAACCAATGGTTTCCCAATTCTAAGAACTATATAAATATTTATTTCAAAAAACGAAAGGAATTTAGGGAAATTTGTTTATGAACATTCAAAGGCTATTTATCCTCATCTAAAATAGGATAATCTTTATAAAAATAGGAATGAACAAGGATATAAAGTGGTATTAGTTTGTTTAACATGCGGAATTACTCACACACATGGTACTTATTTATTTATGATTTTGTTCAAGTCAAATTGATATCATAGTATCTGCTGAAGATAGTAAAAATCTCAAGATATATATATTTATAGATATAAGTGAGTGAAATGAACAAAATTGTTGTTGTTGACTTAAGCTTTTGTTTCCTATACTAAGTTATTACTCAATAGGCTTAGAGGATTTATTGATGACTCAATACCAAGAGGTAAATTCACTCATTGAAACACATTTGAGTAAAGTATAGTTGAATAGATTAATTTTTTAGAGGTTGATCAGTGAAAATATGGAATTTTTTTATCCAGCAAGTGGAGTCAAGGATGGGGTACAAAGTTTTAAAATTCCACCAGTTATAATCATTCCAATGGTTTACCTATAACCCCTTGAGAATTCAGGAGAATAAAAGTATGTTTGATAGCTTATACGACACCAAAAACCAAGATTAGAAGAGAATTTAACACCCCAATAATTTAGGATATATATATATATTTTAATAAATTTAATCTCTTTAATATCTTTCCATACATACAACACTAGGTTTAAAATAAACATGACACTCTATTAATTTTTTTTATTTAAACAGTACCATTATAACCTAATTGTTAAATTGACCCGTATGAATAGTAAAAAACTAAATTATGAAAACTATATGGTTTAAATTTGTGTAAAACAAATTAAATAAATATATATTTATTATAAATAAAATAATAACCATTTTAATGTAAAAGAAATGTTTTTTTTGAAAAACTGCATTTTTTCAAAAGGGGGTTTAGTTGCGCTTTACGAATCTAAATTATAATTAATTTTTACTATATTTAAAAACATTATTTGATAAAATTATTATTTTTATTTGGATATAAAATTTATCTTAGGATGATTTTTTTTCTAAAAAGTTTCATTTTTGATGAATATTTAAAATATTGAATTTTAATTGGAAACAACCCTTTAGTTTAAATTATTTATAATGTTAAATTATATATTTAATTGTCTAAAAGTAAAACTTATTAAATTATATATCAATTAATCTAATTTAGTTTATTAGAATTATTTTAATATTAAAATATTATATAAAATCTTTGTAAACTTTTGAACATTTTCTCTTTGAAAATTGGCTTTCTCAACATGCCTGTGAGTTTGATTTTAAATTAAATCCTCACACTTATGTGAATTTAATTTGATAAAATTAATTCCATATTTTCATTAATTATAATTTATATTGGGAAAAAATTTAAACTTAATTTTGGGACATAATAATTAGTAAACATAATAAAAATTAATTAACATGGTTAAGGTTAAAAGCGGTGTTTTTGAATATTACATATGCTTATGTGAAAATTAATTCTCAACACAAATAATATTTTTATTTTATAAATTGTATTTAATTTTTATAATAATTACGCACTAATTATATAATATGTATCATTTTATTTTAGGATTAATTTTTTAATTGCATTAGTTAAAAAACTAATTACTGTGGTGGAAACTAACGTGGTAAAAGGGAGTAAATTTAAAGGATAATGAATAACATGTATAAAACATGTGTTATTTGTGTGGAATAGGTTTTTTTGGACTATATAATCTCTAAAATAAATTATTTATCAATTTTTAATCCACATGATGTGAGAGTGACCTCCCACTATTTAATACTTTTTGGTATTTACAAAAAATATCATTCTTCCTCAATTATAAAAGGGCAGTCACTCCAATCACTTATTAAAAAATATAAATCCATTTGTATCAACCAATACCTACCAAAATAACTTCAAAAATTCCATAACCTTATCTTATAAAATATATTTTTGTTATACATACAACATTTGAAGGAGTTTGGTGCAATCCTAATGGGGTTACCCGAAGATAAGGTAATGTTCTTCAATTAACATTTTTATTTTATTTCTTCCTAAACCTCCTTCAATTATTATTAAAAAAATGCTTATATAATATAAAAAATATATTAAATATAATTAGATTTTGTTTTTCTAGATATATCAACTACAAGAATCTCCACTTCCATCAAATGGGTTACAAAATCATCTTTTGTGTGTACGATAGACTACCACCACGTGAACCGATGTCATTCATTTTTCCATTGTCATCTCCCACAGTTGGCTATAATGATAGATATAAAGTATATATATATATTTGATATTTATAATATAATCATACCTACAGATTCATTATTTCATAAACAATTTTTTAAATTTTCATTACGTATGAGATACGATAACGTCACCCGTGTGTACGGTGGACTACACCTTACGAAGCGACATGATTCCTTTTCACTAATGCTTTACAAGGAAGGTAATAATAATAAATTTAATAAAATTATATGATATGAATGAAATAATTATTATATTAATGAAATATTTATCATTATAAAAATATAATAACTCATTTTATTTTTTAACCTTTTATTCATTAAAATATGATAACGTCTTTCATATACGTGTATACTACAACCTTCATGAAGCGATGTGACTCTCTCTTTTCATCACAAAACCAAATGGATGATATTTATAAGTATATATAAAGAAATAATATGTTTTAATGGTATTATTATCATTATTTAGTATAAAATATTACTTAACTTCTTTCTATAATGATCATTGAGAAAAGGAAACTTTACCCTTGCGTACATACGTCCTACTGTCTCCATGATCGTAACATATTTCATTTCTCAAAACCGTATTCCATGATTGGTATTAAATGTATAATTTATGTATATATAGAATAATTATGACATGATTATTGGTTTATAGATGTTTAAACAATTAAATCGTTGACCATAGTCAACACACCAAATCTGTTTTGAAATAATGAACCGAACATCCTCAAAACACCCAACATGGATTTAACTGATTAAGTATTCAAGTATGTAATTAAAAAGAAATAAAATAAATTATTTAATTATAAGATATTAAATATGAAAAATGTTCTTATGAAAAAAAATAATTTATATAAAACTATTATACTAGATTTAAAGGATATGTATGTAAAGTCTGGACTCAAGGTAATGGATTTCTAGTCTGAATTTTATTTCTGTGAGACATGTGAAAATTCATCAGTTGTTTCTTTTGTGTGATGTATATACTTACCATTTGAAATTTTATATCCTTAATAACTTTATTTTAATGATATTTAACATTTCATTTTATGTTATTATTTATTGGGGATTACTATTCAAAATATTACTAAAGTGGTATGAGATTTGTGTCTCACTTTTATTTTTTATGAGACACAAGCCCTATTTACCACATGTTTATTTTATGTGGTGATTATACTACCCAAGAATGTATTATTTTATTATTATCCTGAAAATAATTTTTGTTTACATATCTATTTCAGTATCCCTATTGCATGGGGTTTATGGTTCAAAATTTGAAAATTTGATAAGGGATCTTTGTCTCAAATTGCATTCTTTGAGAGATTTGTTGTGTTATGAACCTATAATATTTTATGATTTGTATATAAAGAACCTTCGACATGTAATATATTGAATTTTATTATTATAATGATATGATAAGTTTCATTTAACTTTATTATTTCATGGGTCTTATGATTTAATATTACCAAAGTTGTAGGAGTTTTATGTTACAATCTCATCATTTTTCAAGATTATTTAGAACTATGCTTGCGATAATGAATTCTTATGATCTATCTCTCAATAATTTCATGAAATTTATTATAATATGGTTTTTATTGAGAATAAATGTTTTCACTTCATTTTTCCTTCTATGAGTACTCAAGTGTTCAAAAAAATGTTTTTAAGAAAAAACCATATTTGTTTCTCTCTTCGATCGAAAACCCTTATTCCTCCAAAAACATGTTTTCCAAATTTTTTTAAAAAATGTTTGTTAATTTTTTCAAATGTTTTATTAATTAAAATTTTTCCCATTTTTTAATTATTATTTTTTTTTGAAAATAATCTTTCTGTAATTTTCCAAACAATGCCCATTTTTTTTTACTAAAAATAAGAAAATAATATATGTTTTTAACATGCATGACATGAACCTTATTTCTCACTATCTTGACCCCTCAAAGATTTAAATCTTTCCTTATATGTTTTAAAGTTATTTTAAAATATATTTTCCCATAATATTTTAGAAATTTTTGAGATAAATTATTTTAATGTAAAAAGGAATTATGATTTTTTTAATTTTTTTTAAAGCAGAAATGATATTTTCCTAAAGAAATGTTTTAAATGGTATTTTAAGCTTCCTTTATAATCTTTCATGGTTATTTTCATAGAAAATAATTTTTAAAATGTTTTAAAACTTATTTTTCAAAATAGAAAGGATATTTTACTCAAGAAATATTTTTATTGATTTTTTTATGTTTCTTATAGATGTTTACAAGGTTATTTTCAAAGAAAAGAATTTTTCCATTTTTTTTGATTTTTTAGTTTCTAAAATTAATTTTTCAAAATGAAAAGGTTTTTTACAAAAAAATTATTTAATGATATTTTAATGTTATTCTCATTAATTAGTGTTAAAAACCCTTACTATTTTTTAATGATATCATCCTCATTATTTCTCTGGATGGATTAAGATAGCTTCAAAGGTATTGTTATGGAAAATGTTTATTTTCCACTATTTAATCATGTTTTAAAGAGATTTTTATGGAACCCATTCCTTTTCCATGGGTTAATCATGTTAGAAAGTAATTGTTATGAAACCCATTTATTTTCTAGGGTTAATCATGTTTCAAGTAGTTTTTTAATGGAACGTATTTTTTTAATAGGGTAATTATATTTTAAGGATATTGTTATGGATCCCATTTCTATACCAAGGGTTAATCACATTTCAAATTGATTGTTATGGAACCCATTTCTTTTCCATGGATTAATTATATTATAAAAGTTATAATGATTGTTCTATGAGTTTTATGATGAAATTAATTCACTATATACTTTATTCATGATGTGGTTATAATAAATTGATTCTATGATGGTTGTGCGTAGATAGTGTTGTGAGAACCTGTTATAGCTTATACGATGGGTGCTCCCAGATTGCGTTGGGTGAGCCCGGTATAACTTATAAGAACGGTTCACATAGACAATGATCCAATTCATTGGGTAATGATTATGTTTTCAATCAAATTATATTGGAGTTCAACCATATGGTTATTCCATTTAAAAGGGTCTTGTAAGGGTTCTGTGAAGATGATGTCCCACGATTCCAACACATTTTTGTTATGATTTCCAAGATTTTATAATGTTTCTTTTGATCAAGATTCATATCACATGGCTCATGATTATTGATTATTATGACTCTTTCCTTTGATAAAGACCTTTTTTATTTTTCATGATTGATTATTTAGGTATTGATGGGTATGGGTTATTTTATGATTTTCTCATGCACTATGATTATGTCATCAGACCAATATGAACTTCTTATAATGATTTTTGAAATTCAATTATTAATGATGATATTTACCCTTAATTCGTATTTTATATCAACCTTTTTATGTTTCCTTTTCCATAATTTATCATGAAATGACATTTAATGAATTATATCTAAAAGGGTTTTATATGGATAATTATGATCATGGTGAATTAATGTGATATGAGGAAAGATGGGTCAAGTGGGAGAAATTATAATTTAAAAACATGGGTATTGTTTATATAATATTTTTTCATACTTATCTAAAAATATAAACCCAAAAGGTCCTTGAGAATGTAGGTGATCCAATATTTTATTTAAATATTATATGTTTTGGTTGGTAAAAATTGGGTCACCTCCATTGGTATCAAAGTTGGGAATATAAATATGATGATTTCAACATCAAATCCATGTGTGTGGGTTCTAGACTGTTATATTTTGTATCAGTGGTGAAGAAAATAATCCAATATTTAGGAACTATCATGTGTGAGCATCGGAAGAATCATGGATATTTGCCCAAGGACTTCATGTGGAAAGGGTATACCACTGGAGATGATGGTGTGTCCCACCCAAGAGGTATAACCACTGAGTACCCTGATAGTTAATAATTATAGTCCATTGGAAATAATTCTAGGCCATTATATTTAGTATCATATGAAAGGATTTGATAACTTTTTAGAGTATGATGTTTTCATGTTAGGTTATCTTAAGAGTTATGGATACCATCACAGGTCTATAAGATTATTTATGATCATTAGTTCAAAGTCCTAGAAACTAATTTAAGGTTTCATGTTATGAGATCTTAAATTGATTAAGGAAACTTTAGGAGGTGTTTTATTAGGATGATGTAAATATAAATATTTGGTTTAATGTGAAGTATTACTTTACATTTTGTGGAAATAAGTTTTAAGGTATTTCTAATGTTTAGCATTTATATGATCTTTTATATTGAGATAATAATGGGAACAAATGTTTTATCGTATAAATAACCACATTATGGAAAAGTTATTTGGTGACCAAGAGATTAATGTTATTTCAAATGGTGATCACCAAAAAAATTTCCTTGTAAGTTGAGAGGTATGAGATAACATTTTATGCAAAAACACTCTTCAATGTTTATTTTATTGAGGTTATTTGTTATATATAATTATATATTTTTTGAAATATTCATTTTTAAATTTGGTTATTATTTTTGAATTTTATAGATCAATGTATTATTTCATCATATGAAGTTTTATTCATTATAAGAATTATCTTACCATGTGCTAACCATTTTTTTTGGTTAATGTCTAAAGATAGGTGGAGTAGCCTAATTATCCCTTTTATGGTTATTTGGTCTTTAAAAGTTGATTAAGGTGATTTAGGGATGAAAAATTCATCTCGAATACCCATATTTTGGATAAAAAGATGAGATTATGGTTGAAATTGGCTCATCAAGTAATTATATTTCAATATTTTCACATTCAAGATGATAAAAGAATTTTTCAACTCCACAAAAATGATCTTGAAACAAAAATGTTATCCTAGTACCTTCATTTCTGACAAACCGATGGAATTTTTACTCATCACAGTGTTATGGGTTTGAGGTACTTAATTTTATATTGATCATTCACTTTATTATGATCAATGAGATATATCACTCTACATAATCATTCATTCTTTTCATCTATGTCTTAATCTCCACTTCCCACATATGTTCTCTAATTTTACGACCTACTATGTGTTATTATAGATAAAATTAATATTCCATTTTATATCTTATTAATTGATTTTTTATTGACTATATTTATTATGTGGGTTTAAAAAAATTATTTTCAAATTTCCAACCTTTTATTACAAAGATAAAGTTGAAATTATGAAGATACAATTTATTAAAGTGGAGAGGATGTAACACCCTAAGATTTTAAAAGAAGAAAATACAATTTGATAATGCATAGTTCACACAACATCAATATTAGAAGATAATTTAACACACCAATACATTAAGATATAATTATTTTTGAACAAAATTTATCTCTTCAACAGTTTATGATGCATGCAAAATTGGGTTTAAACAAAACATGATACACTATTAAAATATTATTATTTAAACATCAACATTATAACCCAGCCATTAAATTGGAGGGTATCAATACTAATAACTAAATTATGAAAATTATATGGCTCAAACATGTATATAAAAATAAATCTATATCTATTTATTACAATAAAAATAAGAATCATTTGAACGTAAATGAAGTGTTTTCTGAAGAAATGTATTTTTCTAAAAGGTAGTTCGGTCGAGCTTTACACACCTAATTTATATAGAATTTTTATATCTATTAGAAAATTTATTAGATAAAATTAACCCAATTTTTTAAATTAGTATGTAAAAATTATATTATGTTTAAGTCATGGTATTTTTTTGTTGAAAAGTTTCATTTTTTGGTGTATAGTAAAAAATAATGAATTTTAATTGAAAACTGCTTTTTTAAATTATTTATATAGTAAATTATTTTTTCAATTAGTTTAAATGTAAATTTTTTCTATTTTATATAAATTAACACAATTTATTTATTTGGAATCATTTTCATATCGAACTTTGATATAAAAACATTATAAACTTTTGAACATTTTCTCTTTGAAAAGACAGTTTCTCGTCGTGTTTGTGAGTTTAAATTTAAAATAAATTTTGACACTTCTATGAATTTAATTTTGTAAAATGGATTCAATATTTTGAATAATAATAATTAATATTTTTCAATAGGTTTAACTTAAATTTTATTTCATAATAATTAGTTTAGACAATAAAAATTAATTATTACAGTTAAGGATAAAAGCATTGTTTTTTAATGTTACTTGTGCTTGTACTGAAACTAATTTTAAACACACATAATATGTTTTTGATAAAAATAAGTTAATATTTATAATAATTGGGTTAAAATTATAAAATAAATATCATTTTATTTTATTCTTAATGATTTAATTACCTATGTTAAAAACTAGTTACTGTGGTGGAAACTAAAGTGGTAAAAGGGAGTAAACTAAAAGGCTACAGAATAAAATGTCATAGAAATATGTTTTTTTATATGGTGGGTGTTTTTATCAACCATATCATCCCAAAAATAAATTAATTATAATTTTTTTGGCCACATGAGGTGAGTGGGGCCACCCATTATTGAACACGTTGGGTATTTACAAAAATGCCACTCCTACTTAATTAAAAAAGGCAACTCACTCCCCTCACTTATTCAGAGCTATCAAGCTATGTTTCTCAATGAAAACTACCAAAATGACTTCCAAAATTCCATAAAAAATTTTTATAATATTATTTTGGTAATAAATACAATATTGGAAGGATTTCAGTGCAAAACTAAGGAGGTTACCCGAAGAAGAGATAATGTTATTCAGGGAAGGTTTTCAGTTTTGTTTCTTCCTACACTTCCTTAAATTATTATTAAAAAATTATTATATAATAAACTAAATATATTACATATATTTATTTATGTTATTTTCATGACCTAAAACCTTCACCACTTCCATAAATTTATTTACGAAATCATTATTCATGTGTACGATGGATTACCACCTCGCAAACGGATGTCATTCGTTTTTCCATTACCATCTCTCAAGATTGGGTATGATGATGGATATAAATTATATATATGATATATATAACATAATTATATATATTTAGTCATTATATGATATATAAATTTTTAATTTCCATTATTTAGGGGTTATGATAATGTCGCTCACGTGGACGGCAAACTACTGTCTCACGAAGCGATATGACTCATTTTGAATAACACTTTACATGGTATATAATGAGGTTAAAATTAATTAATATATATGATATAAATGAAATAATTAAGATATTAATGAAATATTTATCATTATTAAATAATAATATAACACCTTATTTCTTACATTTTTACTCACAGAAAGATGATAATGTCGTTTTGGTACGCGTGGACTACCGCCTTCACGAAGCGATGTGACTCTCTATTTTAATCACAACTCCACATATAAGATGTTTAAAATAAAATTTAAGAAATATATTTTATATTATAATTTTATGATAATTATATAAATAAAAATTATTCACCACCTTCTTTTCATAATTATCATTGAAAAATGAAAATGTTAATCATGCATACATATAACCTACCGTCCCCATGATCATAACATACTTCATTTATCAAAAACAAATTCATGATTGGTATTGAAGGTATAATTGATTTTTAAATATGATAATTATTTCATGACTATTATTTTGGATATTTTTAAATAATGAACTCTTTGACCATGGTCTGCACACTGAATCCATTTTTAAATAACGATCCGAACATCCTCAAAACACCTGACATGGACTCAACTGATTAAGAATTCAAGTATGTAATCATAAATAAATAAAATAAATGATTTATATATAATGTATTAAACTGGTAAATTTTCTTAATATATCAAATAATTTATAGACACTTATTATACAGGAGTTAAAGGACATGCATGGAAAGTCTAGACTTGAGGTAAGATATTTACAGTCTCTCTTATATTTATTGGAGACATGTGAAAATTCACCACTAGTTTATTTTGTGTCATGTATATACATCACCTATGAAATTATTTAACATGAATCCCATTATTTTTATGATATTTAAAGATTCATTATATGTTATTCTTTATTAGGGATTATTATTCAAAGATTACTAAATTGGTAAAAGATTTCCATCTCACATTTATTTTCTGTATGACTCAAGCCACGTTCACCACATATTTCATTTATAAATTGAAAATACTTCCCATGAATATATTTTATTGTTATTATCCTAAATATTATTTTTGTTTACATATCCATTTTATGATACATCTTTTAATGGATTTATGATTAAAAAACAAACCAGTAAGGAATATTTGTCTCAATTTTCCTTATTTGAGACAGATGTTGTGTTATACCCCCATCTTCTTTTACGAGGTGTCTATACAGCCACTTTGACAGGTAATATCATAAATTTATTTATTCCCATGATATTATAATTTTAATTTAGATTTATTCTTTCTTATTAATTACAATATAATATTACCAATGTGGTAAAAGTTTTATGTTATAAGCTCATCGTTTATCAGAGTTATTTATGATTTTGATTCTAATGATGAAATATTAGGATCTATCTATCAATAATCTATTTAATTTTGTCATCATATGGTTATTTATTTACAGTAAAAATTTTCCTTCATTTTCCATTCTCTATGCACTCAATAGTTCATAAATAATCTTTTAAAGAAAAATCATTGTTATTTATATCATCAATCAAAAACCCTTTTCTTCAAAAACCATGATTTGTAAAAATGTTTTCAAAAATGTTTTAAATTTTTCTAAAATTAATTATTAAAGATAGTTATAGCCATTTTTAAAATTTTAATTTTTTTAAAGGAATCTTAATATCACTTTCGAAATGATTCTCATTTGTATTTTACTGAAAATGTGAAAAGAATCATTATTTTTAATATGCATATCACGAATGGTATTTCTCGCTGTCATGACCACTAAAATATTTTAAGATTCCCTTAATATTTTTCAAATTTATTTTCAATGAAAATTATTTCATTTATATTTGTGAAATTTTTAGATAAATTATTTATAATTAAAAATAGATATTGTAAATGTTTTAAAATGTTTTTTAAAGTGGAAATTCTATTTTACAAAATAAATGTTTTAAATTATATTTAATGATTCCTTTATATGTATTAAAGTTTATTTTAAAATAAAAATATTTTCAAAATGTTTTAATTTATTTTTAAATAATGAAAAGGATGTTTTCCACGAGAAATGTTTTGAATTATTTTTAAAGCTTCACTTATATGTTTCTAAAGTTATTTTTAAAAAATTATTTTCAAAATATTTCATGAATTTTTAGTTACTAAAATTGATTTCTCAAAATGATATGGTTATTTTACTCAAAATGACTTTAATGATATTTTAATAGTATTCCCATTCATCAACTTTCGTAACCATTATTTTTACTTTTACTATAATGGGTATATTTTGTAATGATACCATTCTTTTTTTTTCTTGATGGATTAACATTATTTCAAAGAGATTGTTATTGATCCCATTTACATTCAAAGAGTATATCGTGTCTCAAAGATAGTTTTCTGTAACCTATTTATTTTCCAAGAGTTAATTATGTTTCAAATAGATTGTTATAGAACCCATATTTTCCATGGGTTAATCATGTTTCATAGAGAATGTAATGGAAGACATTTTTTCATGAGGTAATCATATTTCAAAGAGTTCATTATGGATTACATTTCTTTTCCATGGGTTAATAATGTTTCCAATGGATTTTTATGGAACCCATTTATTTTCCATAGTTTAATCATGTTATAAAATGGATAAAGGTTGTTTTATGAGTTTTATGAGGAAATGAAATATCTATGTACTTTATTCATGATTTGGTTAATTGATGTCAATAATATGATTGGTTCACCCAGATCGATCTAAGTCAGACCATTATAGATTATATGATGGGTTCACCTTGTTATCACTGAGTGTGCCCAATTTAGCTTATATGATCAGTGGGACAAGATAATGTACTAAAAAATTGGTTACTGATTATGTTCTCTAGAGAATTATATTGGAAGTTGACCATATGGTTATTACTTATATAAATATTATATAAGGGTTCTATAAACATGATGTTTAAAGATACCAAAATATTTTTGTCTTTCCTTCCATGAGTTTATAATGTTTCCTTTGATCAAGATTTATATCACATGTATCATGATTATTAACTCTTATGACTCTTTACTTTGTTAAATACATTTTCCATGTTTCATTATTAATGAACCAGGTATAGGTGGGTATGAGTTCTTTTATGATTCTCTCATGCACTTTGATTATGTCATCATACCTTTATGAACTTGTTATGATCATTGATGACATTAAATTGTTAATGATTTTGTTTACCCTAAATGACTATTTGAGCTAAGCCTTATTATGTTTAATTTTCCCAAGGTTATCAAGAAATGACGTTGAATGAATTATGTTTATAATTTTATCATATGGATGATGATGGTGACTTAATGTGATGTAATTAAATCTAGGTTAAGTGGGATAAATGACCATTTAAATACATGGGTATTATTTATGTAAGTGTTTTTTTTTCAAATTCTATAAAACTTTAAACCTAAAAGGTCCTTGACAATATAAGTGATCCAATATTTTCTTTTTATATTTTATTTTTTTATAGACAAAATTGGGTCACCACTATCGATATCAGTACCAGAAATATAATGTTTACGGTTTTTTCATCAAAATCAGGAGTGCGGGTTTGGGGCTGTTATAGTTGGTATTAGAGGAAAATGATATAATATGATCCGTTGTAACTCTCAAATGTGAGAATTGGATGAAGAATAGATCTCCACCCAAGGGATTCATGTGGAAAGGGCTTCCAATGGGGATGATGGTGTGTCCCACCCAGGAGGTGTAGGCTCCCATGGATTTCCATGATATATATCAGTTATAGTCCACTGAAAATAATTCAAGATAATTATAGTTGGAATTCAAGGAAAGGTTTAGATAAATTTTTAGATTAGGATGTTATCATTTTTTGTTATATTAAGAGTTATGGATCCCATCATAGGTCTATAAGGTTAATAATGACCACATGTTCAATGTCTTATACACCCCTTTGAGGTTTCAATTGATGAGATCTTAAAGTAATTAATGAAACGTTAGGATATGTTTTTTTAGGTTGAAGTATATGTAAATATTTAGTTTAATGTGATGTTTTACATTATGTTTTGTGGTAATAATTTTTAATTTATTGTTTCCATTTATGGTTTATATAATTTTGGATATTGACGTAATTATGATAACACAAGTTTTATCATATAGATAACCATGTTATTGAAAATAAATTTGATGACTAAGTGATTAATGTTATTTCAAAAGTAGATCATAATATTTTTGTGTTTATAAGATGATAGAAATGTGATAACCTTTGCGGTTAAACCAGTATTTAATATTGATTTTATTGAGGTTATTTGGGATATAATGTTATTTATTTTTGTAATGATTTAGATTTGACTTTGGGTATTATTGGTGAAGTTTAGATATTAATGTATTATTTCATCACATGAAGGTTTATTAATTATGGTAATTACCTCAACATGTGTTAATCATTTTGGTTTTGGTTAATGTATAAATATATTTAGAAAATACTGGTTATCCATTTTGTGATTATGTGGTCTTTAAAAGTTGATTAAGGTATTTCAGGCATGAAAAATTCATCCTAAATAGTCATCAATTGGAGAAAAAGATGAGTCTAAGGTGGAAATTGGATCCTAAAGTAAGTATATTTCCTTATTCTATCATTCTTGATGGTAAAATATTTACTCTACTCTAGGAAAATGATATGGAAAAAAATGTTATCATAATACCTTTATTTCTGATGAATCAATGGTCTTTTAACTCATTATAGATTTTTGGGTTTGAGGTCCTTAAATTTATATTAATTATTCAGTTTTATATGATCAATATCTCTATTAGTTTCCATAATTATTTATGATTTTCTTCTATGTATAAATATTTACTTTCCACTTATGTTATACTATTTGGAAACTTAGTATGTGTTATTACAAATGACCTTAAAATATCATTTTCTCACTTATAAAGGGTATATTCTATTAGCACTTTTTATTATGTGAGTTTTTTCAAATATCTAACCTTTTATTATCAAGATAAATTTTAATTTGTGGGTATTTAATTTATTAGGGTGGGGGTGGGAGAAAATAACACCCTAAGATTTTAAAAGAATAAAATTATGATTGATAGCGTATAAGAAACACAAAACCAAGATTATAAGAGAATGTAACCCCCTAAGACATTAATATATATATATATATATATATTAATCAATTTAATCTCTTCTATATCATGCGATACACGAAACACTAGGTTTAAACAAAACACGATACACTTTTAAAATATTATTATTTAATCATTATAATTATAATATAGCTGAAACATTAGTAGGTATAAATATTGCTAACTAAATTATTAAAATTATATTTTTTAAAAAGTATAAAATAAAATAAATTGAAATCTATGGATTAAAAATAAAATGAGAATCATTTTAATGTAAAAGAAATTTTTGCTGAAAAAATTTATTTTTCTAAAGGCGGTTCAGTTGTTCTTTGCACACAAAATTTATAAATAATTTTACCACTTTTATAATTTTTTTGAGAAAATGAACTTAATTTTTTAAATTTGGATATAAAATTTAATTTAGAGTGAATTTTTGGGATCTTTCTAAAAAGTTTCATTTTTTTGAATGAATTGCGAAAAATTCCGAATTTTAATTGCAGACTGCAATTTGTTTAAATTATTTAATAAGTTAAATTATTTTTTTAATTGGTTTAAAGTTAAAATTAGTTAAATTATATATAAATTAATATAATTTATGTCATTGGAATCATTTTCATATAGAACATTGATATAAAAACTTTGTAAATATTTGAATATTTTCTCTTTGAAAACCCACTTTCTCATCATGTTTGTGAGATTAATTTAAATTAAATTTTTCCACTTATATGAATTTAATTTAATAAAATGGATTAAATATTTGGAATAAGAATAATTAATATCTTTGAATATGTTTAACTTTTTTATGTCATAATAATTAGTAAAGTCAATAACAATTAATTACCGTGGCTATGATTAAAAGTTGTGTTTTTTTTCGCATTACGTACGCTTGTGTTAAAATTAATTTCCAACACACATAGGTTGTTTATTTGATAAATTTTATTAAATATTTATAATAATTTGGTCCCAATAATATAATAAGGCTCATTTCTTTTTTTCTTAATTATTTAATTACCTAGATTAAAAAACTAATTACCGTGGTGGAGACGAAATGGTAAAAGGAATTAAACATAAAAGATAAGGAACAAATTGTCTAAAAAATGTGTTGTTTTTGTGTGTTGGAGATTTATATTGACCATATAATACCTAAGATAAATTATTTATCATTTTTCTCCACATCAGGTGAGAGTTACCTCTCATTTTAAAATAATTTTTGATATTTTCCAAAATGACACTCCTCCTCAATTATGAAAGGGAAATCACTCTGATCACTTACTATCACCTCTAAAAACATTTGGATAGACATAAAATAACAAATTAACCTTCAAACTGCCATACCCATATCCTATAAGACTTATTTTGGGTAGAAATCCAACCTTGGAAGCCTTTTGGTGCAAACCTAAGGAGGTTACACGAAGAAGAGGTAACGTTCTTCAATGAGCATTTTTATTTTATTTATTCATCCACCAAATTCAGTTATTATTAAACCATGATTATATAATAACCTCAAAATATTAAATATTATTATATGTTTTTATGTTAAGGGAATAACCTAAACCCATTTCCACTTTCATAAAATGGGTTATGAAATTATCATTCGTGTGTACGGAAGACTACCACCTTGCGAACTGATGTCATTAATGTTTCTAGTACCACCTATCGCGGTTTGTTATAATGATGGACCTAAAGAATATATATGATATTTTTAAAATAATTATATCTATTAAGTGATTATATCATATATATATTTTTACATTCCACTCCTTAGGGGAAACGATAACATTACTTGTGTGTACGACAGACTACCGCCTAACAAGTGATGTGATTCATTTTCACTAACACTTTACATGGAAGATAATAAGGATAAAGTTAATAATAATTTTTATATAAATGAAATAATTTTTATATTAATTAAATATTTTATAATTATGAAAATATAATATGTTATTTTATTTATTACTTATTTCACTCACTGAAGGATGATAACATCGTTCGTGTATGGGTGGACTACCGCCTTCACAGAGTGGTATGACTTTATATTTTCATCATCACATAACATGGATTATATTTATAATTATATTTAAAGAAATAAAATTTCATTTATTATTATATTATTATTCTATAAATATAAGATATTACTTACATCCTTTTCATAATGATCATAAGAAAATGGAAATTCTACTCAGGCATACGTACAACCACCATCTCCATGATCATAACATCGTTTCTCAAAACCATATTTCATGAATGATTTTTAAATTACATTTTTTTTGTAAAAATATGATAGTTATATAATTATTATTATTCTTTATATGTTAAAATTATGAAATCTTTAACCATGGTCAACACACTGATTATTTTTTAAAACAATGAACCGAATGTCCACAAAACACCTGATATGGAATTAACTGATTAAGTATTCAAGTATGTAGTTATAAAGAAATAAAATAAATTATTTAATTATAAGGTATTAAATCGGTAAAATTTTCTAAAGAAATAAAATATTTTATAAGCACTTATTATAAAAGAGTTAAAAGATGTGACTAGAAAGTCTTAGATCTAGGTAAAAGATTTCAAGTCCCTCTTTTATTTCTAAGAGACATGCAAAAATTCACCACTTGTTTCTTTTTTGGAGTATAAATTCCCCTTTAACATGTTATATCATGAATCTCATTATTTTAATTCTATTTAAAATTTAATTTTATGTTATTCTTTATTGGGTATTATGATTCAATAGATTACTAAAGTCGTATGGTATTTCCGTCTCAATTTTATTTTCTTTGACACACAAGCCATATTCACCACTTGTTTATTTTATCTGGTGAATATACTGCCCATGAATGTATTTTATGAATTTTTATTCTATTTTTTTGCTATTTACATATACATTTTTGGATCCCAATTTCATGGGGTTTATAGTTCAAAATATAACAAATCAGTATGGATTTTTTTCCACAATTTTCTTTTATTGAGAAATATGTTGTGTTATACACTTATATTCTTTTATGAGGTGTATATACTACTAATTTTACCTAAAATATCATGAATTTATTTATTCTCATGATATTATATGTTTCATTTAACATTATTCTTTCATGGGGATTACAATTCAATATTACCAAAGTGGTAAGAGTTTTATGTCACAATCTCATCATGTATCAGGATTGTTTATGATTATGATTCCAATTAAGAAATATTATGATCCATATATCAATAACCACATGAATTTTCTTATCCTCTGATTATTTATTGAGAATACATGTTTTCCATTATTTTTACCCTCTCTATGTACTTAATAGTTCAAAAGTATTTTTTAAGAAAAAATGTGTTCATTTTTATCTTCGATCGAAAACAATTTATTTTCAAAAATCATGTTTTTTAAAAAGGTTTAAAAAAAGTTTTTACCATTTTCAAATGGTTTATTAAATTCATTTTTACACTTTTTTTGAATTTTTTAAAAAAAGTTTTGAAAGTAATATTCAAGATGTTTTACAGACAATGCGCTTTTGTATTTTACTGAAAATGTGAAAAGAATACTTGTTTTTAACCTACATAATAGAAATATAATTTCTTTCCATCATGAAAACTTAAATATTTCATGATTACCTTAGAAATTTTTCAATGTTCTTTTAATTAAAAATTTTCTTTAATATTTGGGAATTTTTAAATAATATTTCAATGAAAAAAGGGATTTCAAAAAAGTTTTAAAATGTTTTTTTGAAATTAGAAAGGCTATTTTCATCATGAAATGTTTTAAGTTATATTTAAATATTATTTTATAAGTATTCAAGGTTATTTTAAATGAAAATAATTTTTATTTTTTAAAAAGTGTTTTTTCAAAATGGTATAGATATTTTTCTTAAGAAATGTTTTCAATGATTTTTAAAGCTTCCATCATATGTTTCCAAAGTTTTTATCGAAGAAAAGGATTTCTAAAATATTTTGTGACTTTTTAGTTTCTAAATTTTATTTTTCAAAATCAAAAGTTTATTTTCCTCAAAATGTATTTAATGATATTTTAATGGTATTCACATCCATCAATATCAACAATCATTATTGTTACTTATACCCCATTTGGGGATATATTTTAATGAAACCATCTTCATTATTTTTCTAGATAGATTAAAATTGTGTAAAAGAGATTATTATAGAACCCATTTATTTTCCATGGGTTAACCACATTTAAAAGAGATTATTTTGGAAACTATTTATTTTACATGGGTTTATAATGTTTCAAAGATATTATTATGGAATCCGTTTCTTTTCAATGGGTTTACAATGTTTCAAAGAGTTTTTTTGGAACCCATTTCTTTCTACGAGGTGATCATATTTCAAAGAGATTATTATGGGACACATTTATTTTTTATGGGTTAGTCATGTTTCAAATATATTTTATGGAACCCATCTCATTTTTTTAGGATAATCATGTTATAAAATGGATAAAATTTATTTTATTAGTTTTTTGATGAAATGAACGCTCTATATACTTCATTCAGTATGTAGTTCTTGGAAATTTCTTATATTATGGGTGCGCCTAGATAAAACCAAGTGAACCCATTACAACTTATATGATGAATTCTCCCAGATATCACCTGGTGAGCCTGATATAGCTTATATGATTGGTGTCAAATGATAGCACTTAAATACATTGGGAAATGATTATATTCTCTGGGTAATTATATTGGAAGTAGATTGTATGGTTTTTTCTTCTATAAGGTTTCTGTAAGAGATCTATAAATATGATGTCCCAAGATACTAAAAGATTTTTGTTATGACTTCCATGAGTTTATAATTTTTCTTTTGATTAAGATTGATATTACATAACTCATGAGTATTTATTGTTACAAATATATACTTTGTTAAATAATTTTTCCATGTTTCATGATTGATGATTCATGTATTGAAGGGTATAATTTATTTAATGATTCACTCATTCACTCTGATTATGTCATCATACCCTTATTACCTTCTTATTCTCATTGATGACATTCAATTTTTTTTATTATGTTAAACCTTAATAAATATTTGATCTCACAATTCTTATGTTTCATTTTACCTATTTTAGCAAGAATTTATGTTGAATGAATTATGTCTAGAAGGGTTTCATATTGATGATGATGATGACTTAATGTGATATAAGGAAAGGTGGGTTATGTGAGATAAATTCTCATTTAAATATATGGGAACAATTTATGTAAGAGTTTGTATAATTTATGTCAAACTCTAAACATAAAAGGTCTTTTAGAATAAATGTGATACAATATTTTCGTTTGATATTGTATTTTTTGGATGGTGAAAATTGGATAACCTCCATCGATATCAAATCCAAAAAAATTAATGTTTATAATTTTAGCATCGAATCTGAGACTGTTTATAATAGGATATTATAGTTGGTATCAAGGGAAATGGTGTAATATGATCCTCAAGAACTCTCACATGTGAGCATTGATAGATATATGGGAGATAAATTTAAAAAAAAATATGGATAATCCCAAAGGGAGATCATAGTATCTATAAATATGGAGTCTTTTGAAGTAATGATATGAAGATGACGTCTCTTGAAAATATGGTGCACATAAAATTATTGAAAAAGGTGAAAAAATATAGTGATGTTGAAACCATCAAATTTTATTGAAAATGGGGAGTGATTTGTATGCACTATAAATGAATATATTGTTTTAGAAGAACGTTGAATGAGAATATGGAGACATATTTATCATAATATTATACAAAAACACAAATTTTTATAATTTTTTAACCAGGTGGTTGTGTATTGGATTTGTTGAAAATAAGAGTTAGATATTGAAAATTATATAACTAAAAATAGAGTTTTAAGATGATATTTTCATATATATTAATGTATCATTGAAGTCAATTTAGTGGAGGATAGAACATTGATATCATAATATATCAAGGACATGGCTTGGGCTTGAGTAGATTGAAGTTTTTGAATTCATAGTAAATTGGTTGTTTCAAAAGTTATAGTAGAAAAATGTTGCATAATTGGAATATATAAAGTTATTATAGAATTGGTAGTTTTCTAAAAAAATAATTGTAGAAAATGAGTAGAATTGTAAGAAAATTGATTTCCAATAGTTATTTAATTTTAATTCCATAAAATTAAATAGAATAAGGAGATGAAGAATAATTATTTTTGTAAGATGAATGATTTGAAGTTTGGATGGTTTTGAGTTTCAAGAACAAACCATAGTGAATTTACTACAACCACACAATGATTTGACTTCACTAAAATATGTTAAAGGGAAGAAGCTTCCTTGAATACTTAAGAGTAAAATTAGGGAAGGGGAACTAGAAATCAAAAAAGAAAAATTAATATATATATATGTAATATTTTTTTTGGTAGATGAATAAGTTTTTATAGGAATCAGTAGAATTAAAAAATTCATTAAGTTACCCTATGTAAGTAAGATTTTTAGGTGATAAGAAATACTAAAAATGAGTAAAGGAAATTATATTAAGTGATATATAAGATATTACTTGGAGTTTATATAAAATATAATTTTTTTTAATAGCATAGTGATTGATATACCTTTCATGGTGTGGTGCAAAGTATTTTTTATTTTTTATAATACAACATAGTGTCTTACTAGGTTCATCTCTTTTTAGGATATTTTTGCATAAAATCAATAAATTTTCTTAATTAATTTATCTCATTTTTGTTTTTTATATTTATGAAAAAGTAGGAAACAAAGTTGGGGTTGAAAATTAGAATTCAAGGATATAAAGAAACATGTAGATGAAAATACAAACAAAAAAAAGTTGGAAAGAAATAACTTGGTCCTAGGTGGTGTATACTTGAGTTCCTTATTTAATATTTCTTGTCTAAATTATATTTGATATCCCATACCCTCATAAAAATAATATTACTCCCTACATTGAATTTAGAATTTAGCATGCCTAGAATATCTCTTTGTCACACAAAACCTACCTCCTCTAATGGACAAGAATAAGGAGCACACCTCAATATATGACATGATACTTTCCAAGACTCAACTCCATAATATTACATTTCATCCCTTGAACACACTAAAATCCATTAAATAAAGAGTGTTCATAAGATAAGGGATGTAATTATGATTTTTTCAGAGAATAATCTTTTTTGAGAGCCATTCCAAGGAGTTGGGGATGATCACACCACCAACCCATAACAAATATATCTTCCTCACCACAAATAGAAAATAAAGATGAATAATTGTAAACTAATAAATCAAAAACCTCAATAAAATCTCCCCCAAGAATAATACTTGGGTAAGTCACTCACTATCATGATTTTAAGATATCAAGACAAAGAAAAATGATGATAGAGAGTGACAAAGATAGAGAGAGGGAAACCAAAGAAACTGAGAAACCATGAGAAAATACATAAAATAATATATTTTATAGTTACAGTAGAAATGAAGTTACAGTGAATTATCTGAGAAATTTCACCCACCAAATGTGAATAATACAAATTTATAGAGTTAAAGGGATGCTAGGGTTATAAAAATTACAAAATGGAATGTTGAAAATAGAGTAAAATTAAATCATTATTTTTGTTGCATGTGGTTGACCCTATGAATGACCAAACAAGATAAATCATCAATTGAAAAGAATATTTAGTTTTTATTCCTCTAACTGGTGTAAAAAGATCATTAAAATCCAAGAACATATTTAAAATTTATTTTAGAAACATTTATGTTACATCTAGATTGAATAATATAATCTATAATTGACTTAAGGACACATTAACTCTATAAATGTTTTTGATCTAGGTCATGGAATTCAAATAAAATATGAATAAAAAAATGATTTTAATTAGGAAAAAATTTTGAAATTAAAATTTGAAGCACATAAAATTTTATGATAAAAATTTTAGAATACACTTGAATGGGAAAAATTGGAATTTACATGCAATATCCAAATTCATACAAAAATTAAAAATACCCATTTAGTTAAAATTTTAAAAATAATACTTTATCAATTAATATTAAAGATTAATTAAAAAGATTATAAATAAATAAATATTTCAATTTGAGAATTCAATATAAATTATTCCTTTAATATGAATCTATGACAGGTAAACTTAAATTATTAATTTTTTAGGATTAAAAATATTAAAATTCAAAGTGAAATATATTATTATATTGTTTCTATCAATTCACCCACACTTTAAAATTTCATTTATGGGAATTCAATGAATTTTATAAAGAAAAATAATTATCCTACTTAGGTTAATAAACAAAAACTTAAAAAGATTATAAATAATGATTCATTCATTATTGAAAATATCATTCCTAATTAAAAATTCCAATCCACTAAAAACATTAATTTAATCCAGATTTTATATTATAATGTTCATTAATTGAATAAAATCTAGTGGAACTAATATTTTAACAAGCAACACTATAATAAATTCCTCTTTCCCAACCTTATTATAAAAAATCTGTATTTTACACTTCTTTGATACAAACCAAATGACATTCATAAATTTCATTTTATACCTTATTCATCTTGTGTTCGACATTCCCCTCACCTAAACCCATTCTTTTTGGGAAATTAGGCACTTACATTTTTTTTTGGTTTTTTATTGTTTTTTTATTCCAAAGTATCTCAGAACATCATGTGGGATCCCTGTTTCAAAATTTAATCTAGTTTCAAAGGACTTACATAGATTTATTTTGAGTTGTATATTTGAGTAGTTATTTTTCAAAATGGAAATGTAACTTAATTATATCCCAACGTTCCAGTTTCCTCATGTTATAATTTTGATTCCACTAAATTTTCATCCATTTATAAACCTTTTCCTAGTTATAAAGACAAAATTTCTATTCAAGTGGTATAAAAACTCACTTAACAATCAAATAAGTTATGAAAATTAAAAGAAACTGAAATAATAAAGAATAACATGCCATTTTTCACTAGGAAAGATGAAATTTCTAGCTCAATTTTCTAAATGAAAAACCCACCAAAAATTAAAAGAAGAAAAAACTTGTGAATCCTAAATAGATTAGTACCACCACCACACACATAAATTATTACTACCCCATTTTTATTAGAAACTATTCTTATCATATTTACATGTATAATTTGATTTTTAAGTAAATAATTCATGGGTGAAAGGAATGACACAAATTGACTTATTGGAGATGACAACCTCGAGTTAAGATCCTAGCTTCTACCCATTGAGAACCTAAAAATAAAATCAAGGAATATTTTTTTTAAATAAAATTTTAAATAAATATAAAGGGAAATAAAATAGAAGGTATAAATCTTGGATTTGGTCCTCTAGTGGGTACTAGGGTTTTACTACCCCCCAAAAAGCAGTTCCAGTAGTTATCAAAAATCTGAAGGTGGATGAGGTTACATTGATTTAAACAAACACAAGATGTTGTTTCTAGTGATCTTAATTTTGGACTTCATTTATAATACCCCATGGATAGAGTACATAAGATATAACCCTTTTGAAATATTTTATAAATTCCATGGTGGGGTAAGGATAAATTATGGGTCCTCCTCCTTTTCATTGGCCACAACTTCTTTGGACACTTTTTCAGCATCCAGGGGTTCTTATAACGTGATAAATTAAAGGTGTTATCAAATGGGAAGTCATTGAATATTTAAATTTTAATTAATTTAAATAATTATAAATTCAATTATATTTTTCCCTCATTAATATGTACTTTACAAGTTTTTACTTTATGCACGACCCCAAGAATCTATTCATTATTAAATTCCAATATAAACTTTTATTCAGAGGAGACTTCCTTAAATTATTGATCAATATATAGGGAAGTGTATAACATGGATATATTTAGATATTTAGAATATACGTAGTGATAAGGATATTATAATAAAGATAAATCAAATGTATCTGATTCTAATGAAAATTTTACTCCCTTATGTGATTCAAGCACTGTCTCGTTTTCTTAACTACATTTCCACGGAAGGGTTTCTATTAGATAGGGAAGATGGTAATCATACAACGAATTATAAAACTCTATAATATTTAATAATATTTTTAATGGATAGTCCTTTCCTACACCTCATCCACAGTTTATTGGAACTTTTAAATGTAATTCCAGAATTCAATGAGTTCCTTAGCCAAGGATTCCAAAACTGGTTGTTCAAGATTCTCTTTAAAGTCCAATATGAGAGCCTAAATTTCCCTCTCTCCATAGTATTGTAATGACCAGAACGTTTTTTAATGAAATAAACTTTTTTAAATAGTAAATTACTTATTAAGTAATGTATTTATAGAAAACACATGCACTAATTTGGTTATTTTGGACCATTATGAAATATATCCAATCATATTTAAAACACCATTAAGCATATTAAACATTAGTAATATAACCACTGTATAGTCACAATTAATATTAGTATATATTAAAGGTTTGGATAATGTATGATTGATATAGAGGGAAGTAGTTATGTCCTTGACTAGTAGGATTGTACCTCAAATCCCATTAATCAGAGCTTCTGAGGGATATGACATCACTAAGATTTTCCCTTGACCAAGCCCGAGTGGAAATTCAACAACTAAAACTTGAATGAATCCATTTGTTGGATACGTTAAAGCTCATCAATATCATGGACCAAACCATGTTTTCTTAACAACCTTAAGAAAGTACCACCACTACACACAATACCCTTTGTGCGTACACTGGTGTAATAAGGGTTACATATGAAGACCATAGTAAAATGAATTTGTATTTTTTATTTATAATAACATAATGATTAAGTTTATCCCTTTTCATTATTACTTTATATATTCAATTATATAGGTTTTTATTAAAATTAGATTTTTATAAAAAGAAACCAAAATAGTATTTTTGTAACATATTTATCATTAACACTCTTTTTGATAAATTCAACAATTTCCAAATAAATATTACTTTCATATAATAGTATCAGTAAATATTTTTAATTTATATATAAATTATAATATAATTGAATAGAGTCCAAAATAATCTTTATAAGGGTAAGAAAATTGTCATTGTCCTAAAAATAGTATTTTTTTAGTAAATATGGTTTTTTATTTAAAATTGAAAATTATAATATTTATAGAATTATTTTGATAAAATAAATATCATTTGTGTGATCATAATGTCAAAATTATCCAAGGGTGAATTTTTCATATTGTTTTGAGACAATATTGGTTTTGGTTAAAAATTAAATATGATATAAATAAGCGGTCTGTATTGTGACTTCATAATGACCCAAAAGTGATGTAATAAATGATATAAAATGAATAAAAGACCAAATATAGATTATTAATTTAAAATAATGTGTTTTTTAGTTTATTTTATTATTTTTATAAACCTTTAATGAATCCTTCAAAACCTATACTATATTTTAAGGTTTAAAATAAATTATTTATAAACATGACTCAATTAAACATCACCAATGTTATTATTTTAATATGTTATATTATTGGAATTATAAAATATGGAAAACAAATCCTCTTTTTTGGAAACCATGGGAAGGTTTATATTTTTTATTATTTTATAATATCAATTCCAAAACCTAATTTTAGAAATTAATAGAGAATAACTCTCTCTTTCGGTATAAATTCCCACCCAACCTTCCACCCTTCTTCACTCAGAAAAAATTGAGCATTAATTTACTATTATTATCCCTTTATAAATACCTCCCAAGGTGTTCAAAATTTGTTAATAATCTCATTCCAAACTATTAGAATCACCCTCTTAATGTAAGAGATTATCTTGTACTCTATATTAAAACACTTTCTTTGTATTATACCATTTTATTTCTAATTTTTAATGCTGAAATGTGTTTTTAAACATCCCTATTTACATCCTTATGATTTAAAATTAATTATAGACCACATTAAACACTCATTAAAACCATATATGATTCTTTATGTACACCTGTTATTCTATCAAAATTATCAAATTATTTTCTATGAAAAAAATTGGTGTAGTGAAAACCCACCCCCAATTACCCTCAAGGATATTCCCCTAGATGTACCTATACATAATTTATTTTGGTCTTCCAGGTATGTAATCAAAAATTATTAACCATGGGATTAAAAATGATGAATTTTATAATTATTTTGTATCATCTATGAGGCACAATAACACATATACAAGATATGAATGTGACAGGTGGGGATAAAATTATATAGCCCTCCAATGCATTAGGAAATATTTTTATCTTGTGAGAAACCTTGTGTAGTTCATGATAGGTTATCCTAACCACACTATGTTATGATGTATTACTGATTATCCTTTACTTATTCTTATTATGTCATGTTTTATGTTATTTCCACATTTATATATTTCCTTGATGTTATCATCTTATATAATACTTTTTGATGTTCATGTTTATGATTATCATCCCTTTTATGTCAATTGTATTCCTCTTTAATAACATGTATTACTTCCATCATATTATTCATTTATTATTCCCTTAATGAGATTTATAACACAACCCTTTATTATATACCTTCATAGGTTATCCCATGTAGTATTAGAATATCGATGGAACATAAGAGCATGTTTTGAAGTTTTCCTATCATTTTTAAATGTGGAAACAACATGATAAAATAAAAATTCCTATCATCTCCATGATAAATTTTAATCCAGCTCGTGGTCTTCAAATAAAATGTGTTTACAAAAATTTATACAATTCCTAAAAACAATTAAAATTAAAATTCAGTACACAGGCAATTTTATGAAAAACAATTAGGGTGCACTTTATAGGGACAAATTGGAATATCCACAAAATTTCTAAATTCATGCTCAAATTAAAAATTACTATTAAATTATCACTTCAAAATATGAATTTTTTAATTAATGTAAAAGGTGAATAAAAAACATAAAAAATATATATTTTATTTTCCAAATTTAATAATAATTATTCCATTAATTCGAATATGTGATAAGTGACCTTAATTTAATAATTATTTGGGATTTAGGACATTAATACTCAAAGTGAAATATATAATAATATTACCCTTTTCAGTGATAAATAATGATTACGGTTGAAATGTAGGGATTTATCCTTTATCATTATGAAGAAAAAGAGTCAACCATGTTTTTAATTGAAGAGAAACACTATGAAGAGAAAAAATAAAGGTCTATTAGTCATAAAATATAATTGATATTTTGACTATAAAAGTAACTAATTCTTGGAGTTATTGAAATGACATGTAATACATTTCACTAGGAGTTGAAAAGTATATGGTGGTTTTGAAACATGGAGATGATTTAAACCACATTGTAGTATATGTATCTTTGGAATTACATAATACCTATGTAACATAGGGAAAAACATCACATGTGTTGAATAAGCCATGATTGACAAATCCCATACTATATAAATGAAGTTTACATTATGTATAGTTAATGAAAATGGAAAAGTCTGAAATGTAAAGGAAAATATTACTGTTTATTAGAGTATATTTTGGAAAAGGTGGTTAACCATGGATTAAAATGTTCTTTATCAATCATAAAATATGTTTGATAGTTCTAATATAGTGAGAAGAATATCCATGTCATATCGAGGATTATGAGAATTTTGATGAAGTTTTCTATTTGAAGGTGACGACACCATAGAAGAATTTTAGGATGAAATAATCACGAAGAATTAGAAGTTTTAATGGAATTATATTAAATGAGTTAAATATAAATATTTATAGGTTTTTTTATTTATAATTTAGTTAAGCACCACGTCATGAAGATAGATAACACATTATGGTTAGGCTGCGGAAGGAGAATATTAGAACATGAGGATTATCACTATATAGTGAATAAGTGGTTTCTAGAATATCTGGTCTATTGATTTATAATTTAATATTAAGAGTTAAATTAGGATATTAGGAGGGTGGGTCAGATTTAAATTCACATTCTTGACTACACTAATTGTGTGGTACGCCAGCCATGACTGTGGATATTTTAAAGAAGGATAATTTTTCTAACCCATGTATCATAGGGTTGTTTTCATGAATGTATATAAAAAGAGAAAAATTGTAAAATATAACATAAAGGAATAAGAGATCTATATAGGGTTCTATTGAAATGTATTTCAATTCCAAAAGGGAAGGGTTAAGGGATGAAGAAAGAGTTCTATCATTTTAAATGGGTGTGGAAGAGTACATGATGCAAGAAGATAATTCTAGTTTGGAATTATTTTTATCTATAGAAGAATTATCTGATATGATATTATGGATGGACAAGTATAAACTCTCACATGAGAGAGTTTATCTCATTTTATATTGAAGTAGAAGAGTTGTGAATGCCGATATTAACTGAGCATCTATTTGGAGATGAGGATGCAAGGTTTTTCAACAACTTAAACTAACTAGAAAGATAACATCATGCTTATAAATTTGTAAAAGGGCCTAATATCTATAGATTATCCATTTCCCAAAATGACGTAATCTGTGGAAGGAAGAAGAGTGAGTGACCCTAGGATCGACACGGTGCCGTTCTTATACATTTTATAATAATTTCTATGAGTGGTCTTCCGGATACATCGACACCTTATTGTCATGTGCTCATTGGATTTTCCTTATGGGATGAACCAAGTAAAATACCCATGTATTGTGCCTGCTTTACACTTTTACATTCGTTCTGTAGATTCAATGAGGTTGTGCAAAAAAGTAATTGATTAAGATGTTGAGAACTATTCCATCTAACATGGAAAAAAGATCCAAAATGGAGATAATCAAGTGAGAAAAAAAACATGGGTTGGGAAACACCTTAATTCACTCGCCCTCTCGGGATGTCTTAGGTTTCAACAACAACATTAATTACTAATATTAAAATATTTTTATTTATATAATAATAATATCAATAATATATTTAAATATGAAAATTTCTATAAAATAAATTATTTGTAATTAATGTTTAATTTTTTAATCCATTTTGTTAAATTAAAGGTATTATTTTTATTAAATTTTAAATTTCTATTGACAATTAAATGTATTTTAACTGTAATGTATATATATAGACGCACATATATATTATTATATTTACCTAAATGTGTGTGATTGTGTGTATGTATATGTACACACACACACACACTATAATTAGATATGTGAAATTGAAAAACCAAATGAATTTTAATATTATATAATGTTATGTGCTTGTATTTGTTTGTATGCATGTATATATATTTTAATATTAATCTATATTATGAGCTCTATATAATGTAAATATATATATATATATATATATATATATATATATATATCTGTGTGTGTGTGTGTCTATTATAAATTATATAAAATTAATATAAATATATAAATTTAAATATGAAATATATTTAATTTATTAATATAATAAATATTTTTAGATCTAATGTATTAATAAATTTATTTATATAATTTATATCACAATATTTTATAATATTCATATATTTATATCTATTTAAAATTATATATATAAATTTATATAAGTATAAAAGAATAAATAGAAGTATAAATGATTAAATATATATAAATTGTATTTATATTATTATATATATTTGTTTTTATATAAATATTATTTATGAATATATAAATAAATAAATATATATATAATTATGTAAGGTACAATTTAGCAACACTAAAAAATGTTGATAAAGAGTTCACTTTCATCAGCACTTAAAAAAGAACTAATAAAGTGTTACCTTTATTAGTGCTAATAATTACTGAAAAAGCATATCTTTTTATCAGTGCTCTTTCTATCATTGATAAAGGTTACCTTTATTAGTTATTTTTTGTAGCATCGATTAAAATGTTCCCTTTAATAGTGTCTTTAGTATTGATAAATGGTAGCATGCTATTGTAGGCTAACCTAAGTAGTATAGACTCATAATATTCATGTATTAAACTCAGGCTTAAAATCGAGTGTGAGAGAATTTTTGAGGTACTAGTACATTAATGTAGAATTTTAGAAGGGATTGTAGTGAGGTATTATAACAATTGTACTATTCACTTGAATTGGTCTTTCGATCCATGAATTAGACCTATGAATCATCAATATAGGGAATTTGACTATACTGTAGCAGCCTATAGATGATGGATATAGGAAATATCTATCACCAGGAAGAGATAAATAAACAAAAGAATGTGGAGGGATAATAAAGACACACCAATGGGTTTAGGCCTCATGTAGTCCTGCGTGAGGCAAGGATAATCTTACCACATAATCAGGTGGTGAGCTAGGTATAGACATTGAAGAGGTGCTAGGGAGGGGTTTTTTCAGTACAACTGGATCAATTTTGCAAGGCCTTTGTGCCTATGGGCCTTCAGTTCATGTATTCTAGGACTCTAGGTCATGTAAGGGTTCCCTTTCTACCTAGTTAAAAAGTGGGATTATCTAAAAATAAAAAATATGAAATTGGATAAAAGGTAGCTTTGTATTTTCATAAACCCACTGGCTTGATTTACAATTTACCACTAACTCAAAAAGAATCAAACTCATAGCATATCAGGTGTCACTATAATCTTATACCATTGGTATCCCCTTTAAATAGGGCTTGATTGCACTACCAGTTCTCTTACAAGATATCTATAACTTTATGGAAGGAACGACATACCTATAATAAAAAAACATCTTATTTTATAAAATCTATAAAAAGATAAATAAAACATAAATATGATAAAATAATATATAAATAAAAAATAAATAAAAAGTATAACATAAATTATAAAACATAAAACATAAATAAAAATATTAACATAATCCATAAATAAAACATATTAAAAAGTAATACGACACTCCCTGTGCTTTTACTATGTTTTGAGTATGTGACATACTTTCTGCTATACCATTCACCCTGCATGTCATATTGACATGTGGTTAATCGATAAATGCAAAAAATATATAGTTAATTATTTTACTAATGTATCATAAAATCTAACCATGTTTTCTATTTTTTTGACTATGTGAAACTGTTATGAACTAAATTTCTGGTTTTAAATTTAATACATGCATTTTCAATTATATTATTCTAAACACATGTTGGATTGATGTGTGGTTAATTCCTATATATATAAAATTAACAAACAATTATTTTCCAAAATTATAATGACAATTTGATCATTTTTTCTTAGTTTTGGTTAGGTAAAGTACATTTTGATCTAAATTTACATTTTTAAATTAAAAGCATTCACTTTTAGTCGTATCATCCACACTGTGTGTTTGATTGATATGATGTTAATTTCTACATATAAAAGATTAATAACGCATCATTTTCCTTATGTATCATAGTAATCGAAGTTATTTTTTCTAATTTTGAGTATGCAATGTGTGGTTTGAACTATAATGCCAATTTTAAATGAAAACACACATTTTTAGTCATACCAACCACACCTTGTGTCAGATATATGTGAAGATAATTCCTAAAAGTCACAAATTAATTATCAATATTTTATTTAGTATAAAGAAAATTCAATATTTTTTTGGATTTTGAGTATATGATGCATGCTTGGAACTAAAATGTTACTTTTAAATGAAAACATGAACTTTCAGTCTTACTGGCCTCATTATGTGTCATATTGAATTGATATTAATTCCTACATGTTCTTAACGAATTATCAATATTTTTATAAATTTGTGAATACAATCCAATTCTATTTTTTAGTTTTAATTATGTGACATGTTATTTGAACTAAAATGTCACTTTTAAACTAAAGAGATGTAATTTCAGTCATATCAATCACCCCTCATATTCGATAGACATGAGGTTGATTCTCACATATCACAAATGGATAACTGATTTTTTTCCAGAATTATCATGTCAATACAAATAGTTTTTCTATGTTTTGACTTTGTAAAACTTGTATTGAACTAAAATTCATGTTTGATATTGAAATGACACACTTTTATTTATATCAGTTACATTGTGTGTCAGTTTGACATAAAATTAATTTCTATGTGTCAAAAATTATTAACCAATAATTTTAATAAAGTATCATTATAAAATGAATGTGTTTCTCAGTTTTGATTATGTGATTTTCATTTTAAACTAAAATGTCACTTTTAAATGAAAACAGACAATTTCAGTCATACTGGGCACACCAAGTGTTAGATTGATGTGTAGTTAACTCCAACAAATAAAAATGAAATAGGGATATTTTTTCTAAAGCATTGCGGAAATACAAGTGTTTTGTGTGTGTTTAGATTATATGATGCATGTTTTGAACTAAATGTCAATTTTAAACTGAAAGCATGAATTTTTATTTATATCACTCATAACATGTGTCTTATTGATATGATGGTAGTTACTATATATCAAAAATGGATAATTGATCATTTTAATTTGGTATCATGAAAATCCAAACATGTTTTATCTATTGTGACCATGTGAACAATGTTTTGAAATAAAAAGATAGTTTTAAATTCAAAACACACACGTTCAATTATACCAATAACAAAGCATATTGAATTGACATGAGGATAATTCAAACATATCATAAATAAATAAAATTATTATTTTCCTAAAGTTTTATGATAATTTTTTCTTGTTTTTCCTTTTTTGATTATGTGATGCGTGTTTTAAACTAAAATGCCACTTTTAAATCAAAGCACACACTTTCAATCATACCATTCTCATTATGTGTAGGATTCTGTGCGAGGTTAATTTATACACATAAAAAATGAATTTTAATTATTTTTAATTTAGTATCATGAAAACCTGAGTGAAGTTTATTAGTTTTATGTATATGATGCATGTTTCTGACTAAAATTTCACATTTTAATGAAAACATGCACTTTAATTCATACTAGTCACATAGGGTTTTAGATTGATGCAAGATTTACTCTTATATATCAAAAATGAATTAAGGATAATTTTACTAAAGCTTTAAGACACTTTCTTAGTTTTGTGTATGAGACACGTGTTTTGAACTGAATAGTCACTTTTAAACCAAAAACGCACACTTTGAATCATTTAGTCGCAAAAAAGATAAATTAATGCGCCATTAATCAATTCAATCCAAAAATATAAAAAAAGATCATTTTTTGAAGTACCATAAAAATATAAATACATTTTCTCTATTTTGAGTATATAAAGCATGTTATGGACTAAAATGCTATTTTTTAAATTGAAAACATGCAATTTTAGTTAGAATGATCATATTGCTCTAAGGATTGATATGAGATCAATCCATAAATTCCAAAAAATAATTACATATAATTTTTCTATTGTATTATGATAATGACAGAATATTTACATGGTTTTGGGTATGTGACACACATTTTGAAATAAAATGATAGTTATAAATGAAATCTTACACTTTGAGTCATAACACACACACCGTGCATCAAACTAATATAAATTTAATTAATACTTGTGAAAAATGAATTAAATATATTTTTCCTAAATTATTAAGACAATCTAAGAATATCTCTTGGTTTTGAGGATGTGATGCACAATTTAAACTAAACTTTTAGTTTGGAATAAAAACATGAACTTTTAGTCATACCAGACATACAATATGTTAGATTGAATTATGGTTAATTAATATATATAAAAATTGTCAAAAAATCATCCTCTTAAATTATCATGACAATTTTAACACTTTTACTCTATTTTGACGATGTGAAGTGCATTCGAAATGTTGGTTTTAAATTCCAAACAAAATCTTTTTTTATACAAGTCATATCGCATGTTGAATTGATGTGGGTTAACTAATACATGTAAAAATGAATAACCATCATATTCATAAATTATCATGATAATTAGAGTTATTTTTGTTTGTTTTGATCACGTGACACGTGATTTGCACTAAAATGAAACTTTTAAATGAAAAATAGACTTTCTATAATACTAGACACATAGTTTATTGGATTAATGTAAGGATAATTCATACACACCACAAATGAATTATAATTTTTTCCCTTAAGTATCAGTATAATTCAAGAATATTTTATCAGTTTTTATCATATGATGCGCATTTTGAACTAAAATGTTGTTTTTAACATGAAAACATGCACTTTTATTCATATCAGTCACACCAAATGTCATATTGATGTTAGGTTAATTATTACATTTAAAAAATGTTAAACTAATAATTTTTATAAATAATCTTGATAATTTGATTGTGTTTTACTAGTTTTGACTATGTGTAGCATGATTTGAAATTAACTCATATAATTCAAAAATTAATAATCAATAATTTTCCTAAATTATCATGATAATACAAGTGTATTTTCTTTGTTTTGACTATGTGACATGTGTTTTGAACTCTAATGCCACTTTTAAATGAAAACACACACTTTTAGTCATATTTTACACACAATGTGTTTAATTTATATTTGGTTAATTACAACATGTCAAAAAATAATTATTTATCATTTCCCTAAATTTTTATGAAAATATATGTTATTTTTCCAATTTTGAGTTTATAAAGCATGTTTTGATATAAAATATACTTTTTATGTACTTATATTCTCTTTAATTAGTGATTTTTTCATTAATATTACCCAATTAATAGGTGCATCCATCGATGTTATTTTAACATGTACAAACCATTTTAATATAGTATCACTCATATTTTCATTAATTAAAACCACTCCAATTTTCTATCAAACACATTTATTTATAATATTATCCATATTATTATGCCCACACGACCATATTAATATTTTAATTTAAGGTACACTTATTTTTATTCATGTTTTTCCATAAAATTAAAATTCTCTAAACCATATATAATACATGGTCTAATTACATTCCTATAAAATTTACAATTTAATTTCAAAAGAATTTTAAGATAAAAAAAATCCAAGAAAAATTTATTTAATTTTTATATATAGTTTAAATTCTATGAGATATATATTTATTAATATCTCTATCGCCTTAAAAAATAACCTAAATGTATCACCTAATATTAAATTACAGAAAGTAATATTTTCTTTCTAAATAAACTATAGCATAATGTACATAGATTTATTCAGGAATGTGATTAAAACCTAAATTCAAAAAATTTATATATTATTTTGATGAAATTAATTTAATATTTTAATCTATCGTGTCAAAAATCTCTTAGGATGTTTTTCTTATATTTTATAAAAATAGTTGATTTTTATGTGAGCAGTGAAAAATACAGATATTACAAAACTGTCACATTTATGACATTATAATGGTATATAAAGAAATTGAATGATTATGAAACATTTATTATAAAAAATATATAATGTAATTAATAAAATACATATAAAAATATAATGTCGAACTTAGAAATGTATACTTAACATTTTGGGAATCTGTGTAACCTTTTTTGTTCAAATAAAAACCATTTTAGTTCTTTTTTTAATCAAATATTTACATGGTAAATATAGTTTATGGTTTATTTTTCAAGAAAAAAAAGTAAACTTTTATTTAACAAAACCATGTAATTCAATTTTTATCAACAATATACTTTATTTTACAATAAAATCATTTTTATACTTAAAATTCATTTCACTGTGAAACCGTTTTTCATCAAGTTTTGTGGGCTTATTTTTAAATTAATTCCTAAAGGTAATAAAAATTAAATTTGATAAAATGTATTAATTTTCTTACATGTAATTTTAAAATTTTATAATGATGAAACATTATATTTTTTTCATTATAAATAATAATTTTGGTTAAAATTCAGTTACCATGATAGGATCTAAAATGAGTTAAAACTAAAATTATAAGGATTAAAACGAAATTAATACCTATATAAATATTTTTATGGTTATATTTAGTACCTATATAATCTCTTATTCTATTATGAGTAATTTTGAATCTATTTTTATTGAGTAATACATTAATATATTTTAATCGTTTTTGAAAATTTGTAGTGTGTCCTCTCCCTCACTTATAAAAGGAAACCACTTCCCATCTCTTCCCCACACTTAAATACCCTATTATCTTGGGCAATAAATAATATAAATAATTTTCAAACATCTTTACCCACTTATTAGAGTCTTTTTTATAAGAATATAATCATAGTAAGACTTAAAGTTTGAGCCAAAGGAGGTCTCTCAAAGAAGAGGTAATCATTATACCTGCCACTTTCAACATTTAATTCTAATTTTACTCACTATAAATATATTTTATCCATATTAAAATAATTAATATAGTATAAAAATGTATTTTTATATTATTATGATTTTTTAGAAACCATTTTCTATATCCTTCCCATCCTATGGAAAATTAAAACATCGCTCGTGCATATGTAAGACCTACTGTAATTCATTTTTCACCCCTAGTTTAATTAGATGGTTATAAATATAGAATTAATAAATATATATGATATTTATGAAATAATTTTTATTATATAAATATAATATATCATTTACCTTATTACCCTTCCACCTATTAAAAAATGATAACGTTACTCATGCGTACATGTGGACTACCACCTTCATGAAGCGACATAATAATTTTTGATGTAATACATTAAAAAAGGATTTAAAAATAAATATAATGAATATATGTGATATTTATAAAATAATTAAATTTATTTAGATGATTTAACCATGATTAAGATTCATGGATAAAAACTACCAAACTAAAGATTACATAAAAAACAAAATAATTAACACTAAAAAATGAAAATTTTAATAAATAATTATTAATAAAAGGGTTATTGGAATATTATAAGTGAATAATATATGATATTTTTGTATATTATTATGGTATATAATTATAATAAATTTAAATTTATTATACAATATTTTAAGATCACTTATGGGTAATTTCTAACTTGAGGTAAGGGATTTCTCTTACAATCACATTTTATTCCAAGATAGTTTATATTTTGAATTCCTTTGGAGAAATTATATGATCATAATATTTTAAACCCAATATATTTTCTTTCCCTTTAGTTATTTTGGTGTTTACATGTTTATTTTCCATTTCTTCTCTTTTTGGATTTGGAATCAATAATAAGGTCACATGTAAGGTACATTAGTTTAAAAATATTATTTTGAAGTTTTCCTTAAAACTAATTTTATTCAATATACAAGTTATATTTAATAGGTTTTTAAAAATATTTTTACTGTTATAAAAATATTTATTAATTTAATTTTTACCCATGTTTTACTTTCTATAAAAAGTTTTAAAATAAATCTACTTGTCGCTTTCTAAACAAGGTACTTTTTGGAAAATGTGTGAACAAAATATATATTTTAACCTAAACCTCATAAATTAATTTTACTACTATCATGAATATTATTTTGATTTAAGTTTAATTTAAAAATTTTCATGGTTATTTTCAAAGAAACTTGTTTTTTCTAATATTATCAAAAAAATTATATTTTAAATATGTGATTTCCAAATGAAAAGGGTATTTTTCTGGATAAATGTTCCAGTGATTTTTAACGATAATTTCATCAATGAAAATAAAAATTTAGGTCACTAGGGATATGATCCAATGATACAATATTTATTCTTTCTCTGTATGTTTTATTATTATGTTGAAAAAATATTGGTTTTCTATATTTTAATTCAATATAGATAATTGTTACAAATAATTATTTCTCTATAATTATTGAGTACAGAATAAGACATGGTAGTGACACATAGGAAAAATTTATAGATATCCCCTCAATGTATCAATAGGTATCAAAGGAAAAAAAACATGTATACTATATTAGAAGGGTATATATTTTACACCTTTCCATTTAGTAATAATGATGTCTTGGTTGAGAGGACTTGATGGTCATATTCATGATATCTTGGTTTAGAGGCATTGGTAAGGAATGCCCCAAATTATACATTTCATTAATTAAGAATTCATTTTACATTGTTCTTGTGATTACTATGTAAATATTATCCATATATGTTCATTAAAATCAAGTTTTTAAATTAATGGTATGTGTTTTGATTATCCACTTTTCCATATTAAATATACCTTATTTACTCATGATAACTTCATCTATATGAAAACACTATTGATAATTTGATCCCACCCATTGTTTTTTTTTCATTTCCCTAAGATATGAATATGGATTTTATGAATGATTTCTGGGATGAAAAAATGTTTCGTATGGTATTTTTTTATACTTCAAATTTAATATAGGAATCATTTATGTATTTTATTTTTTAAAACTACTAAATAGATTGATCCTATGGGGAAATATACCTCGTATATTTTACTAATTCAATCAATTAAACACAAAATATGTTTACTTGATATAGGTTTTTATAGTTATTATCAGAGGAATTTTATTAAGAACCTTGGGAACTAGAATTAAAATAAACATAGTTAACCTGAGAGATATGATAATCGCTAATGATTTTTGAGAACATTTACCATCACTGGGGTTTTTATTTTATGGATAAATATTCACGATGATTATGATATAAATCATTATTTTCCATTGTTTAGATATGGAATCAAGTTAAAGGAATTTAAGCCACAATCATAGTAAATGTAGGGATTGTTATGCTAAGAAAGCCAATATAGATAGCTTTGGAACTGATTAGATCATGGATTATTAGGGAAAATGACTCAAATCATGATAAATAACATTGAAAATATATAGTAACTTTTTATTTCATAATGTGATTAAAAAATGCTGGATCGCTTTATGTGACATAAGCCTTTATCATTTAATGGAACTACTAATCCATTGGTATATGAATGATGGATTAAGTCCCCCAAAAACTTATTTTCGGCCATGGAAAGTATTGAAAGGGAAATTATTATTCTAGCACTTTATTTTTCTAATAGAGATATTGACTATTTGATGTCACTTATCTAGGACACTAAATAGGTTGATTAAATAAAAATTATTAAATAAATAACTTTTTATGTGATATTCTTTGATAAGAAATTTCCTCAAGAACAGTGAGGTCAAATAGAGAGGATGTTCCTAACTTTAAAGACTAAATAGAAAAGAAAGCGTTTTAGTGTATGATTATATATTTATAATAATATACAAGAATTTTAAATTCTACATATGTAATCCAAAAATAAATATTGACCATTTATTTTATGAGATTGATCAGAGTGTCCAAAGGGAATTAGTTTTTTTTAAAAATCATTATATGATGATATAGTATCAACTACCGTCAAGACTAATTTCTTTTTTCTAGGTATTATATCTTCAATTAATGTTAAGAAAAGAATATGATAGATTAAACCAATAAAAAAATTAATTTTTCTAAGAATAATAAAGAGAGGATGAAATTTATAACTTGTGATTATTGTGGAAAGAAACACCCAGGTACTTACTTAATGAGAATATGCGTTTGTTTCAATTATAGAGAAAGGGGTCATAAGGCTCTAGAATACAAGGAAAATAAATAAACTACTTCTATATAGTTCTTTAACTGTAAATAGATGTGTCATTATTCAAAACATTATCCTAAGTGTCAAGTGTACCTATCATCGAAGAGGGTAAGGGGAGAAGACCAATTTTATGTGATTACTACAACTAAGGTTGAACTTAACAAATATATGGTGGAATTTAATTTTATAAAAAAATAATTTTTTTAATTATCTTTTTGATTTATACCTTATAAAATTTTTATATCTTCTATGTTTTCCATGAAAATTGGATATTTACCTAAAACCTTAAGAAGGGAATTTCCAATCAAGAATCCTAGTGAAAATATTATTACAACAATGATGTGTCCATCGGTTCCCATTATGACACATAAGCATAATATTTTCGAAAACATGATTATTATACCTATGAATGACTTTTATATAATTGTTAGAATGTATTTTATTTCAAATTGTAATGTAAAAATTTATTTCCATGATGAAGAGATTAAAATTCATGATGGAGATGTGGAATATCTTTTCTTAAAAAAGGATATGACATCATCTAAATTATGTTTGTATCTACCCCTAGTATCCCTCTTTAATAAAATTATTATAAAATAAGAGCTAAAGTAACCTATTAATTGGAAAGGTATCCTTAGAATTGAGGAATTACTGATTGCGTAGGAATAAATTTATTTTTTCCTGGAGAACTACCTAGATATCAACTTAAGAACGAAGTTGAGTCTTCTATTAGTCTAATACCTCATAAAAATTGTATATAAAACTCCCAAAAGTATCATTATATTTTAATTAGTGGAATTAAATACATAAAGATAGGATTTTTTTGAAAAGTGACTTATACACCCTTATGTTTCAATGTGGGGAGCTCATATTTTTTTAAGAAGAAATATGAGTCTATGAGGTTGTGTATTGATTACAGGTAAATCAAGGCCATTACAATAAAGTATAAGTATATTATTCTCTACATGGATGAATTGTTTGATAAAATACAAGGATATCAATATTTTTTAATGATTGATCTTAATATTTGGTATCCTCAACTACGAGTAAAGAAGGAGGATTTTTAAAATATGACCTTTTGAATAAGGTATATTCAATACAAAATTCATTGAAATTCCATTTGGATTGAATGATAAACCCTCTTTTTTTATGTATATAACGAATATTTTATTCAAGTATTATCTCAAGAATCAAATTTTGGTATTTATTGATGATATATTGATATATTATAAAATCTATGAAGAGAATAAGAGTCATTTGTGAATCATTCTTAAGAATCATTGGGAAATAAGTTATATATAAAATTTCCAAAATGTGCATTTTGGCTTCAAGAATTTTTTTTGGCCATATTGACTCCAAGGAAAAATATTTAATTGATCCTTCAAAGAAAATGGGAATGATTGAATGGAAAATACTAATAAATATAATGGTGATACGTAGTTTCCTTGGATTAAAATGTTACTATTGATGATTTTTTCAAAAAAATTCTTGATTAGCTAACCCATTAACCAGGTTGACCAGTAAAGTGGTTATGTTCATATGTTTCGAATAATGTTAATAATTCTTTGGAATATTAAACTAGAGCATGGTTAATGAACCAGTATTAACTTTACCATTGAGAAGGCAAGAATTTTTTATATATTATAATTCATCAAATGAGGGACTTGTATCTTTCCTTATGTAGAATAATGCATTCATTGCATAAGTATGAAGGTAATTAAAGATCATTGAATATAATTATCCAACCCATGATATTAGGTTGGTATCCATAATATTTTCATTATATATATGGAGGAATTACCTTTATGGTGAAAAATGTGAAATATATATAGATCACAAAAGTTTGAAATAAATATATTCATAGAAATAACACGACGTGACTCAAAGGCGATTACTATAATTACTCAAGGATTAAAATTTCTCAATACACTACAACCCTTGAATGGAAAATATGACGGATGATGCATTGAGTAGGGATGATGACGGAGTTATAACAAAAATGACGATTTTAAAAAGATCCTATATTAGTGGATTCATTAAATTTTGAGATGACAATCATTAAGGTTGTGAAAACAACACATCTATTCCAAATGATTTACAAACCGTCTATATTGTAGAAAATAAAAAATTCCCAACATGTGATAATAATATTCCAAATAAAATTGAATCCATTAAGGATGGGAAGTTGGTATTATTCATCAATGAAGATGGTATATTTACATTTGGAAAGATGATATGTGTTCCATCCACACCCGAGCTAAAAATAGAATTATTAGATAAAACTAATTACTCAAATATCTCTATAAAACATGTTAGAGACAAAATAGATCAAGATTTAGAGGACCATTTTTGGTGGGATAGTATAAAATGGAAAATTGTATAATATATATAACGATGTTTGGTTTCAAATAGGTAAAGGTTGAGTAAAATATTCTAAAGGATTCATAAAACCAATAACTATTCATGTGTGGAAATGATATGATTTTAACATGAACTTTATCACTATATTTACAAAGACTATAAGAAAGAATTATTCCATATGGGTTGTCACGACCCGTCCCCTGGGGCCCGTGCCGTGACTACCCTAAGCCCACCTTATGAAGGGCATGGGTTGGCGACTAGTGTCGAAGGCATCAACCAATAAGTGGGAGGCATTAGCCTGGATACCTGTATGCACACAAATGACCAACCAAGTTCCAACTCACAAAAGGAAAAAAAACATACCACTAAATAAACTGAGTTTAAGTACAATTGAAAGAAAGTGGGCCAGAATACAAACCCAAGAAAACGTACTGAAAACTATAAAGTATGAATAGTACACTGATTTCCATCAGCTATAAACCCCACCTGATCGTGAGAGTAGTGAAGCTACTGAAATCTGAAGTAGTAAGTCTTCTCTGCCCAATCCTACTGGGCCCTTCATGGTCCTAGGCCACCACGTCCACCGTCGTAGCGTTCGTTTGTCCTGTCTCCCTAAACACCCCTATCGAGAAGTCGGTCATCTGCCCTAGATACAACACATGCAGGAGAAGCACGTACAAGGATGAGTAACATAGTGCTCAGTGGGGAACCAAAAAAAATAAATTACAAACATTAATTCCTTAATGTAAAGCACGAAACACAAGGAATCTCACACTAGGTGTATTCTAGGGTAGTAATAGTAGAATCGCCAGTCACAAATGTCGAACTCCTCAGCCACTAGAGAACGCCTCCTCTATCGAGTACTGTTGGCCTACTGGGACACATAAAGCTTCTCCCCACTAACCTTGAACTATTGTGGTACTCATTCCTGATGAGTACCGTGGGTATTCTGTGTCACACAAAGCCTCTCCCGACCGTGGGTATGTAGGGTCACACAGAGCCACTTCCCACCTTGGCTGACCAGAGGAACTTCTCCTGTCGAATACCCTGGGTCTGCTAGGTCACACAGAGACGCTCCCCACTATGGGCCTACTGGGTCACATAGAGCTGCTTCCCATTGGGCCATCCTCGAGTAGTCTTCAGGTCTCATCCAACTGTAGGGTTCCGTACATAGCACGTTTGGTAGAACTTCTCCTCAAACCATTAATCGCTTATTGCTGTTCTTGAAAGTCACCACAAAGCTCTCCTAAATATCCACCTACCCGAGAGGGTCCCAACGCTTCAGACGACCCATCAATCGGGCACACGGGTTTCAAGATACATGTGTTTTAGTAACCAGAGGACCAGTTGCGATGTGGCCCGATCCGACCTAGTTGGACCGACCAAACCAACCCGGCTAAGAGGTTTTATATACCTCGATTAATTTTGACGTATCCTACCTCACCTGGTGTGGGTCGGAGTCGGTATTGTCCGACCTGACCAGTGGGCCAGTCCCAATAGGCCTCGCTAGACCGAGCCCTATTGGCTGAGGGTCTAGCTTGCCGAGTCACCCGATGACCCAACCTATTCTGACCCGGACCGAAGAGGGTGAAGGTCTGTCCATCTAGTGTGGGTCTGAACCACTATGTGTAGGTCCGTCCCACCAGTTCGATCCGACCCACCAGGCAGCGGGACCGACCCAACCCAGTGAGCCGCGGGTCCGACCCACTAAGGGTTTGTGCCCCATTTGGTTCGCAAGAGGCGGAATGGTATGCCTTGGTAGATGTGGTCGGGAGCCATGTCTATGCCCCAATATACCCTCAATGGTCACCACAAGGTTCCTCCTATTCCACGGTCAAGCGATGGCAACACATTGTGTGGAATGAGGCACAGTGCTGCGTTTGCCACCTCTATCCTCCGGCTCAGCCGGGGGCTTCTCCTGCTGCGCCGCAGCCCGGTCCGACCACGATCTTTCATTTTTTGTGCTATCATGTCACGTCGCCTCCCACCCATGGTCACTGCCATGATCCACCGTTGGCAGTTTTTGGTTCCATCACTGGCATTTTTTTGTGCCACCACCGGCACCAGCACACCCACTGATTCTTCCGCGGACCTCCGGGTCCGCACCGGTGGTCCGTTCTTCTTTCCGTTTGCACCTATGTTTTCCGAGGGTCATCCTCTAAACTGCGATGGTCTCAAAATACCACTTGTACTTTACTAAACATACCTTAAAAAAGTTCAAAATTCCGTTTTGGGCTCTTTAGACCTCGGAATTACATGCTGTGAAATTTTTCGGTCTCCAAATAATACAATATAAATAAAAAAATCATAGAAATTCCGAGATGTTACATTGTTCCCACCTTAGTGATTTACATCCTTGAAATCCAAAACAACAACTAAAAAAAGATGGTGGTACTAAGCACGAATATGAGCCTTTTACTCCCATGTTCTCTGCAGAAGAATCTCATGCTGCCATCAGACGCGCACTAGAGGAATCAACCATCCACGTAGGACCTACTCCTGTCGATCCTCTATCTCCACTGGTAACTCCACAAATGTCTCCCCATCATCAATGTACATATTTTGCCATTTGATGACATGTGATGGATCATGCACCTACCTCCTCAGCTTTGGAACATGGAAAAAATCATGCACCCAATGCATCTATGGGGGAAGAGCTATGCGGTACACCACCTTGCCAACTCTGATCAGGATCTGAAACGGATTGATGAACCTCAGACTTAACTTACTTCCCTGGACAAATCTGTACAATCCTTGTTAGGGTGAGACCAAAAAAAACATGATCTCCCTCATCAAACTCCAAAGGTCTCCATCTTCTGTCGGCATAACACTTCTGCCAGCTCTGTGCATTCCTCATCCAATTCTGGATGACCTACACCTTCTCGGTGGTAGCCCATACAAACTCTGGACCCATGAGTGCCGACTCTCCTAGGTCTGTACAACATATGGGTAATATGAAAGGCCGCCCGTTGAAGGCCTCAAATGGTGCCATCACAATGGTGGAGTGATAGCTGTTGTTGTACGAAAACTCCACCAGTGGTAGGTGGTCCTCCCAACCATGACCAAAGTCAAGGATTCACACACAAAGAATGTAGTCCAAGGTCTGTATGGTCTTCTCTGTCTAACTATCTGTCTGGGGATGAAAAGATATGTTCAAGCATAGCTGCATCTAGAATGCCTCCTGTAATTCCTTCCACAACCAGGATGTAAAGCAGGCATCATGGTCTGAGAAGATATTCGAAGGCACCCCGTGAAGCCGCATTATATCCTCAACGTAGAGGTGTCTCAATCCCTCTACCGTTCCTTACCACCGAATGGGTAGGAAGTGAGATGACATGGTGAGTCGGTCAATGATCACCCAAATAGAGCCATGAACTCTAGACGTATGTGGTAACCTCGTCACTAAGTCCATCGAGATACCATCCCATTTCCACTCAGGTATCTCGAGTGGCTGAGTCAAGCTTGCTGGAACCTAGTGCTCGGCCTTCACTTGCTAACAATTGAGGCATCTTGAAATGAAATCAGCCACATATTTCTTCATCCTTGGCCACCAGTATTGAAATCAAAGGTCTTGGTATATCTTTTCCACTACAGGATGTACCGCTAGAGGGAAAGTATAGAACTCTATCAACACCTCCTCTCACAACGCCACTGGTACTAAGGTGCGCCATCTAAAAAGGATGGTGTGCTCCCCGCCTATCGAAAATCTATCAAGAGACCATCCTGAGGATATCTGAGAACATCGGGCCTTGCAGTAAATATCCCCCAGCTATGCCTCACTGAATCAATGTACCATTGGGGGAGTAACAACCATCGGATGAATGAAAACAACTTAAATATCATCCACGAGGGATACCTACATCGTGGCTAACTTCTTTGTCACCTCACTCAGCAGCTGAAACTCGGTCCTTCTACTGAGCATGTCTTCCACCATTTTCCACATTCTAGGAGTATAAACTATCCAAAAATAATAGTCCAAGAGGAACTCTAGCTATCGCCTCTGTCTCAGGTTCTGGTCTTTTTGGGATAAGATATAATTGATACTCTTGTATTTGGAGTAAAATGAAAATCGCTCTCCAATCATGTAGTCTCTCCACATCTTCAACACAAAGACTATTACTTCCAACTCTATGTCGTGGGTCGCATAGTTATGCTCATGCTGCCTCAACTGTCGTGAGATGTATATGATCACCGCTTGCTCCTGAACTAGGACACAACCGATCCTGGTCCCTGATGTGTCACAATAAATTACATACCCAACACCCTCCTCTTGTAGTCTCAATATCGAGGCACTAGTCAGTCTCAGCCTCAGATCCTAGAAACTCTGTTGGCATTTCTCTTTCCACATGAAGGGCTATCCCATCGGTGTCAACGCTGATAAGGGTGCTACTACCATGGAAAATGCAGGCACAAACCTCCGATAGTAGCCAGCAATCCCCAAGAATCTCCACACTTCAATCACTCCCATGGGAGTCTCCTAAGAAAGGACCGCCTCTATCTTATCTAGTTCTACTATAACTCTAACCTCTGAGATGACATGTCCTAAAGAGTGGACCTCCTGTATCTAGAACTGTCACTTCAAGATCTTACTATAATGTTGGTGCTCTAAGAGTGTACCCAGTACTATCCGAAGTTGTGTAGCATGCTGCTCCTCCGACGCTGAATACACCAAGATGTCATTGATGATGACCATGACAAACTTGTCAAGGTAGGGCTGGAAGATCCTGTTCATGGGGCCCATGAACATTTCTATGGCATTGGTCACACTGAAAGGCATCACAAGGAACTCATAGTTTTAATACTGGCACATGAAGTCTATCTTTGGTACATCCACATCCCGTACCCGAAGCCGGTGATAGCCTAATCTGAGGTCTATCTTTGAGAAACACTTCAATCTCTTAAAATGGTCAAAGAGGTCAGTAATTATTGGAAATGGGTAATTGGTCTTCACAGTCACCAAGTTCAGGAACCAGAAGTCCACACACAACCCCAAACTCCCATCTGCCTTCTTGGAAAAATTTATAGGGGCTTCCCATGGTGAAACATTGGGCCCTAAAAACCCCATCTCCTGAAAGTCCTACAATTTTACCCTTAGCTCGCGAAGTTCTGCGGGAGCCATTCAATAAGCCAGGGTGGATATCGGTGTCATCTCGGGGTACATGTTGATACACAATTCTACCACTCTATGAGGAGGTAGCCATGTATCCTCATAAAAAAACATCCTCGTACTAATCCACCACTATAGGGAAGGTTGGACTCCTCTCATCCACTACACTGAGGGTGAGGGTATCCAACTGGTGAGTTATCTGTTGCACCCTCCCCCGAGAGAATCCATCTTGCACTACAAGGGTTTCCTTCTCCCCAGTGAAGGAGAACCTGGTCCCATCTTCACAGACACACCACACGATATGCCTAAAACAGTTGATCTGAGCATGGATTGTGGATAATTAATCCATACCCAAGATGACATCGTAAGGCCTCAAGGCTGCAACTAGGAGATCCCAGCTGAAGATCTCACCTGCTAGGGTAAGCTCACACTACCGACACCAGTGTGTAATCGTCGAATAGTCTCTCGTATGAGTCTCTAGTCGTAAGGATCGAGCCAATGGATCCACTAGAATCTCCAAGTTCCGAACAAGATTCGTGGAAAGGAATGAGTGACTAGCACCTATGTATATAAGTACTGCAACTAGGTTGAAGAAGACGCAAATCGTACCTAAGATAATCTCTGGAGCGCTATGGTCATAAGCCTCTTCTGCCTGGAGCTGAGCTAACCCCTATCCACATGCTCTTTGAGGTTGGGGTGGACCACCTGGGGGTGGTGGAGGTAACATCTCAAATCATATCCCACCACCTATCGCTCAGCCAAATATGATTCCATTTTTGCCGCCAAGTGGACCACCTTGCTCGAACCACTCCCACTGCCTCAGAGTACCCTTGACCATCTACCAGTCATCTGTATGGTGGGTCGGTAAGTCACGTGCCAGGTGTCACTACTCGCCACACACATAGCACTTCTTGGCTCCCTTCCTACTCCCTCTGGACTGGGAGCCCCACACCGCCGACCCTGAGTCCTAGGGTCATCCTCTGAAAGACCTATCCCATTTGGGCCCACACATCTATTGTCTGCTTCCTGCCGAAGACTCCGCCGTCTGGGGTCTGATGGTATCTATTTCTGCACGTGCCTACTCTTCCAAGAAAATATCTATCATAAGGGCTCGCTCCAGCACCCCAGCCTGGGTAGGGATGCCGAGAGACCCCACCAAAGCCCTGATCTCCAGCTCGAGTCCCTACTCAAAGTCCTGATCCCTGAAGAATGGGTCTATCACCATATTTCAGAAGTAGCAGGAAATCTATTTGAACCTCTCCGAGTACTCAGACACTGTCATGCTGTTCTTCTGTAGGTGAATCAACTCTTGGATGCGCACATAGCGCAAGGTCGTGGGAAAAAAATCATCCCGAAAAGCCCCTCGAAGTCAACACATGTGAGGGTCGCCTCATAATGAGTCTAGATGGTCAAAATCCACCATATACCTACAGAAACTTATAGAAGGCTTGCTGACAAGATCATCATTTGGTTTGGTGGTGTCCTCACTAACCAGAAGACCCACGTCACAACCTCTAGCCAGTCCTCAACGACCCGAGGATCTGTCTATCCACTGAACCTGAGAGGTCTCTATCTCTGAAACTCATATAGGGCACTAAACCTACGAATATTCTTTTCCAGAATCTCCGATAGTAGGTTTTGAACATCAGGTGGTGGTAGCACTGGTGCACCACCTAGTGGGGCCATCTCTAGAACTGGTCCTTGAACGGATGCCTTGTCACTAGGCAGGTTGTCCTTACGACCACGCATTGGGATCCTAGATGGTCATCCACATGGAGAAATCCTGAGATAGATCAAGACGTACCACATTTAGAAGGTTATACCTAGTGATCTGAATATTATTCAAAAATAAGAAGACACTTATGAAACCAGTGTTTTCATGCATTGAGCTGAAAATAGAATTCAAAGTCCTGGTGTATGGACACGTCGACCGACGCACCGACACAAGACTCCCCGAATTTGAAAGTCTAACTCACAACACTTAACACTATTCCCCCAACAAAAAACATCAGACTCCCTGTCTTTGAGGAGGAACTAACCTCACATTGATAGAACTTTGTCACAAACCATCCCCTGAGGCTCGTGTTGTGACTATCCCAAGCCCACCCCTAAAAGGCCAGTGGGTGGCGAATAACACCAAAGGTGTGAACCCGTATGTGGGAGACATTATCTTTGATACCTGTACGCACACACACACACCCAATCAAGTCCCAAATCACAAAAGGGAAACATCATACCACTGAATAAACTGAGTGCGAGTACAACAGAAAGAAAGTGGGCTAGAATACAAACCTAAGAAAAAGTATTGAATGCTGTAAAGTACGAAAAGTGATATGATGGCCATCTGTAGTAAACCCCACCTGATCATGAGAGTACTGAATCTACAGGAATCCAAAGTAGTGCAACCTGTCTGCCCAGTCTTACTAGGCCCTGTCTGGTCCTAGGCCACCAAGTCCATCATAATAGCGTCCGTCCGTCCTTTCTCCCTGAGCAAGCTAGTCGAAACGTCGGTCATCTACCCCAGGCACAACACGTGTGAGTGAAACCTATGCAGGGGTGAGTAAAAAAGTACTTTGAAGGGTCCCCAAAACAAAAATAAATAATAGAAATAAATTCCTCATTGTAAAGAACGAAACACAAGGCATCTCACACAAGGTATATTCTAGTGTAGTAACTATAGCATCGTCTGTCACAAACGTCGAACTCCACTGCTATCGAGTATAGTGGATCTGATGGGTCACAGAGATCCTCTTCCAAATAACCTTGAACTACTGTGGTAATCATCCTCGATGAGTACCATGGGTATGATGGGTTACATAGAGCCACTCCCCACCATGGGCATGCCGGGTCACACAGAACCGCTTCCCACCTTGGCCGAACTGAGGTACTCCTTATCTCAAGTACCATGGGTCTGTCGGGTCATGGAGAGCCACTCCCCACTATAAGAATACTGGTCCACACATAGCTACTTCCCACTGGGCCATCCTCGAGTAGTCTTCAAGTCTTAGCCAACCGTAGGGTTCCGTACGTAGTACATTTTGGATAACCGCTCCTCAAGCCATTTTTTTCTTCTTGACATCCATGAAAGTCACCATAAAGAATGATGAAAGATCCACCTTTCTCGAGAGGGTTCCAACACCATAAACGTACCATCAATCGAACACACGGTTTGTAAGATACGAGTGTTTTAGTAAACAGGGGACCAGTTGCGATGGGGCCCAGTCCGACCCGGTCAGACCAACCCGACCAACCCAGCTTGGGGGTTCTACATACCCTATTCGTTTTGACGGACCCGACCCAATATGGTGTGGGTCGGGGTCGGTCTAGTCCAGCCTGGCCAGTGGGCCATGCCTAATAGGCCACGTTGGACCCAACCCAGTTGGCTGAGGGCCCAGCCTGCCAAGTCACCCAGTGACCCAGCCTTGTTTGGCCCGGCCCGCCGGCGCGGTCTAGACCGCTGGGATCGGGTCCAACCTGCTGGGCAGTGGGACTAGCCTAGCTTAGTGAGCGGTTGGTCTAGCCTGTAGTGTGGTTCCAGCCTGCTGGAGGTTCGCGCCTCTTCCGGTTTGCAAGAGGTAGACCGGTCCCCCTCACTGGACGCAACGGAGATCCATGCTCGTGGCCCACTATCACCTTGCGGGTGTCGCAAGGTGCCTCCTATTCTATGGTCAAGCACTCATGACCCTTCATGTGGGAAACAGCTCGGTGCTGCGTCCACTGCTCTCCAACTCAGTTATGCAAACACGTTCATCACCTCCAACCGTCAGCTCGGTCGATGGCTTCTCCTATTGCTTCACAGGCCGATCTGATCGGGGACTTTCGTCTGGTGCGCCATTGTGTCACACCACCTCCCACCCACGACCACCACTATGGGCCACCTCTGGCAGCCGCTGGTGCCACCTTTGGTAGTCATTAGAGCCACCACTAGCACCGTTGTGCTGGCAGATTCTTCTGCGGATCTCCAGGTCTACCCCGATGGTTCGTTCTTCATGCCGCTTGCGCCTACATTTTCCAGGGTTCTTCCTCTCCACCGCATTGGCCTCAAAACATCCTTCCCTTCGATTTGAAAGTTTGTCCACAATGAACACCCATGACACAGGGGCTCAGGCCTTGTTCATGTTGGCCCAGGCCCTCCGCGTTAAATTTTTACCAAACAAGAGAGGTTCCTGGATTTTAATTTGAACTACAAAGATAATTAAATCCTGGATAAAGAAATTCCAAATAAGTCACCCTCCCACAAGAATTCACGGTCTACGGATTAACCTTTTCATGTGTTAATCCACGTTTGTCATTTAGAAATGGATGCCAAAGAACAACGAATAAAAAACCCCCACCTCTTTGAAGTTTGTTGCTGCGCTTTCATCCTTGAGGGGTTAAGACATTGGTGTCGCTTCTCGGCTCTGGTCTTAGAAATGCGTGATAAAGAAGATGATTTTTCTCTGGCATTCTTCATTCTTTTCTAGGGTGGAATTCTGTCAGAGGTTCGTTAGAGAATCTTCCAATTACTTTAGTTCATATTTCCCAGTGCGTTGAATTATAAATAGGAGCACATCGCAGTGTTCTCATTATGATGTGATGCCAGGTTGTTACGCTGTTTTATTTAATAAATAGCATCGCTATTACACGTCATTAAAGCTTTGTTACACTGCGAGTTTAATGAGTCATTAATGAGCCTCATTGAAGAAAATCGTCACCTAACTTTCGATGCCTCACAACATCCTCATCCACCACTCCAAAGTGAGAAAGAAAATAAAATAATTCATTTTAATTGTTTTATTATTTTTCACAAAAAGTCCGAAAAATAACTTTTCGCTCGGCCCTTTTTGACCGATGTTAGGTCATTTCTAGGCGAATCCAAGCATTCTGAATTCAATGGTGCCCTCAGATTTTTGATCTGATATATGATTCCAAATATAGAAAATCCCACTCTCATGTTTATTGAATGTACCTTTACAAAAGTTCAAAACTCCATTATGTGCTCTCCATAATTTAGAATTACAGGCCATCGATTTTCGTGGTTTCTAAATAATTCCATATAAATAAAACATTTACATGGAAATTCCAAGATGTCACATGGGTTATTGTTAACAACCATAACAATTCATCACATTTACTCACTATATGGGAAGATCTACCTCTCGAGAATCGTAGGTAACTCTATATTAAAGAAATTGAAAGGCATCATAGTTAAATTCTTTTGATTATAACTGATCATGAAACATGATTTAATCAAAATTTATGAGAATTATTTAGAATAATATAAGTACAGGGTTATATTTGAAAACTAATTATCATCTTGAGATAGATAGATAATTTGAAAGGAATATTCAAATGTTATAATATATTTTGAGATCATGATCACTTGATTTTCAAGCTACGTGGGAACAATATTTACCTTTTTTCAGATTTTTATATAATAATAACTACCATTTAAGCATTCAAATGACACCGTATAGAGCATTATAAGTGAAAAAATCTTGTACACAATCTTCTTGGGATGAAGTGTGGTAAATGAATATTTTAGGCCTATAACTTGTTGATGTGACAATGAAGACAGTGATAACTATTCATAGTCATATCAAGGAATCCCAAAGAAGGAAAGAGAGTTATGGGGATAATAGATGTATGATATAGAATTCCATGTAGGGGATCACTTTTTATAGGAATTATCTCTGTGGAAGGGTGTAATATGGTTTGGAATGATTATCAAATTATGTCCCAAGTACATCAGACCTTTTGAAATTATGAAAAGAATTAGAGCTATGCCTTACTATTTAGCAATGTCACCCAACCTCTATAAAATTCATGATAGGTAACATATATATTTATTAATGAATTACATGATGGATCCAAAACATGTTCTCAACTATGAGGAAATATAATTGTAACTTTATTTATCTTGTAGTGAAGATCCTATTTAGATTCTATACACTAAAGAAATAATGCAGAGGAATCAGATGACATAGCTGATAAAGGTACTTCAAATAAATAATAATATAGAAGGGGATATATGGGAACATGAAGAAGTTATGATGAATAACCACACACATATATTCACTATTTGAAATACTTGAAATTTTTATGATGAAATGTATGGAGGGAAGAATGTAACACCTGAGATTCAATTACTATAAGTAATCATTTCTTTCTAAAGACACTATAACATAACAGAAATATCTTAATTTAAGAGTGTTAATAAAAAATACAATCCAAAAGTTTATAAAATTTATTTTTATAAATTTATTTTATTTTATAATTCAGTATGTAAAAATTTACTTAGGGTTGATTTTAGAGATTTTTTAGAAATAGATGAATTTTAGTTGAAGAGTGAAAAAATCGATTATATAAAACTATCACTTTTATGAAATTATAATGATTAGTGAATAAATTAAATGTCTATAAAAGATATTTATGGACCAAATATATATTAAATAATTAATAAAATAGATTTAAAAATTTAATGTTGAACTTATAAATATATCCTTAAAATTTTGGGAATCTAAGTAATGTTTTTTGGTTCAAATAAATAAAGTTTTTTGTTATTTTATTTTAGTAATGGACTTATAAGGTAAAATTATATTTTAATTTGGTTTTAAATACAAATAAGTATTTTTATATTTAACATAATCCAATTAATTACGTTGGAATGAAAATTGTATTTTATTTTTATGTAAAATCATTTCTATACTTAAAAGGCATTTTTCTAGAAAACCATTTTTCATTGCACTTTGTGGGTTTGTTTTTAAATTATCTTCCACCACTTATAGATATTAAATTTTATAAAATATATTGAATATTTTTAAAAAAAATATATAAATTTGGTAATGATTCTACTTTAATTTTTTGTCATTATGAATAGTAACTTTAGTAAAAAATCAACTTACCACGATAAAAGTTAAAATGGGTTAAAACTAAAATGATAAGGGTTTAAGAAAATTAAAGAACATTTTTGGATCCAATTAGATTGTCAAATTTAGAACCTATATCATATCCTATTTTAATATGCGTCATTTTGAATCCATTTTTCATTAGTAAGTCATTAATATATTTTAATCTTTTGAAAAATTCCAATTATGCCTTCTCCCTCACTTATAAAAGGGTATCACCTATCCACTCTTCTCCACACTTAAATATCATATTTATTAAGAAAATACCTACGAAAATTCTTTAATAAAATTCATATCTACATCTGTTAGTTCTATTTTGGATTAGAATACTATCCCAGTAAGGTGCGAGGTATAAGCCAAATGAGGACTCTCAAAGAAGATGTAATTGTCTTACCCGACTATCTCAATGATTATTTATTATTTAAATTACTCTAAATATATTTTAACTATACTAAAATAACTAATCTATTATGAAAAATATATCTATATGTTATTATGATTATGGTACAACTATTTCCCACTTGATTTCCATCCTATGGAAAACAAAAGCATCACTCGTGTGTACGTATGACCTACTGCCTCCACAAAATAGTGCAATTAATTTTTCACTACCAATTTAATTGGATGGTTATAAATATATAAATAAAGAATATATATGATTAAAATTATATAATTACAATTATATAAATATAATATATCATTTACCTTCTTACCCTCTAAATCATTAAAAAAATGATAATGCTGCTCGTGCATATGTGTGGACTACCACCACCATGAAGTGATTTGGTTAATTTTTCATGTAATAATTTCAAATATTATTATAAACATGAACATATTTAATATATATGATACATATTACATGTTTCAAATTTTTTAGATAATGTTACCATGATCAATATATAAGGACCGAAACATACATGAAAAATAAAAGAGTTAACACTCAGAAACGATGAATTTAATTTAGAATTATTAAAAAAGGGGTATTATAATGTTATAAATAGATCATATGTGATATTATAATAATTTATATTATTCTAATATTGAATTATAATAAATTTAAAATTTTCATATAGGAGGTTAAAATCACTTATTATGGAATTTTAACATGAGGTAAGAGATTTCTGTTACAATTTCATTTTATTTTAGGGTTTTTTATGTTCAAATTTACTTTTGTGAAATTACATGATCCTAAAATTTTAAAACCCATATATTTTATCTTTTTATGGTTATATTAGATTTTATGTGTTTGTTTTCCATTTCATATATTTTTTGATCAAGAATCAACAAGTAAGTTACATGTAAGAGTATTTCATTTAATAATATTTTTTTTAGTTTTCATTCCAACTATTTTTATTCCTTGTATATAACTTATTTAAAAAAATTTCAAGATTTTTTTATAATTTTAATAATATTTATTAATATCATATTTACCAATTTTTTATTTTCTATAAAAATATTTAAAAGAAATATTATTTTCAATTTATGAATGTGGTACGTTTTAATAAATGTGTAAACAAAACCTTTTTTTAACATAAACCACAAGAAAAATTTTTCCATTCATCATGAATAATATAATTTTGACGATTCATTTACATAATTCAACTGTTTTTTTCAATGAAACTACTTTCCCTGATATTCTAAGAATTTTTATATTTTAAATAATTTATCTTAAAATAAAATGAGTATTTTTTTCAAGAAATTTTCTATTGATCTTTTAAAGGTATTTTAATCTATGAAAACACCCATTCATATTACATAATATATGATACTATGACACTATATTTCTCTTTTCTCCCAATGGGGTATTATTATAATGATGAAATATTTATTTTTTTATTATTGATTAAATACAAATAACTATTGACTTATAAGGTATATTTGAAAATGAATTATATTAATATGAGTAATTCATAAGACACAAAAGTGAGGGGTGGGTACCTGTTATAGATTACCCATATATACATTGATATGTATCACAAGACAAAACAACAATCATACCGTATTATATTGGTATCTAGTTTACACCCACATATTTATTAATAATTATGTGTTGGTTTAGAGTGATTAATGGTAAGATTCATGATATCTTGGTTGAGTGAGATTGACCATGAATATCCGTAAGTATAAATTCCCATTATTAAGAATTTATTTTACATTATCCATGTTATTTTTATGTTGATATTATCCATGCATGTTCAATGAAATCAAGTTATTGATTGAATTTTTGTGTTTTGATTATCCACTTTTCCATATTTATTATGCCGTATTTAGTCATGACAGATTCCAATCTACATAAAATTTATTGAGAATATAATCTCACCATTTTTTTTAATTTCCATAGGATATAAATAATAATATTATGAATGATTTCAGTGTTGTAAGATTGTTTCTTATGTTATGTTTTTATATTTTCAATATAATATGGGAATTATGCATGTATCTATTTTTACAAGACTACTAAACTAATCGATACTATATGGTGAGATCCCATATCTTTTCTTCCAATGAAAAAAATTAAACAAAAGCTCCAGCTTTTTGGAGTTGGGATGTAACATTAAATATATAAAAAGATCAACTCTTTAAATAACATGGGATCCCACTCTCACATACATAACGATAAAATAAAATACATTATTAAAACAACACTCCATATATTCTATTTTATTCCTTTTAATATGGATACCTTGTGATTGTAAAGTCTCTCCCCATAACTATAACTTTAAATGATAAAAAAATTAACTAAATAAGGAGTAGATAAATATCATCTTAATGGATTCTATGAAATAAAAAGTTACAAACATGATTGGAAAAAATATATTCATGGTTTTTAAAAACATCTCGAAACAACATATGGTTCATAATTATTTTGAAACAAATCTATTTCCTCTTATAAATATATGGAATGTTGGTATTTTTTGTTCTGTCTGAAAAATATTGATAAAATCCATTAAAGAATATTTTAAATGAAATTGTAAATACATTTGGATATGACTCACAATGGATGATAATATGTTGATGTAATATGATGTATTTTATAAATTTATAAATTAAGTAACCGTAATCGATATGATTACTTTTTTTAGAACAAAACATAAAAATTGTGAAAACTAAGTAATTTTTTAGGATATATGTTTTGGTAGTGAAATTTTATTTTATATACCATAATACTTATCCAATTGTAGAAATCCATAGGCTTAATAGTATGCTTGATGTGGAACTCATTAACCTATACCTCTAACATTACCATAGCATTATGGATTCTTTGAAGACACTAAAATTAGAGGTTCATCAGGTATAGTAGATGAAATTTATTATGTCTAAAGTAAATAAAAAAACATAGGAAAATAAGTAGTCATTATTATATAATACTATTTTAAAGTATATAACATTTCTATTATGCCATACTTAAACAATATTCCTACACTTTTTGGGTGTTTTCATCTATTATCTATCCCTTTCTATTTACATTATAATATTTCCATATAAAATTATGTGGTATGGATATTTCTTGAGATTATGATTCATAATTTTTTATATAAACAAAGGAACAATTTTTTTTTGTTTCAAATCACTTAAAAGTATTAATATAGATTTAAAATACACAATATGTTGTTCAAGTAATGCTTACACCATCATTAAACTATGGTATGGTTAGGTTGGTTTTGATGCACTCTATTTATTTTCTCCTCTCCTTTTCTATTTCATAAATTAACAATTTGGAATCAAACTAATTAATATATGTAATATAAAGTAAAATAATACCAATAATAATGTAACTTAAAGGATTCTTACTCCTAATAACCGATGAAATCATTCAAGGTTTCTTGGATTATGATATTTTTATATATAGTTGGTGGGTAGGGTTTTACATTCCCCTCAACATCCCTAAGATGATGTTTCACATGTCCAAAATTCTTTATAATCCATTTAAACAACCATTGGTATGAATTTAATCCGAAAGTATTCTAATATAAATGTACTCTATAAGGTATAATAAATAATAAAACAATGTTTCATTATTATTTTTGGTAAAATAAAGTATGTATATCATAATTATATCCTAATGTCTTCCCAAATTATTGCATTTAGTGCATCCAGAATATTGTGGCATGAACCTATATCAATCGGAAGGTGAATTCGAGTATTGAACCCATTGTATATAATGAGAATGGAGTTGTTCGGGTTAATAGTTTGACCATGTGAATTATATCCAACCAAGTATTTTATACCTTTACATATCACCTTAACATTTTTTTCTAACATTATCAGGTTATACCTCGTCTATTTCTTTCAACCATATATTCTTCACCTTCTATAATTTTCTTAATTTCAAAAATCACCAATATGTTATTCCTTGACAATGGTAGAATCATCAAGTATAGAAATTTTTTTCCACACAAGTAGTAAAACGTTTCATTTAGATTAAAAAAATATACTACTAACCAAAACATATTATAAGGAAAAAAGTGTATATGAAAGAATAATTTGAGACATTTTAATCCTTTATTGAAGTTTTTGTCTTTAAATGATGAAAGGATTTGACATATCTATTGAGTATCAAAATCACCCTTATGGTCCCCTTTAACATTCAAGACACCTACTATATTAGGACCAATGTGAAATGATTTTGAAAACCTAGTGAAATAGTTATCTATAATATAATTTTCATTTTACCCTGTATTCTTTTAGTGAAAAAAACAATTACCACTGTTTTACAAGATCTAGGGAATAAAAGACATCTACTTACTATGATTCCATTATAAATGATTCATCCTTGAACCCTTCCTTAATTCACTTTCAGGAATCTAGATTCTTATATTTTAACTGAACTCATTTTATCTCCAAATTTACATAAAATATATACACTTAAAATGGCTTATAATCTAACCACCATATTTTTTCATTGATTTCTGTATATGTCATATTCAAAAAAAATTATATTTTTGTCCTTGGAACTAGAACATGAAATTCTACTACTATAAGAGTAACTCTAATATTTTTCACTGCAATAAATTCATCATATTCCTTTACATAAAACATATAACTGTTAATTATATAACTATTATAAGATAATAGAAGTACACTTGGATCTTTGGCTAACAATTGAAGACATTTTGAAATTGAATTCATATATTCATATAATTCCTTAAAAATATGGTCTCAAAACCATCTTATAAACTATTGATATTATGTATTCAATATCTATATTTCATCCTATGATTGATTCATATATGTAATAATTATTTTATGAGTTTCAACATATGGTGGAAACATTACACAATTATTTAAAATGTAAGGTAATTCTACTCATATTTTCAAAAGGTACTTCTGATAACATATAATTCATAAATTACATTTCTAAAAAATATAAAAGTGTGATAAGATTTTGGGAGACCAATTTTATCCAAATTATATAGTAATCTAATATATAATTAAAAGGTTTCTTAGAGAATATGTAACTTTTCAAAAAAACCTTCTAGATGACATTGATTTTTGACATATAGTTTTACAATCTCTATATACTCTTAAATTGGATGCATCTATTTTATAATTTAAAGGGCCATATAGTTGGATATATCTAACTAAATTAATAATGAAATGGACCATTATATCAAATACTAAGGGTATAATGACATATCTAATTCACATAATATGATATTAATTTCCTCTCCGTATTTGTAAACTTCAGCGGCTCTCTAACTTTACTACATATAGCTATGTAAAAGAACCAATTCCTAGTTAATGTGTTTTAGACATTTTTAGGTAGAATGAAATTTCAATACACACACATTGAATCCTATATCGAAACGTGAAAATCATGTGATTTAAATCCAATTAACTTCAAATTAGTCATTAATACAATATTCTTGAAATTTTATGAATAGCCCTCTAGAACGTTCACACCATTTAGAAAATTTCAAATATAAAATATCTCTTTATTGGAAAGAGTGTATGTTTTTGGAGGAAGAGAAGTTTTTATTTAACCATATAATGGTTCCAAATATTTACTTATCCCCATAAAAATATGATCTAACCTAGATTTAATTTAAATTTTTGATTTTCCAGGTGCATTTATTAATGTGGAAATGACACTATCAGATATCTTTTTCTACATGCATGACAATATGAAAATTTATTACATAAAAATTATTATAATATGGTATTTCAAAAAAAATGGCTCACTTTTTTTCAAGCCATTTTTATAGGGTTTTCAAAACGTGTTTACAAAAAAAATGACAATATCCTTTAATTCTTCAAAATGTTCATCACTAGTAAATGGACAAGGTGATGCACCTTCATCTTAATTGTGATGAAATTATGTTGTATAAGATTGATATTTTTGTTTCTAGGATAAAAATTTATGATTTACTATAACCACTATCTTCAAGGAATGTTTCAACCTAACAGAGTGTGTACCATATTTCAAAATGGGACACCCTATCATTCCTATAATTCTACATACAAAAAAAATTTATTAAGCAGAAAATTTCATTTTTCATCCTGAATAATAACAATAATAATGTGAACTCTTGATTTATATAGGCACCATACAATTCATCACCCTATACCCATGTCAATTTCTAATATTAAATTACTGGATCCATATAAAAATCAATATCATTACTAGATTGTTTTGGACCTTTTATAAGTAGAGATAATATAATGTATTTGGGATTGACACATAACTATGATGGAAAGTTATAATTTACAAACCTAACTGGACATGTAATATGAGTAATAATCTATAAAAAAATTGATTCATTACATTTATAAATATCACAAGATAGTGGTTTATCAATTAATTTTTAAATTTTGTATACTCATGAAATATTTTTTCCATTGAGAAGAGTATGTAGGGTGATAAAGTTTCCCATATTTAATTCTTGTATCTACATGTCACATCAATTTCCATAGAGAATATATGTAGAGACCCGTATCTTGACGTACATGGACATTACATTACATTTGCGGAATACTTAGTACATAACAAAAAACACACACTAAAGGATCGTAATAGTTTAGTGTCTTTGGAAACTCGGAACGTAATCTTCTAATCGTGGTGAAAGTTCTTCAATATCTCCCATAAAGGTCATCCCTTTTTTCTACCTAAAACCTTTCTTTATATCCTGGGGAAAAGAAAACATAAAAGGGTGAGCTCAAATGCTCAGTAAGTGTAAACAAAGGAAATATCAATCACATAATTTTCATAAGAACATAACATTTTTGGAAATCTTAACCTGCAAAAGAGAGCATAATTTCATAACATGGGATAAATCATAGTAGTGAAATGAAATCATAACTTAAAACATTACTCATTGTGGCATACACACATAATCATAGAGAATCATTTCTTGTTAGTCAAGACTCATTGCCAAGACTATCTTAGTGGACAAAGTCCCTTTCTGAATCGAGTAATCCTCGTTTCAGTCCTGTTTCACTGAACCGGTATAACCTACCATTCCAGCCATGTCTATCTCATGAGATATAAAATCTTTACCCAATGCATTGGAGGGAGATATAGGTCCCACCCATCTCTTAATGAATCCTTTCTTATGTGTGCCACAAAATCATAAATCATACATCATTTCATAACCCATGTAATAAAAATGGGATTCTTAAACAACATGACATCATAAAACCATTCATATAAGATAAAGGAATTCATAAACATATTTCCATCACAACATAGTCAAATCAATGTAAAAATATGGATAGAAACAGAACTCTTTATTATCTTAGATGGAAAATAATTTTGATAAAACACTTGAATTGAATTCTTGAGGAAAATATCCTTTCTTCTTCAAAATCAATTTCTTTTCACAAAACATCATGCAACTTTTTAAAAGAAAGAGATTTTATTGAAAATAGTCATGAAATCTTTTAGAGGAAGCTTCATGAAAATAAGGCTTTATAAAACAGTAGAAATCCGTTCGTGCCGTATAAGTTAAAAAAAACATTCTTCGTACTTTTGTCGGAAAAGTCAAAAAGTACCTCGTACGACAAAAGATTCCTTTCATACATATTACTAAAAACTCACCGAAGGGTAAAAATGGATTTAAACAATTGTAGGTGGATGGAAATAATATTACATTTTGATGAAACATGGATGTGGATGATAAAATACACCCCAGTAAATACTTACGAATAAACAATCTCGGATAAAAATGAGATTGTGATATTTCCCTTACCTTAGGTCCAATTTGCTTCGTATGTGTCCGAACCTCCTCTTCTTTGAAGTGCCTCTTTGAGACCTCCTCTTAGGGCACTAGAATTGGTCTTTGAGGAAGACCAGAACCTCTAGGATGTTGCTAGGGAAGTGGAGAAGGGATTTTGGCAGGGGTTGGCCGAGCTTGAGTGCTCAAATTGGTGTGAGGAGGAGGGGGAGGAGGTGTCCTTTTATAAGGGAGGAGAGGGGCACCTTAGGAATTCTTAAAAATATTAATTTATAATAAATATAACCCCACTTAAAAACCTCCAAAAATGACTCATATTCGAAGCTTAGATGAGATAGGGTTGTAATCTCATCAACCAATCAAATTTATACATGTTTGGATCTTATTTTAAACCTTATCAATTAGATTTAACTCTAAGTTAAATAATTTAACTTTTACCGTGTCTTTTTGTTTTCTTTCACTATATGGTTAATAAACTTACTATAACATGCCAAACGAACCCCAAATTGTATATTATTAATACATATATCCTTATCTAAGTCATTTGGCCGAACCTTAGATTTTTAGGAATAAAATAACAATTAATAATATAATATTTGATTTAAAAACCATTTTGTGTCAATTTTGACACTATTTGATATATGATTTTTTTGAAAGTCATAAAAGAATTATATATTCGAACCAAGTTGATTAAATCAACACTAATATATCAGAGTAACCTAGAAAATTAGTGTAATTCATAAAAAGTCTTAAATTACATTTATTTTGGTATTTATATTATCAATTATGTCAATATTTCATTAATAAGATAATTACTGCATCATCTTTGTGTCATAAATAAATTATATTATATGCTGTCTAAAAATTACAAATAAAATACCATCATGTAGGAAATCTTTTTAGCTTTCTAATGAATATTTATAGTCGAATTTAGCTTATGTATAACCCCATATTAAAAATGATTTACTTATTAAACTTTGATTTTAACTATTTTAACCCTTCTTTAAATAAATTAATAATAAATGTCCTAATCTAATCCAAGGGGGCCTAAATGGTCATATTTTATTCCTAAGTTTGTTTTTGGTCGAATTACACTTGTCCAATAGAATTAGGACATGTGTTAGGGTAATATTAATATCATATTTACCCTTAGTTACCCTATTTACTATTAACCGTTGTAAAAAAAAGTAAAAAGTTACTATTCACCAAAAAATTATTTTCATCTCATTGAACCACATTTTAGTCCTTGATATTAACCGTGTCTCCCGGATTTTCGAAATTCCATTCACAGAAGCGGTAAAATTAAGTTTTATGCAAAATTCCGTTTTTAACCTACCACTTAGTGGTTTCACTATTCATCAAAAATTGAAAGTTTTCAGAAAAATGCCAAAATATCATCCTAAGCTATATTTCATATTCCGAATTCAAAAATGAAGTCTATTTTACCAAATTCATAACATAGAAGTTGCATTAATTAATTTTATAATTAAATCCCGCTGTTAAAACAAATAGCGTGTTTTTTAAGAAACAAAATCTATCAAAAGATTGACACTTGATTATGTCTGGTTTAAATGTGAAATTACAAACAATGACCAACATTGTATTAAATTGTAAAAATATATTCTAAATATACTTTAAAACCACTCAAATTAATAATTTATCACTATTAATTATTTCGATTAAAAAAGTTGTTTTTAATTATAATTTAGTAATTTTCACTATTCATTAGAATATGAAAGTTATCTGAAAAGTACCAAAATTTCACCTTAGGCTAAATTCGATACTCCGAATCCAAAAATGAATTCCATTTTGAAAAATAAAATTTACAAAATTTCCAAAAAGTGGTTATTACTATTCATAACGGCTAGTTTTAATAATATTTTAATAGCATATCGTTGTTTCGTGAAACTCAGTATTGCGTACTACACACGCTATCGAGGAAGGTCGCGATTGCGTGTAACGGAAGGAAAGTCAAGGATGCGTATTGTGAAAGCTTCTTTTGTTGTAGCGTACAACACAAGACATTAATGAAATTAAAAAGAATCTTTTTCATAAAATCTTGGGGCGTTACATTCTACCCCCTTAAAATGAATTTCGCCCTCGAAATTCGTCGGGGTTATAAATCGTAAAAAGGAACACCAAAACATGGCTTTAAAAACTAAAGTATGAAATGTAACGATTACCCAAATATACTAATCACTGGGTTTCCACATAGGTGAAAATATGGATATGGAAGAAAAATCTAACCATCATGTTCTGATGGAGAGTGGTAGAGAACATGGCTATGGAAAAGCCAGTAATCACAAATCCATAGATTTGTGATGATATAAGGTACCATCTGATTCATCAGGTATAAGATCACTAGGACAACATTTTTGGTTTTCAAGATCATTTCCCTAAAGTTGAAAATTTGCTTAGAATAAATACTTACTTTATTTTGGTAAAATATCACTTTTGTTCGTGCCTTGAACAATTTCTACTTCATCTCTTAAATAAATGAAGTTGAATTTGTTATTCGTGATGTGTTAGCAGATCATGTGATAGAATGACAGGTCATTCCATCTGTCTCAAACAAAAGGTTAGAAAAACTTATATACATAAGTCGATCTATAGTGAGATTAATCATATATGGTTCCTAAAAAGGACTTATACTTCATATATCATACTGCTTAATATAATAAAACTAGTTTCTACTAAACAGGGACTTCCTGTAGGTCAGTGGTAGGCGATAAAGGCCAGTCGCACTTCGGTTGTGGGTTCGATTCCCACAGCCTTGTCCGAAGCGATGGGATGTCGCCCGTCCTGCAGGTTGTCCTTTTTCCAAAACTACTATAACATCCCATCAATAATATCGTCCAACACAATCCATTCCAATCTTTAGGCTTATCCATAATACTGCAGTCCACTCTCATAACATAGTGAAAACAATTACCAGAGATTTAATATCATCGTTGATCCCCATATATCATAAGATATGTTTTTTTTGGTCACATTCCAAACATTCAAAGTCCTTAATCATGTATACTCTTGAATACCCATTGAACCTTAGTGAAAACTTGAATGCAGTTAAAAGTTAACACTTTACACATACCAAAATCCTCAAAATTATTTATACTCAAACCATGATATCACTTAGTCCTTATATCAATCATGAGCTCATGAATACTATTAAACATTTCATTTTCTCGTCTTCATTATGCGCATATCATCTTATTTCCAAAAAAAATATCTCAATCACTTTGAATACCACATCAATAAATATTGCAATACTCAATGATACAACATTATTTTGGAATCCCATTACATAAACACTTAATCATTCCACCACATCGTTGTCATATTCAACATTGCCAATAGTGATCGCATGTGATTTCCCTTTGTCCTTTGCCTTCAGTGGTTGCTCATGTTGATCATCACTAACCCTTGGATTAGGGCAATTATTAGCATAATGCCCCATTTCCTTGCACTTGAAGCATTGAAGTGTTGGCGGTGCGTTCTCTGCAGTGTTTGCTTTATCATTAGAAACCCTTTTTCCATTACTTCGACACTCAGCTGCTCGATGACCTTCTTTTCCACACTTAAAACATTTTCTAGTCCCTTTTAGACAATCTCCACCATGCTTCTTTCCACACTTTGTGCATAAGGAAACATTCATCTTCTTTTCACCATTATTCTGAGATTTCTCCTTGAACTCCATCTTTCGTTTCTTGTCAAAACCATGAGATGGATATGTAACACCAACTTCCATTTCTACCTTGATAGCACAACGCACAATTTCTTCATAGCTACTGAAGTCTCTTATAGCTAATGCCCTTCGAAGACTTGGTTTTAAGCCACTGAAAAATCGATCAACTTTACTTTCAGGTTGGATGATAATTCCAGAAGCATACCTTGCAAGTCTTGTAAAATTTGCTTCATAGGTACCAACAGATTCATCGTCCCTTTGCTTCAGTTCAAGAAACTCTTTCTCCATCTTTGTTCGAAGAATACGAGGGAAGTACTTATTGAAAAATAAGTTCTTGAACTCGTCCCATTCCATAGACTCAATTTCATCCCTTTGCCTTGTATTCTTAATAAGATTCCACCATTGATCAGCATCTCCTTCCAAACGATACACTGCTAGGATGACTTTATCATGTTCAGAATATTGAAGAACTGAAAATATCTTTTCAGTAGTACTAATCCATTGTTCAGCAACTAATGGATCAGTAGACCCACTGAAAGAAGGTGGACGCTGCCTCATGAAGGATTCAACAGAATGTTGCTCCTTCCTTTGCTCGTTTGGAAGTCCTGCATGATTCATAGCTTGAGAAAGTTGTGTGAGCATGGCTACAAGATTTTGCATTCCAGCTCCTATATCGTTTGGTTGCTCAGGGGTACAATCATTGCATTGCCCATCACATTCCGCATTAACACGGTTCCTTCGGGTTCCAGCCATCGTCTAAAACCCCAAAAGAATTGTGTGAGAGGCAAAAATCATGCTAGGGAAAACAACATAATAAAGGGTTAGTACCCTCAATATCTAACATCTTAGGTTAAATTCGAAGATTGTTAGCGTAATTCTAGGACTATAACCTATACGTATACTTAACCTTAGAGACATCCCTAGACATACCTTAGAAATATCTCTAGGGATCTCACTAAAGTTCTCGCATCCTAGTTTCCAAAGGTTGACTAAACCTTTCCTCTGATACCAACTGTAGAGACCCGTATCTTGACGTACATGGACATTACATTACATTTGCGGAATACTTAGTACATAACAAAAACACACACTAAAGGATCGTAATAGTTTAGTGTCTTTGGAAACTCGGAACGTAATCTTCTAATCGTGGTGAAAGTTCTTCAATATCTCCCATAAAGGTCATCCCTTTTTTCTACCTAAAACCTTTCTTTATATCCTGGGGAAAAGAAAACATAAAAGGGTGAGCTCAAATGCTCAGTAAGTGTAAACAAAGGAAATATCAATCACATAATTTTCATAAGAACATAACATTTTTGGAAATCTTAACCTGCAAAAGAGAGCATAATTTCATAACATGGGATAAATCATAGTAGTGAAATGAAATCATAACTTAAAACATTACTCATTGTGGCATACACACATAATCATAGAGAATCATTTCTTGTTAGTCAAGACTCATTGCCAAGACTATCTTAGTGGACAAAGTCCCTTTCTGAATCGAGTAATCCTCGTTTCAGTCCTGTTTCACTGAACCGGTATAACCTACCATTCCAGCCATGTCTATCTCATGAGATATAAAATCTTTACCCAATGCATTGGAGGGAGATATAGGTCCCACCCATCTCTTAATGAATCCTTTCTTATGTGTGCCACAAAATCATAAATCATACATCATTTCATAACCCATGTAATAAAAATGGGATTCTTAAACAACATGACATCATAAAACCATTCATATAAGATAAAGGAATTCATAAACATATTTCCATCACAACATAGTCAAATCAATGTAAAAATATGGATAGAAACAGAACTCTTTATTATCTTAGATGGAAAATAATTTTGATAAAACACTTGAATTGAATTCTTGAGGAAAATATCCTTTCTTCTTCAAAATCAATTTCTTTTCACAAAACATCATGCAACTTTTTAAAAGAAAGAGATTTTATTGAAAATAGTCATGAAATCTTTTAGAGGAAGCTTCATGAAAATAAGGCTTTATAAAAAAGTAGAAATCCGTTCGTGCCGTATAAGTTAAAAAAAACATTCTTCGTACTTTTGTCGGAAAAGTCAAAAAGTACCTCGTACGACAAAAGATTCCTTTCATACATATTACTAAAAACTCACCGAAGGGTAAAAATGGATTTAAACAATTGTAGGTGGATGGAAATAATATTACATTTTGATGAAACATGGATGTGGATGATAAAATACACCCCAGTAAATACTTACGAATAAACAATCTCGGATAAAAATGAGATTGTGATATTTCCCTTACCTTAGGTCCAATTTGCTTCGTATGTGTCCGAACCTCCTCTTCTTTGAAGTGCCTCTTTGAGACCTCCTCTTAGGGCACTAGAATTGGTCTTTGAGGAAGACCAGAACCTCTAGGATGTTGCTAGGGAAGTGGAGAAGGGATTTTGGCAGGGGTTGGCCGAGCTTGAGTGCTCAAATTGGTGTGAGGAGGAGGGGGAGGAGGTGTCCTTTTATAAGGGAGGAGAGGGGCACCTTAGGAATTCTTAAAAATATTAATTTATAATAAATATAACCCCACTTAAAAACCTCCAAAAATGACTCATATTCGAAGCTTAGATGAGATAGGGTTGTAATCTCATCAACCAATCAAATTTATACATGTTTGGATCTTATTTTAAACCTTATCAATTAGATTTAACTCTAAGTTAAATAATTTAACTTTTACCGTGTCTTTTTGTTTTCTTTCACTATATGGTTAATACACTTACTATAACATGCCAAACGAACCCCAAATTGTATATTATTAATACATATATCCTTATCTAAGTCATTTGGCCGAACCTTAGATTTTTAGGAATAAAATAACAATTAATAATATAATATTTGATTTAAAAACCATTTTGTGTCAATTTTGACACTATTTGATATATGATTTTTTTGAAAGTCATAAAAGAATTATATATTCGAACCAAGTTGATTAAATCAACACTAATATATCAGAGTAACCGAGAAAATTAGTGGAATTCATAAAAAGTCTTAAATTACATTTATTTTGGTATTTATATTATCAATTATGTCAATATTTCATTAATAAGATAATTTCTGCATCATCTTTGTGTCATAAATAAATTATATTATATGCTGTCTAAAAATTACAAATAAAATACCATCATGTAGGAAATCTTTTTAGCTTTCTAATGAATATTTATAGTCGAATTTAGCTTATGTATAACCCCATATTAAAAATGATTTACTTATTAAACTTTGATTTTAACTATTTTAACCCTTCTTTAAATAAATTAATAATAAATGTCCTAATCTAATCCAAGGGGGCCTAAATGGTCATATTTTATTCCTAAGTTTGTTTTTGGTCGGATTACACTTGTCCAATAGAATTAGGACATGTGTTAGGGTAATATTAATATCATATTTACCCTTAGTTACCCTATTTACTATTAACCGTGGTAAAAAAAAGTAAAAAGTTACTATTCACCAAAAAATTATTTTCATCTCATTGAACCACATTTTAGTCCTTGATATTAACCGTGTCTCTCGGATTTTCGAAATTCCATTCACAGAAGCGGTAAAATTAAGTTTTATGCAAAATTCCGTTTTTAACCTACCACTTAGTGGTTTCACTATTCATCAAAAATTGAAAGTTTTCAGAAAAATGCCAAAATATCATCCTAAGCTATATTTCATATTCCGAATTCAAAAATGAAGTCTATTTTACCAAATTCATAACATAGAAGTTGCATTAATTAATTTTATAATTAAATCCCGCTGTTAAAACAAATAGCGTGTTTTTTAAGAAACAAAATCTATCAAAAGATTGACACTTGATTATGTCTGGTTTAAATGTGAAATTACAAACAATGACCAACATTGTATTAAATTGTAAAAATATATTCTAAATATACTTTAAAACCACTCAAATTAATAATTTATCACTATTAATTATTTCGATTAAAAAAGTTGTTTTTAATTATAATTTAGTAATTTTCACTATTCATTAGAATATGAAAGTTATCCGAAAAGTACCAAAATTTCACCTTAGGCTAAATTCGATACTCCGAATCCAAAAATGAATTCCATTTTGAAAAATAAAATTTACAAAATTTCCAAAAAGTGGTTATTACTATTCATAACGGCTAGTTTTAATAATATTTTAATAGCATATCGTTGTTTCGTGAAACTCAGTATTGCGTACTACACACGCTATCGAGGAAGGTCGCGATTGCGTGTAACGGAAGGAAAGTCAAGGATGCGTATTGTGAAAGCTTCTTTTGTTGTAGCGTACAACACAAGACATTAATGAAATTAAAAAGAATCTTTTTCATAAAATCTTGGGGCGTTACAATATACACTTCAATATAGCTATAAAAATATTGAAATGATTGGAAAGAACCATATAAATTTTAAAGGACTCTATTCAACTTTAATTGATTGTTCCGCAAATCACTTAGGCATTTTTAAGTGATTCATGGTCTTTATAAAATAGTATACTGTCATTTTTAAGTGATTCATGATTCCTTCATGGTTCTTATAATAGAATATTATTCAATAAAGAAAGTGTTTCTATAAGGCCAATGTCACTCCATTGATTTCTAGCTTTCAAATTATATAGCTTTAGTACCATTGAAAGTGTTGCATACTTAGCATAATAAGTATACAATGAAATTTTTGCACAAATATTTCAGTTCTAAAATATATTTAGACAATCTTGAATGTCATCTTCAACTATTTTTTTTCATTTCCTCAATATGATCTCCGTAACTATTTGTATTCATGCTCATATTACATGATCCTTATAACTATAGTGTTATGTAAACCACTATCTATGTCTAGTTCTTACATAGGTTTAACCCAACATTTATATATTTGATATATTTCATCATAGACAGAGCATCTTCCGACTCATCTGGATAAAATCATCTTGAATAAAAATGACATTAAAACAGAAAAATGATTTGTTAAGGGTTATAGCCACACTCCATTACAAACTTAATGAACGATTTAACCCCATATCTTTACTATTTTGTCATATGATTGATGTACATCTATTTTTTATTCATATTCATCTTATTCAGTTCAATAAAATTCATATTTAAAAATAAATAAAAAAATACATATAAGGTAATCATATAATATATCATTTGTACATGCATAAATTACATAAAGTATAACATTAAAAAATATGATTATAAATCATATTACATACTTATATAAAGTATATGAAATAATAGATACAAAACCTATGTTTCATAATACCTTGAAAAATATATATGTATAATAAAATTGGTACATATATATATAATTTTATATAATATATATACAAGCATATATATGTAAACAAATAAAATATTCATCTGTAAATATATAATTATGAATATTCTTGTGTGTGTCTATGTGTGTATAAACATTTAAATATAGATTCCCATATATATATATATATACAACATTTAAAATTATAAAATATAAATTTATAGAATTCTATTGAAAACTATGATACATACATAAATGAAGTATAAAAAAATACACAAAAATATAATGAACATACTATTAAGTATGTGTGTATATATATATAAATTTCTACACACAGAGATAGATATATAAACTCACACACACACAAACATATATAAATATTTATACATATAAGAAAGATGAAACAAACACACACAAATATATATATGTGTATATGTGTGTATGTATACACAAAAATATAAACAGATTATTATTCAAATAACATACAAAATGATTAAGGATCAAATTAATCATATTGTATACATTTAAATTTTCACACATATACACACACACAAAAATTTACATATATAGATAATCAAGGATCATATTTACAACTGATAATGGGAGGAACAACAAAAAAGAACACAAAAAACTCATTCATGATCTGTTGAGAAATCGTCAAAAAGAAGTTACTATTAGCATACCATCAGTTTTGAGGGACACTTCATTCGAAATATTCCATAAAAGTGACAAATTTTTTTGGGTTCTCCTAAATATTTAACAACAAGGAGGAACAATGAGACTAATAGAGTTATGTTAGAAAGAAGGAAATGGTTTTATCGGTGCTAAACAAAAAACACTAATAAAAGTACCCTTTCTCATCGAAAAAATGACAATCAATGTTAAAGAAATCATTTTATTAGTGATAAAAAATGATCATAAAAGTTCCTTTATCAATGCTATCATTAGCGCTAATAAACACTTAATACGTAATAAATTTTTTCAATACGTATGATATGAATATTAAAAATTTAGATTACATTTAATTTTTTTAATAAATTACTAATTATATTAAAATTAATATTAAAAATTACAAAAGTAATTTATAATAAAAATGAATAATTATAAAAAATGAATAAATTACAGTAATAAATAAATGAATATATAATATTAATTATATAAATTAAAAAATATTAAAAATATATAATGTTAATATATATATATATATAAAAAGAAGATTTACATTAAATTAAAAAATAAAAATGAAAAAAAAATAATAGTATACAGATATAAATACAAAAATATTAAAATAAATATGAAAAAAATATTAAAATTGAATAAATATTAATTATATATATTATAAACATAGTAATAATTTTAAAAATAAAAAAATAAAAAAGATTAAATAAATATTATAAAATGAACAAATTTAAAAAATATTAATACTGATGAAATATTAAATATGAATAAAAAATAATAAATAAAAAAATTACAAAATATTAAAAAAGAATAAATAATATTTCTGGTAGGGTTGGAGTGTGGGGGATGAGTTGGAGGCAAGTATGGTTCATAGGTTATGGTAGATGATGGGCTCGTGGTGTGACAGTAGGTGAGATGTTTTGGCATAGGGATCAAATATTATTTGTTAGTTTAGGATTCATTGTTGCGGTGGATTCAAAATTTGAATTTCTTTTTAGAAGGCATGCATGGATCGATCACATGGATATTGAATTATGAATTTTCTTTTACTTATTCAATTTTTTTGGTGGTTTACTAGTTGATTGTTGGGTTGTACTGGTTGGATCAACATTTTTTTGAGGGTTCAAACTTTTCATCAAGAGTTTTTATAAAATACTAAAAACATGGATTTAAAGAAGAATAAATAATTTTAATTATATAAATTAAAAAATAAAAAATAAAAATTACATTCAAAAAAAATATTTATAATAAATTTCTAATTATTTAAATTTTTAAAATATTAATTATATAATAATTTATTTTTGGTAGATGAGATTGCAAACCGAAAAGACACACTCACCTAAGCATTCCAGTGGGTCAGGCCTCATCCCTCCCCATAAGGATTGACAAGCTCCCAAAGGAAATTATTTTTTACATATAATTGGATTTAATTACAAATTTATTTGATCACCTAAAGGCCCAACTGAATATTCCCCAAGGTCTGCTGGTGGAAAAGACCCGAAGGCCAACATTAGAAGACATACATCATGCAGAGTCACTAGTATTTTTACATTCCCCCTCACAAGTATGGTTATTCCATGTTTCCATCCACCAAATCATAACAGGTCACCTCTCAATATCACATTGGGATTATATTTGAGTACAGGGTTGGTTGATATTTTCAAATGGACCAATCTCTCTTTTGATCTTCCCACATGGTGATGCTTTCATGTTACTTTATTATACCACACTGTCGGGATAGTAACACTAGAAGCCTTTGTCACCAGTCATCACACTGCACCTCCTATACCAACAACTATCACATTGTGATGCCCTTCATCGCATTATGTAAGGTCACCCCTTCATCCCACATCAAAAATAAAAGTATTTTTAGGGAATATTAATATTTCCTAGCACACCCATTACTTTTTCAAGCCATTATAACATCACGATTATTTGGAGCAGGTTGAAATTGTCACCTGTTTTTAATTTTGATGTTTGGTGGGTTTTCCAACTTCTTTATTTATCATTAGAACCCAATTATGAGTTTTTATTTAATGGTAAACTTTTTTAGATGGATTTAGAGCTTTGGAAATTGAATCTGGAGTTTCGATGGGGTTTGGGTGCATCAAAGGCTCAAATGACTAGTTTTGGAGAAGTGCGGGCTATGGCGCATGGGATGGACATACCGTGAGACCTCTTAGTGAAAAATATGAATCACTTTTTTCCACTAAGAATTGTTTGTGGAAAACTATGCATGAAGGGGTTCACGACCATGTATGAACCTATACATTTTTTATAGAGGGATTTCACATGACTTTCACATAGTTAAGGAAAACTATGTGCAAGTCGCGCAGTTAGTACCAGTTGGGAAATACCTATGCACTCTAGCCACACGGTTTGCACATGATTAGTCTTAACCATGAAGACTAATTTTGCGGGGTTTTTTTCCCTTATTAGAAAGAGTTGTATGGTTTCCACACTATTTGGAAAACCATGTGAGCTAACTGTGTGACCTCTTAAATATATGAAATGGCCATTTTACCCTTACCCCTAATTTTTTTTTCATATTTTCTTTATTATCCTCTATGTATTCATAATAAGGATAGTTTTTTCTTTTCCTCCCCTCCTTGGATTTGATCCAAATCCTTCATCCAACCAATTTTCTTCAATCTGTTTGTAGTGTGGGATCTATATTTTGTAAGGATGTCATCTCCCATGCTTCAATTTCTTTTTTCTCTTACCTCATGGACTGGAAAATCGGTTCAAGTAATGTTTCCCTATTTTTAGTTTGTTTTTCAAAAACATCAATTTCTTCCTAATAGACCAGATTTATAATTTGATATCAGACATTCCTATGTCTAAAACTCCAAGGAAGGTGGTGCATTCTTTTCTTTTTGGTTGTGTAGGTGTTATTGGGAATAGACTTTAGTGTGCCGTTGTGTTGACCGAGCGAGACCCTATAATTTTGATTATTGTATTTAATTAATTAATTGAGCCAATGTTATATTCCTAGGGGAATGCTCACCCAATTCTAGAAATAGTTTGATCTGTGTAAGGGGTTTCAGATCCTAGGGAATTAGACCAAGAGATGTTTTAAATTGTATTTCCTAATTTATTTTATTTAAATTCTTGATATATATATATATATATATATATGAAATTATTATTATTATATAGTGATATCCATGTTATCTTAATGGGCTCATACCAAGGATTGAGAACATGTTAGATATCTAATTTGAGGTGATGTAATATTTAGGTTGGTCAAGGACCAGATTTCATGAGTTATTTTGATAAGTGGTTACACATCTCAGATGTGGGTTTGAGGTGTAGAGGCCATCAATTTTCAAGCGTGGACAAGTATATTTTCGATGGATTGGTCATAATATTCGAGTGACATGGTCACATGGGAATGAGGTTTTGTTTTATGTGTATTAGGTTTTAAATTGGTGATTACTGCTCACCCGTGTTGGCCAAAGATCTGTTTGGAGTCTTGTACACACCGGTTGACTCCGTAATGAGTTGGTTTTGAATTATTGTGTGGGTAGTGTCCCACAAAAGTGTATCATATCTAAAATTTTGAGAGTTATTTCCATATAAATCCAGGGGGATGACGAGGATCCATCAAGAGACAACATTGAGGCTGCTGGTTGGGGGCTGAGGCTCTCTATGCTTGAGGCAGTTAGGCTAGGATCATTTTGTAAGACGAGCATCACCATTTCTCAGAATACATTGATTTGAACTGATGATAATATTATTTGAGTACAAATATCGTTGTTCCATTAGGAGCTGGGCTTTGATCCGATAGGTTCTTCTATGCAGGGGTTCGAGGGGTCGTATACTTTTGAATTGGCATGCCTTTGGGATGTCAGTGACTTGTTTTGGACACGATGTGTTAGGAGTAACATGATATTGGGTTAATTTATTAGAGGTGGAACCAGAGGGTTCACATGAAAACTCTATAATAGTGGTTTCCTTGGGTTTAGGCTAAGTAATCTCTATATTAAGGCATTCCGACGTTGGCCGAGGTAGGTGATAACTTCTTGATGGTTATTGAGAACCGTGGAAGATTGTGTTTATTTTGAATTTCATGTGTTTCCTTCTTATTTTTTTTACATTACACCTTCAAATACATAAATGTAACGTATAAAAATATGGGCGGTGACATACTAAGACTCATTCTCACACCGTACATGGTCCCTTCAGGATGCATGTAGACTTGTTTCTCTTGCATTCAGGTAAAGGTCAATGCTCTCGATTTGGATCTTAGTGGATGTTTAGCAAGGAATAAAAGGAAAAGGAACACTAGTTATTACCTCAACTAGAGATTAAATTTTTAGTTATCAATTCTATTTTAGAATGTATATATATATGTATGTACTGAGGCTAGCCATTCGAGACCCTTCTGTTCATTGATATGCACTTGATATGTATGCATACTCTGTTTTAATTTAAAAAAATGGTATATTTGTCTTCTTAATTTATTGCTTCTATTGTTGTTTAGTTATGCTTCCTCTATTGTCTAATATTTCTTGTGTTTCCATCATGGGCGAGTTAATGGTTCAAGTATGTTTAGTAATTCCTTCAATGCAATATTATAAATCTACTTATACCATTATTATATTATCACCAGAGGGTATAGTCTCCCCACTATCGCTACTGTCACACCTTCACTGCTAGTCGATAACCTTTGACATACAAGGAGGTGTGCCTAAGTCCTCGAAATCACTTTTCATGTGGCAAATTGGTCCAGGGATCTACAACCATCAATCAGATGATGCCTATGTGTCACCATGCCACACCACTTAGCTAGTCACATTGCATCATTTACCTGTTCTCATTATGCTACCAGATACTATTGTGCAACCACCATGATCATGCGCATGGTGCGAGCCACATTTTTTAATTTCATATATGGACAGATAAATCTCCCCCCATAAAGGGGCTTCTAGGATTTGAAATCTGCTTGTATGTAGAATTATGGGGTGACTTTACCACTCAGGTATGTTCCCAACCAAATATTAATTATATATTTAATATTAATAACAATTATTTTTATATAATATTAATGATATTTAAAAACCTTGATTAATTATATAAATGAATAAATATTTAACATTAAAAATATTTAAACTTATATATATACATCTATTTAAAAATATTAATAACTATGATTCAATTTATTGATGTTTTTTTCAATATATTACTAATATAAAAATTGCTATCAACTATATTTAAAATAGTACTCAATTATTATTCATTTAAGAATATATATATATATATATTAACAATATAGTATTTCTTTATCATCTATATGAAAAGTATGAATATATGAATTATTTTTATAAAATATTCATAATTATAAAATTGTAAAATTAAAATAATTTTAGCAATAATATTTTAATGTATTTACAATTTCTAATATATTGATATATTATTATTACTTATTATAGATGTATATGTAGTATTGATTTTATAAAAAAATATTTTTAATTTTTAATTATAATTAAAAATATTATTATTTATATAAGAGAATAAATATTTTTAAAAAATATAAAATTAATTATATAAATGTATAATTATATTGATAAATAATTATATGTACACATACATAAATATTAAAAATATTCATTACCTAAATATAAATATCAATCAAAAAAATATTATTATAAATATAAAACTTTTTAATTACAAAATTACTGAAATTATAGTTTTAGGTTCATTTTATAAATTCATTTAAAGATTTAATGTTTCAATTTTTCAATTACTGGTTTATATATATGAAAATTTTATTCACATATAAATATTTGAGGGAGTGTGTGTGTGTCTAAAGAATGCAAGGATGTGTGTGTGTATGTGAACTCAACACATATATGTGTATATCCAACTTCATACATTTCATATAATATTAATTTTACTGTAATTTTCCTATAAAATAAATTAAAATTAACTAATAATATATATAAATTCTTATATTAATTAACAATATTATATAAATATTAATAATTTATATATATATATATATATAATAGTAACAGTTACCTTGAGGGTGCATATTGGTTGGTCGCATCCCTACGGGGTCTCGGGGAGGCCTCGCACCTCTGTTGTGGTTTTTATTGTATTTATCCCCTCCCTAAACTCATTGTGAAGTGGATGAAAGTAGTAGCATTTTACTTAAAAATTATATATATATATATATATATATATATATGTTTGTTCATGTATAAAAAACTAAACGACATGTGTGTGTCTGTAATAGGCGGACTCAATATACATGTGTGTATACAACTGTATATATTGTTTATAACATTAATTTAATTGTAATTTATATATAAAATAAATTAAAAGTAATTACTAATATATAAAAAATCCTATATTAATCAATATTTTTATATAAATATTAATAAATACTAAAATATAAATGTATATAATTTTAGTATTATACATAATAAAAATATTAATAATTATAAATTGTTTTCAAAAAGTATTATTTATATTTTTAAAATATTATTAATTATATAAATGAATAAATCTTTCACACTAAATGAAAACATATAGTTATATTTATATATATATTTTAACTATATTTTTTTAAATAACATTTATTTTCAATACATTTTACTAATTAAAATATAAATATTAAATTTACAATCAATTATATTTAAAAAATATTTTATTCACTATTTTTTTATATTTAAATCAATTGTTTTAAAAAAAATTTAAATCACACACACACACACATATATTATTAAAATGAATATATATATATATAATTTCACAAATTACATTTGAATAACTATTTGATCTAGGGTTTTTGCAGTAGTCCTTGAGGACCATGACATGAGTTTAATAGCCCTCCTGTATAACAGCTAAGAGTCACTCCGTGACCTTGACTAGTCATACTGTGACACTAGATCTTGAGTCCCACATGGGGCTAGGGGTAGTTCATTGCACTCATATAAGTACAATATAAAAATTCTTCCCCTACACAAGGCATTTTAAAGCTTTGAGGTAGTGAGCCAAAGTAAATAATATCATATATAGAGGGGGGGGGGCATGACCTATTAGCCAATATCCAAGTGTATGGATAGGGGGAGGGGGCAGGACCTGTTAGCCGGTATCCGAGTTTTGGGGATATATTCGAACTAATCAGGTAATGCGGAGGAGGATATTATTGGATTCATGGTTTGTTATCACTCCTAATGGTTTATAAAATGAGTTTAATATCCCTCATTTATTGATGTTAGGTGTCATATTGTGGAACTATCATATCACTCTATTAAACTATAACTTGATTCCCAAATATGGTGATAGAGAGTTATATACACTCATAAAAATGCCATATGGTAATTATGCCCCTTCACATGGCCTTTTAAATCGATGTGGCTGTAACACCCCAGGTAAATAAAGAATATGACATCTTTATATTTATCCATATTTTTGAATCAAATATTAATATTACTTTATATGGGATGCTATGCTCGATGGCGTACCCAATACGCAACAACGAGTTTCTTGGGAATCTTACGTTGCACTCTAATAATAAAATAACATTATTTTAAATTGTAGTTAACATGTAGCCGTTGTATTGGCGGGAATAGATAGAAATAACTAAACTATGATTATATATGTTTTTAAATGTTTTTACATTTATCCAATAAATGATAATGGCAAAAAATATGGAAAGAATTCAATTTTAGGCGTATATGCCCTAGTTTTTACTAAAGGTTCACTTATCACCTTTTGATGGAGAACCGTCATTAAATATAGTTTTTTTCACTCTTATACATTCTATTGGACCAAATAAAACTCTTCTTTAGAATCGGGACATCAAATTTTTCTTTGTGTAAATTTTTGGTATTTTTCCGATAAAGTTCATTTTTTTAATGAATAGTGTAAAATGTTGTTTTTTAATTCAAAACCTCTTTTTAACCTAATTTATTTATATGATTAGATTGTCTTTTGAATTGGTTTTAAAGTGAAATTAGAAAATATTTTTACCATTAAATCCAATAGTGGTCGTTGGAATTAATTTCACTTCGAAATCGGACTTAAACTAGTGTCAATCTTTTGATACTTATTGTTTCATAAAAACATGTTGTTTTCTCTGACAGCGGGAATTAATTATTAAATTAATTAATGTGACTTATATATTTTGAATTTTGTAAAATAGACTTCATTTTTGAATTTGGAATATCAAATATATCTTAGGGTGAATTTTTGGGCATTTTCTGAAAAACTTCAATTTTTGATGAATAGTGAAACCACTAAGTGGTACTTATAAAAAATAATTTTTCCATTTAAATGAAATTTTGCCATCTTTGTGTTTTGAATTTCAAAAATCTGACATAAATGGTTGTCATTAAGAAGTAAAATGTGGTTCTATGGGATAAAAATAATTTTTTGGTGAATAGTAACTTATTAAGTTTTTAATCGCGATTAGTGGTAATTTGTGTAGTTTAAGGTAAAAATAATGTTTTAATAATATGAGATGATCTTGAAACATGTCCTACACTCATTGGATGTGTCATGGACGACCAAGAAAACCCATGGGTCAACTTGGGGACCCCATGGAGCCACTTTGGTTGGGAAATGAAATTTATAAATTTTTATTTAATGTAAAAGTGAAAATTACACAAACATCATATGTTTTACAAAAACAATTTTTACATGGGGATATAAAGATCAGAGTTTTAATTATAAATATTAATTGGAAAGCTAAAACAATTTCCTACATCATAGTAATTATTTTATAATTTTTATACATTAAATAAATTAAATTATTTATGACATAATAATGATGCAGTGATGACATCATTATTTGACGATTTAAATAAAATGGAAAGATAATGTAAAATCTAAGACCTACACATGGACAAAACTTATTGTATGGGTGGAATTTGAACCCTTATCACCTTATCCACGAATTATATCAATGTGAGACCTTTTAAAACCGAAAAACATTTTCAAATAAAGTAATATTTCTTACTTTCCAAAAGTGCCCCTCCTCTCCTCTTATAAAAGGCCCCCACCTCTACCTCATTTCACACACTCCTCAAGCCTTTGGCTCGGCAATACCATGCTCATTTACTCTCTCCACATCCCTCTACTCATCCTATATGATTCCATTTGGGCATAATCCTTTCAAAAGAAGCCTTTAGGCTCAAATCAAAAGGAGTTACACTTTTAAAGGTAATTCATTCTCTCATGTTCATTTGTTTTATTTTGCTTCTCCAACCCCCTAAACTCTTTTTATTTACTTCTTTTGTACCAACACCAGTATCTTAAATATACTAGGATGTTTTTATAAGATTTATTAGAGCTACACTCTCACACAACTACATCAAATGGTTAAAGAACATACGGTTTCCGTGGATGGAAAAATTATGCCTCCTGAAACGATGACTGTTCAATACTCATTTAACACCTTCAAAGGTGGCCATTATGATGTCACTATTTTTATATAGGATATATAATATGTTTATTATTTACTTATGCTTATGTATTTTTCATTTGTGTCTTACCTTTATGGCTTCCATTATGGGTATACGCGATATCTTTATTTTAGGAAGTGCGGACTACCGCCCCCTCAAAGTGATGTGATTCGTTAATGCCATACGTGGGACATATAAAGGATGGATTTAATGTTATTATATATTATGTTATACTGGAACTATTATATACCTATATATAATTATTATTTCTTTCCATTAAAGTATGAGATAGAAATGAAAGTAGCGTTCATGCGTACATACGGCTTACCGTCTCCATGAACGGTGCATTTCATTTCTTATCCCCAAATGTAATGTACTATTATAAGTACATGTATATAATGGATATATATGACTAATGATACATCTAAATGGTGAATATAATTCTGTAATTAAAATATAAATACCTCTCATTTAGTTTTATTTCCATTAATATGACAAAGAAATGAAAGTAGCATTAATGCGTACGTACGGCTTACCGTCTCCATGAATGATGCATTTCATTTATTACCTCAAAATGATTATGTAATATTATAAATACATGTATATGCTGGATATATATGATATATATGATATCCAAATCAGGAATTTCATTCTGGATATAAAGAACCTTTGACCACACGAACAACATGTAAATTGTAAGAAGTCCACTGTCGACTTAAGAACCAAATATCGACAAAACAAACATTATTAACTTAAATGATTACATAATGTTTATGACATGGTAATAAGTGATATAAAAGGAATAATTAACTTGAAAAATGTTCTTAAGGAAGTAGAAATTAACTCAAGTTTATTATTCAGGACGTTAAAGAATGATCGAGTCAAGTCGGACCCGAGGTAATGGATCTTACTCCTCTCTTTCTTTTTAAGTACACTCTTTTATGTCATTCCCTCTAAAGATCATATTTCTTGTTATTGGGATGTTATTATATATTACACTTACTGTAATTTGTATGTTCATGTGATGAGAGACCCTATTATCTCTCATCAATCCATTTTGGAAGTTTTGAGTGGCGCTGTTAGGCTGCCGAATTTTCGTAAGAGATCTAACCTCTCTCTTTCTTTTTAAGTACTCTCCTTTATGTCACTTCTTTTAAGATCCTACTTGTTATGATGGGGGATGTTATTTTATATTCCTCTTGCTGTAAATTTTGTTTTAATGTGATGAGATACCCTATTTGATCTCATCAATCCATTTTTGGAAGTTTTAAGTGGCGCCGTTAGGCTGTCGAGTTTTTGTAAGTGATTTTTTATCTCACTTTTATTCCCGTGATATTTATGATACATTTGGCACAATTTCCTTTGAGTGGTGTTTGTACTGAACATTATTTTACTCATTGTGTAATATTCCTTCATTTATGAGTATTTACATCAATGATGTATTGTCCTTCTTTCACGGGTCATATGTTTCGAAAGATACCCAAGTCGGTAAGGGAACCTTTCACCCTCCTATTTTTAAAAGACTTATTTTGTTGGGTCTTTTAATTTACATATTGTTATGTTGGGATATGTTCTAATATATCCTTATTGATGTAAATTTTATGTCCAAGTGATGAGATACACTTTTTATCTCTCATCAACTCATTTTGATGTGACGCCATTAGGCTGTCAAGGGAACTTCTTAACCCAATTTCGATTTCTTTGGGTTCAACATGTAGTTATTGAATATGTGATCCTTTGAATACGTTTGAATGAACTTTGATTATTTTACACTTATTATCCACTTATATTTGGTGTATTCATTTGTCACACATAATTATGTAATTGATTTATCCTTAAACCAAGGATACCGTCTTTGTAAGGGACTTCGTCTCAATATCCTTTCATTGAGGCATATTTCGTTTTATACACAACTTTCTTTTATATGGTGTATAAACCCATTTTACTTTTACTTTTATACAAAAGGAATATTTTTCTACGAAGCGTTTTACAAAATGGCAAAAAGGAATGTTTCTTTTAACGTACGCGGTGACAACGACCTTTTCCGCCGTCGTGAGTATTATTTGGTCTTTGTCTTCCTCAACAAGCCATAATGTTTTCAAAATAAAATAAATACCATATACTATTTTATGTATTTTGGTATTGAAAATGGTTTTGATAAAGGATTCTATTATGTCAATATATTTATGATATATTGTGAGTGAAATGTGGAAATGTTATCATTCCTTTATATTGGTTTTATATTTTATGATTTTATATTGGTACTTGGACATTTTAACGGGTGGTTACGTTATAAAAAATATGATGTGTGGTGCCGTGAATACCAGGACGGGTGGTTACGTTATAACCTCCAATGCATTGGGTATCAAAGTCGGCCTTATGGCTATTCCATTTAGTATGTGTGGAAATTGGCCGTATGACTATTCCATTAAGTGATATGTGTGGGAGTCGACCGTATGGTTATTCCACTTAAGTATGTTTATGTCCCAATTTACCTTTATATACGTTATGTGTTCTTTATATGGGTTTTATGGTAATCCTTTGGTTACAAAAAGGTAAGTAATGATACTTTTTTTCAGTGAAGAGTTTTTACTACTTCATGAAGGTGAAAAGTATTACATTGATAAAGTATTCATAGTTTACTTATTGTTTTGAAAAACTAACAGTTTTCATTCTTTGTGTATCCCTTACTGAGCTTCTTATGCTCATCCCAAGTTTTTGAAATGTTTTTCACAGGACTTAGCGTGGAATAGGGTCAAGGATGGGATCAAGGGAAAGTCATGCTACCTAAAACATGGAACTATACATGTTTCTTTTTAAGAGTTTTTATTTTATGGAAATTTAGTAGAAGCGACTACTTTGTAATCTTTTGAGATGTAATAGTTATGTCCTAATTCTCTAAAACTCTAAACCTGAAAAGATCCTCAATTTGAATTACTCATTTAATTCAATATTAAGTAAGGTTTAAGGCTGGGGCCTTATAGTGGCATTCATCCAAAAAAAACAACATCATGTATGAAGGTGTGGTGGGACTAGTTTTCAAGTGAATCATTGATTATTATCACATATAGGCTTTAGTTGATAGTAGGAATAACACAAATATAGAATTAAAAAAGTAGAAGAATCTGAATTCATTATTTGGAAATAAAAAATCTCAATGTATAATTTTAAAGAAGTATTATTTTTGTGTAATTATTGAACAATCAATGGAGTGTGAAAGGAGAAATTAGTGATGTGAAATCAAAGGAAACCCACTAATATATATTATCCATATAATTATATTGAAATGGACTAAATTAATGGAAGTTACAACATAGGATCCATTTCTCCAACAATAAGAATGAGACGTGAATTGAATAAAGAAAAATTTGTTCCACTTAAAAATTGATTCATTGTTCTAGATGACTGTTAAGTGAAGAGGAAAAAAGGAATCTTCAAGTATCATTGATAGATTATTCATTGAATCTATCATAGAGAGAAAATAAGAGATTTCATAAATCACCAAATGTCAATGTTGGAAAGAGAATAATTAAGGTCAAAGTTAAAAAAAGAAATAAGAGGTTTCTTTCATGGTTATAAAAGATGATATGAAACAAAGACCATAACTTTATATAATGAAGGAGGATATTCCCATAAAAAAGTAAAAATATGTTCAAATAAAAGTTCAAAAAGGATAAATAAATCCAAAGTGGATTTGATGGTATTTGAAGAAAAAACATTAGGAATGATTGAGTGGTTTCGGATGTGATATCATACGGAAAACAAACCAATAGATGACCACTATAATTTACAAGGTGAAAAAAGGTCCAACAGTCAGTTACTTTAGTTCCTTCATTATTTATTATTTATAATCTTAATTATATTTGATATTCCATCCCATCATACATGGACTACTACTACCTACTTTGAGTTTGAAATTTACCATGCCTAGGAGATCTCTTCAGCACACCAAACCTCACCTCTTATAATGGTCAAGAATTTTGAACCCACATCAATTGAGAGTGTGGAACCTTCCAAATGGTGGATCCATTGTATGTAGTTCAATCCCATGAACACACTCAACTCCAGCATATGAAGATCCTACCAAGATAAAGGGTAGTAATAGTGTTTTTAAGAGAATATAATGTGTTCGATAGCCATGATAATGAGCAGTGGATGCTTTCTACACCGACTCATTGAAATTATCTCTTCATCAACACAAATAGAAAATAAACATAAATAATTATAAAGTGATAATTTAGGAATATAGAGAAAATCCCCCAAGGTCAATCCTTGGGTTAGTCACTCTTCAACATGAGTATAAGAGATCATGAAAAAGAAAAATTAAAGAAGATAGATGAACAAAGATATATAGAAACCATAAAAATTAAGAAATAAAATAGAGAATATAGTTTATTAAAGAAATAAATAATTTGAATACAATACAGAAGAAAATAAATAAAATAATATATTCTAATTTTTTAGTAGAAAAAAACTTCCATAAAAATCCCTAGTGGAATACCCTATCCAAAGGGGAATAATACTTATTTTTAAAGTGAATGGTAGGATAGGGTTAGAAAAAATTTCAATATAAAAAGATAAAAATGAATTCCAATTATATTCTTATTGTCACGTCATGTGGTTTCTCCTAATAATAATAGAACTAGTATTAGATCACGTTGAATGAAATATTTATAATTATGTTCAATAATATGCGTCAAAATTCACTCACAATAGGTACATATATGTAAAATGAACAGGCCAAACATTTCAGTGATATCAATATTGAAGAATCCAATATAGCATTGAATTTATGCCCTATTATCTCAATAAAAACCTATAATCAATATTGAGGTATTAAAATAAAATATGTATGCCAAAATATATAGAGTGATTTAAAAATATCAAAATTAAATTAAACTCATAGTGAGTTTTATGATAAAAAATATTATAGTTCAATTGAAAACAAAAAACTTGAATTTCTATAAAATTTTCGAATTCATGCCGAAATTAAAAATTCTTATAAAATTATATCCTAAAAAATATATATTTGTCAATTAATATCAAAGATGAATAAAAAGAATAGAAATAATTAAATATTTTTTTCCACAAATCAATAAAAATTATTCGTTTAATTCAAGTATGTGATAAGTAACCTTAAAACAAATTTGTGGGATTTAAAAAATCAAAATTACAAGTGAAATATATGAAATCATTATATTTATCAGTGATACAAAGTAATTATAGTTAACATTTTAGGATTTATCCTTTATCATTTTTAAGAAAAATAGTAAACCATGTTTTGGATTTAATGGATGCATTATAAAGAGTAAACATAATGGTTTATCAATCAATAAATAAAATTTATATTTTGGCCATTAAATCAAGTAAGTCATGGATATATTGAAAAATAATGCATGAAAGTTCACTGAGTGTTTTGAAGATAATAGTGGTTATGATACATGGAGATAATGTAGATGACGCCATAGTAGAATCTCTATGGGGATTACAGAATACCAATGTAAAATGGGGTAAAACATTACAATCATTGTAAAAGATGTGATGTATAAAGACCCTGTTGTTAGAGAAAATGTCTCACTATGACTGGTTAGTGAAATTGAAAAGTCTGAAATGCGATGGTGACTATGAGAACATATAAGAGGGAGTGTCATAAGAAGTGGTTTACCATGGAATATGATGTGCATTATCATTCATAAAATATTATTGTTAATGATAATATTGTGAGAATAATATTCACTCAAATTCTATAATTTATATAATTTTTATGAAATTACCTCTTTTAATGTTCCTACACGATGGAGAAATTTTAGGCCATAAAAATTGTGAGGAATTAGAATTTTAATGCCATGATATTCATGGGGTTAAATTTAAGCTATATAAATTATTTTTGGGATATGAAATTTGGTTCAGTGTTGCATTAGTAATATGGATAAAATTTTATAGCCCAACCATGGAAAGAGAATATCATGGTATTAATATTGTCACCACATAGTAAATATGTGGTTTCTATAATATCTAGTATATTTATTTATACATAAATATTAGCACTATGTTTGTGATTTTAGGGGATGTAACAAATTTAAATTCACATTCTTGACTGCACTAATTGTGCGGTACATCAGAAATGATTTTGGATAGTTTAAAGAAGGAGAATTAATTAAATCCTCATATCATATGGTTGGATGTATAAAAGTATATAAAAATGATTTTCAATTTTTTTGAGGAGAGAGAAATAAATATTGTTATATCCAATATAGAGGAAGAAGAGACCCACATAATATTCCATTAACATGTTTGGTTCAATTCAAGAAGATAGGGCCTGATTTAAGAAGATGGAGTTTCATAATTTTACCTAGCTATAAATGTGCACATGGTGAAATAAGATAAATACAATTTGGAATTATCTTTATCTAGAAAAGTTGTGTTGATGATGTGATATTATGGATGAAAAAGTCTCAACTATCACACCAAGGAGTTGATCTCATCTGATATTGAAGGAGAATATATGTGAACAAATATATTATCAAATAAACTATTTGGAGATGAGGGTGAAAGGTTTATTAATAACCTATGAAAACTAAGAAAATACCTTCAAGTTTTTAACCTATTGAAATGACTAGAAAGTCTATAAAACTTCCATTTCTTTCATTGAATTAGTGCATGAAGGAAGAAATAGGGTGTGACCCTAGGATCAATAATGTGTCTTTTCTAAATATCCTACCTCAATTTCATTAATTGGTGTTACCTACTAGTATATCGACACCTTGTTAGAGTATGCCCTTTCCATGATCCCTTTGTGGAAAACTCAGTAAAATCCTTGTGTACTATGAATGATTTAGACTTCTACATTTGTTTTTGAGATTCCATGAGGTTATTTGAAAAAATAATTGATCAACAGGTTAAACACTATTCATTCTAACATGTGAAAAAGATCAAAATCGGAGACAATCAAGTGAGAAAAAGCTTGGGTTGGGAAACACCCTAATTCAAAACCCTCTAAAGGTGTCTTAGGTTAAAAAAATAGCATAGAATATTGTTATTACAAATGATGACATATATAATGATAATATAAATAATATATTAAAAATATGAAAACTTTAAATATAATTAAATTTTATAATTAATGTTTAATTTTTTTAATTCATTTAGTTAAATTAAAGATATTATTTTATTAAATTATAATTTTATATTGATAATTATATGTATTATTTGTTGGAGTTGGTGGCGTAGAACCAACTACTTTGTACTTTATTCGTTAATAAATACCTTTACACATCTTGATTGTTATTCTACGTGACAATGCATTGATAATGTCCTAACAACAGCTGTTTCATTAAAGGGTCATGATGGATCCCTACTATGATGAGAACCCAGAAGTGCCATAACACTGTTCTTGAATATATGTTCTATGGACAGATGATTTTATTTGAGGGACACAAATAATATAGACCATTAGGGGTGAGGATGCGTAAAACATTGAGGCACCTTCTCATGGTGTGCACCCTTGGTAATATCCATGAGGATATTATGAGAACGAGACCTTCCAGTAGGAAATTCACATTTCAGAGTGTCATTGGATGTTCCTATCCGCGGACGTGTGTGTTGGTCCTTAGACTTTAAGATTATTATTAATGGGTATTAAAACTCTCACACTTAGATGTAGTGAAAAAAACTGTGATGACACACTGTTCGCAGTAAGGTAGGATACGTTGGGTGTGTCACGAGTAATAATGCATTAATAGATAATGCAAGAAAGTATTTTTCCGTTCTATTCCATAACAGAAGTATATATCTTAGTCCCTTTGATGGAATTGATATATCCTAAATCAATCCTTGGCCATGGTAAGGTATGGGCGATTTCAATTCCGGAAAGTCAAAGAAAGAATAATCGAGCACATGGGTTGATGGCACTAGCATGCAACCCACTTGATTCAAGATATCATGATAAAGGAATTATATTACATGGTAAGCACTCGTAGGAGGTGACACGTCATTATGGCAATAACTTCTTTCTCTATGGGTTCCTTGGTGTGTTTCTAGATGCTAACCTTGGAATTTAGGGTGGCTCCACCTAATGCCACTGAAAAAGAGGCCTAGAGGGTCACACACTAAGTGTGTCCATGTATCTTAGTTATATATTAATTTAACAAGTTAAATAAATATTATTCTTGATGGTGGTTAAATAATTATTTAAGGATTCCTGATCGCATTTATCTCGACACTCGTTATTCAAGAGAATATATTGTGGGTGGAATAATATATATTTATTAGCGAGTAATGCCGTTACATTTATTTAAAAAATAAATAGTCATTACTCTAGGTTTAAAAATGTGGTGGAGGAAATAAGGAAAAATGAAAACAAGATAAACACGACGTGTACATTGAATGTACACGCCATGTAGTTTTCATGGAAAATGAGTACATGTTGTGTATTAATGAATACACGCCGTGTAGTTTTTTTAGTTTGGATTTTGAGGAAATAATATCATTTTGTTAAATGATATTTATTATAATCAGCATGGGCGCATGTCAAAGAATTAATCATTCTAAATGGGGGATTTCAATAAGAGTTAATGAAATAAATAAAACATGTAACATGTTCATTTATTTTCATAACTCTATAACCTAAAACCCGATTATAAATATCCCCACAACCCCAACACTTTTCCATCAATCATTGTGCACAACAATTCGAGAGAGTTCTCTTAAGGCCGAAAGAACTCCTTCCTCCAAGAATACTCTCAAGACTGAGAGAGATCCACCACCACCAGATCGAGGCGATCTAAGGAGCACATCACAAGAGAAGGTTATTTTATGATAGCACCCTAAGATCCCTTCATCGATGTCCAGAGATACGTGGATCACGTTTGGATCACCGCTAGAGGAATCCTACACTTGGATTCTACGACGCAATGATGGATCAAACTAGATCGTAACCAGAGACATCAACGAAGGAAGAATTCCATCAAGGCAATTTATATAAATTAATTAAATTAATTATAAACAATATATGATTATCATATCTCTATGGTTCTGGGACTCCCTCTTTTTTCTTCATCTTCATTATATTATGAAGATCCAGCATTTTACATCGTGATGGATCTCAGATTGATCGTTGTTAACGCAAAAATTAAAGTTGGGAAAACCCACCAATGCACTTCTGCTGCGCCTGGAACCTACTAGTGGTATCAGAGGGTTCATATCGTTGATTATAATTATTTAGTTTTTCATTGGTGATTTACACATTTAAAAATTTATTTGTTTCAATTCAAGTTAATCATTATTTAAAATCTGAATCTCGAGATCTGTTACTACCCTCTCGTTTCTCGTTCACCTAACAGGAACAAATTTTTCTTTCAATTTTGATTAAAATAAAATAGAGGAACTCATCCGGAGGTGACAAACATTCCTGGCCATACAAAACTAGAATACATGGCGTGTATTCAGAAGTACACACCAGGTAGTCTAGGTTCAATGTATTGGACTGGTCCACCAAATCAGGCCGTGTATTGGATATTATCTAATTAATTTATGGCACAGTGTGTTGACTAGGAAAAAGTGGCACACGTTTTCCGGATTACATGCCGTGTGGTCCACTGAGCACGGAGTGTAGTCCCTTTGGGCTGGGATTGGACCATGTACCATGTACACGACTTGCCCGACTTGAAACCGTGTAACGCGGATACTACATGGTGTGTGTCCAACTGAACCCTCTGTGTAATCTGAAAATTTCCGAAGTACATCAACACGTCATGTCCCCAGGCATGTACTTCAGATGGACAGTGAAGAAAATTACACACTATGTAGTCAGAACTACACGCCGTGTACTCACCCAAATTATGCAGATTTATTAAAATTTATTATTATATTATACAAAACCTAGAGACATGTACCATAGTGTAAGCGCATAGATGAGGCAGAACACGTGATATGTGTTTTATATATATGTGTTTAATTTAACATCTGCGTAATGAATGGGAATTCACCAGGATTCCTCCAAGGTACAAGTTACATACAAAGATAATTTTAAATGAATTTATTTTTTTAAAATTATGTTGGACGAGAATCTCAAGGAAATTCAGAAAAGGGTTTAAGATAAAAGGATTTATTAATTATAGATAATTAATTGATTCGAGCATAATTTATCTTAAACAAGATCGATTAATTAATTGAATTGACACATGCCTATTGTGGGGTGATGCAAAAAAAATTATTTACTAAGTTAAAATATAGTATAATGGTTAACCTTAGTTGTCTCCAGAGGGGAGCGCACAACAATCATGTTTGTCACTTTGTTTTTTTATTTGTTTGGTTTTGAAAACAATGAAACAAAACTAAAGAAAGTAATAACATTTAATATTTAAAACAAATTGAAAAATAATTTGATTAAAAATAGTGATAAGTATTTGGGTGATTAGTTTGGGATTGGTTTTCCAATTTCAATGTTATCATAGTTCTTATTTATTCATTCCTCTTTTATTAAATCAATTAAAATGAGATTTCACAATCGCTTCTTGTCACTTATTTGTTTAATAATTTTGGGGAGATTAAACCTTACTAATATCATATTTTGGTCTAATATTCATCTTTTTGTGAAAGATTTGTAGTGAATACCCTCAATTGATTAAGGCAATTCCCAATCGGGTCTTGTTTATCCCAAACAATCTTGAATATTCAGTACAAATCTCACACGTACTGACGATCACCAAGTACTTCACCACTATGTTCTGATCTATTCCATCATATATAGACCATAAACTAGCGGGGGATATAATTTTCATTAAAAAAATAAATAATAACAACAGAATATAAAATCAAATAAAATCGTACAAGATAATATAAGATGTTATTACAATTGAAACCAACTTCATATTAGAGAAAACATTTTATAACATTAAGAGCATGAACTAAAACATTAAAAAATGGAAAACCTAACCTTCCGTAATCACTCATAATATTTACCCCACCATGGTAAGGGTAATTTAGGAGAAGGGGGAAGAAGTATTCATTATAAAACTAAGAAAAAAAAGAAAAAAAAAGAAAGAACCAAAATTTTCTTCTCAAGAATCTTTCCACCAGAAATATAGATTCAGTTCTCCCACCCTCTTGTCGAATCAGGCTGAGGTCCCTTCTTATAGGATGTTAGGAAGGTAGTTGGACATCCAACCACGAAATATCAGATCATTTGGAGCCATTTGGAAGGAGTTATGGCCAATTTAGTAGACTTGACTTATTCTGGCCGCCAATCACTATCCCACCAAACATACTTTGACCGGTTAAAGGGCTGCCTTAATCAAATCAGTTATACTTGAAATTTAATGTGAAGCTTCCTCGACAAGTTGGATTTATGACTCAGCTATAAGAACCCCATTTGGTGGTCGGTAGCTCGAGATATTGATCATTGAATGAGTCATGGTCCATTCTACTGGCCAGAATAAATGTTCACATTGACCAAATTATTTTGGCTTGTTGGAGTTCTAATTGGATTTTTTCCTAAAGAATTATATGTATACCACGAATCATAACATCCTAAAAAAGGAATCTGGTGAATTGGATGAAAAATGTAGGAGTTATGCTCTAAATACAGAAACATCATAAATCTGTTTAGTGTGCATAATTATCCACTTTTCACATTTAAGCTCAAAACACACCAAAGGTCATAAAATAATGAAAATAAGATCAAATTGATTAATGGGAAGGGATTAAATCATTTAAAAACATATGTATAAATATGAAAATATGAGCTCTGTCATGAATTCTAGTTTTATTTATGCGTAAATATCATTGCATGTATGGATGATCATGATCTAGACCAAGAACTTTGTATGTGAATGGTTTCTTTTAATTTATTTATTTAAATTAATTTTTTTGGCCTGCGAGCCTTATCCTCATTAATATATAGGTCCTGTGCATCTAATTATTATTTTATGTAAAAAACCCTTTTTACTCCTCACCTGTGTGCGAGATAAATGCATATGTAATGGATGGAGCTCCAAAGCTAGTGGAGGCGGCTCAAATCAAGAGGAAAGGCGAAACCGATCCAAGGAGATACAAAGGTGGACTGGTGGAAAGTTGTAAACACGAACCCGAAAGGATCATGGTGTTTCTCCCCTAGGTCTTGGGTTAGTTTATCAACCGCTAGACAGACTAACCAATATAACCAGCTCATGATCATACCATTTATTTTATTTCTATCAATTTCATGGTTTTTTTTAATTGTGGGTGTGTTGTCATGATCGCACAATTAATGAATTAAACATACATGAAAGATGGAACTAAAATAAATACCAACTTATGAATAAATATTATCTTATAAATGGTTAATAACTTAAGTATATCCCACTTAATATTAAAAATCATGTAATCAAAGATAATAAAATGGTAATTTACGTATAAGGATAAAATCCCTCAAAGAAATATTAAGTCGGCATAGCCTTCCATAATCTTGGTTAGAATCAAAGAATAGTTCAAAGTGCATGACCAACCCTGGTAGGGGTGCTTTCAATTATCGAGGAATTATAATTCTTGGTTTTGGGTTGAATTGACTTGGTTCTCATCAAGGGTTGACTGCCACAGCAGGACTTGGTGTGACCAAGAGGCAAATGTTGAGGAAATCCAAAATAAAATGATTTCAGGATTGGGGAGTCCACTTAGAGGATCAAGGAGTTGCGAGTTAATACAGTTGGAATTTGGAATGCCTACCTAAAACCCATCAAGTTGATTGATCAACCCTCGTTAGGGTAATGTGAAGGGAAATATGGATCTTTGCCACTAGATTACTTAGAAAACAGAATATTCTGAAGTCAATGGTGAGGGGTATTGGATTTCCATAAAATAGTGGGAGACTAATAAGTATTAATTTATTTATTTGTCTCAGTTTTTATAATAAAGTTCTAAACCGTTGCTCATTTTAATCTATAGAAATGTCAATAAAAAAGACTTCAAACATATCATTGTGAACCATACTCGATAAGAGAAACCTTCTCATCGACACCGATTTCCAAGAGTGTCAGAGGCGTTTACGTGTCATCCTTCGCCACGAGAGGAAATTGTATGTGCTGGAAGAGCCTATTCTAGTTGCGCCTAGAAATGAAGCCAATGATGAGGAACTATCTCTTTATATGATACATATGGATGATTCCATATATGTCCAATGTTTCATGCTATTTTCCATGTCTAATGATCTCTTGAAGCAACATGAAAATATGGACGTGTATAGCATGATGTCTCAGCTTAAGGATCTCTACCAAGAGAAGGAGAGACATGAGATATATGAGATATCCAACACTTTTTTTAAAACTAATCATAGAGTCTGCGCCAGCTGGGCCTCATGTAGTCAAGATTATTGGCTACATTAAATTCCTGGACATCTTAGGGATTAAGTTCCCGGATGAGTTGCATACAGATCTCATCCTATCATCACTGCCCCAGACCTTCTCTAGCTTCATTATCAATTATAACATGAGAAGTAATGAGAGGATTCTATCAGAACTTCTAACCATAATTCTCCAGGTAGATAAGTACATGGGGCATGACAAACCCACATTATTTATGGTGAATAAGAAATGGAAGGACACGGAAAAGGGGCCAAAGACTTATAAACGGTCTAAAGCCCCCGAGCGCTTTTCTTCCAAGAAGGGAAAGATCTAGAGGCAGGGAAAGGAATGGGAGGCAGTATGTTTTTCATGTGGCAAGCAAGGCCACTAGAAGAGGAACTGCACCCAGAAGTGTGGGGACACTAAAGGTGCATTCTTTATCGAGTGTAATCTTTCCATTTCTACACATTGGGTATTAGATATAGCTTATGGGGCTCACATATGTATTCAAATGCATGATACAAGTATATTTAGAAAGATTACTAGAGGAGAGGTGGATCTTCGATCTTCCAATGGTGCAAGGATGACTACATTGGATATTGGCGATTACCACCTCTCATTGTCGACTGAGATGATTTTGGTTTTACATAACTATTATTATGTGCCAAGTCTTAACATGAACATAATTTTTGTATCTTTTTTGGATATATATGCATTTATTTTCAATTTTAAAAATAAGGGTTGTATATTTTATAAGAACACCATATGTTATGGTATGGCGTATTTAAATAATGTTTTGTATGTATTAAATTATGAAAACCAAGTGTTGGAAAACGATAATGAAACAAACTCACATGACTCATACATCACCTAGTTGTGGCACCACTGTCTCGGCCATGTGAACGAGAATCGCTTGACAAAGCTCTACCAAGATGGTTATTTGGACTCTACTGAGCTAAAAACACTTGATAGATGTCACAATTGTTTATAAGGAAAAATGACCAAGCCACCCTTTCGTGGACAAGGGGAAAGGGCCAGAGAGCTTGTAGGATTAGTGCACACAAATGTGTGTGGACCATTTACAGTAGAAGCTAGAGGTGGATATTATTACTTCATTACTTTTACTAATGATTTGAGTAGATATGGCTATGTCTAATTAATGAGGTATAAGTTAGAAGCATTAGAGAAATTTAAGGGATTCAAGAATGAAGTAGAGAATCATCTTGGTACAAAGGTAAAGAAACTTTTATCGGATCAAGGGAGACAATATCTAAACCAAGAGTTCATCGATCTTGTACGAGAGTCTGGGATTCTATATCAGCTCACTCCTCCTTATATCCCACAGTGGAACAATGTTAGTGAAAGGAGGAACCACACCTTTTTGGAAATGGTGAGGTCGATGATGAGTCATGTAGATATTCCATTATTCTTTTGGGGATATGCATTACAAACAACAGCATACACATTAAACCAAGTACCAACTAAGGCGGAAAATGAAATTCCATCCGATTTATGGAATGTAAGGAAACCCACTTTGTCGAAAACACGTGTATGGGGATGTGAGAAATTTGTTAAGGCCTTATCAGGCAACAAACTAGAACCCTGTGACACGAGGTGTATCTTTATAGTATTTCCCAAGGAAACGAAAGGATGTTACCTATATAACCTTCAAGACAGGAAAGTGGTTGTCGCCAAATAAGCCGTCTTACTTGAGATGGAGCACATCTTCAAAAAGGATAGTGGGAGAAATATTGATTTAGATGAAGTTGATGCTCAAGATACAATGAGTTGGTACAAGAAAAAGTTCCACAGGTCCACGTGGAAGAGGATCCAGAAACTCAAGTACTGCGTAGGAGCTAAAGAGAGGTAAGGGAACCATAGAGATTTGGTTTCCTAGTCACCGAGGATGGTGAATCATTATTGTTGGAAAATTATGAACCTCTCTCCTACAAAAAAGTAATGGAAAGTTGAAAAGCTTCAATAAGGCCAGAAGCTATGAATTCTGAGATGGATTCCATGTATCAGAACCAAGTCTGTGTTCTGGTCGATGGGCCAGTTGATGTAAAGCCTATTGGATGAAAATGGGAATTCAAGAGAAAACTGGACATGGAAGGTCAAGTTAGAACCTATAAAGAAAGGCTAGTGGATAAAGGATTTAGACATCATCAAGGAAATGACTATGATGAAACCTTCTCACCTGTTTCCAGGTTTAAATCCATAAGAATCATACTTTCCATAGTAGCTTACCATGACTACGAGATCTAGCACATGGATGTCAAAACAGCATCCCTTAATGGGAACCTACAGGATGATGTCTGTATAACAAAACCAGAAGGGTTTGTGACACCAGGTGATGCCAAACGGGTTTCAAAGTTACAAAAATCCATTTATGGATTAAAGAAAGCATCTAGGTCACGGAACATTCGATTTGATGAATCCATAAAGGAATTTGGTTTCATTAAGAACGAATGCGAGACATTTGTTTATAAGCGGTTTATTGGGAATGCAATCGTTATCCTAGTAGTATATGTTGGTGAAATATTGCTTATTGGAAAGCGATCTACCAGTCTTACAGTCAGTTAAGGACTGGTTGAACAAGTGTTTCTCCCTGAAGGACTTGGGTGAAGCAGCCGATATTCTAGGGATCAAGATCATTCGTGATAGATCCAAGAGGCTACTTGGACTAATTCAGGGTACATACATTGACCAGATACTAAAGAGATTTTGTCTAGAACAATCCAAGAGGGGATTAGTTCTAGTGTCACATGACCTCTATCTTTCTAAGAAAATGTGTCCACAAACACAATAGGAGAAATATATAATCAGTAAGATCTCATACGCCTCAGCTATAGAATCCATCATGTATGCCATGTTATGTACCAGGCTTCATGTTTCCAATGCACTGAGCATGGTAGGAAGATATCAAGAAGATCCAGGAGAACAACATTGGTATGCTATTAAGACTATCATTAAGTATATGAGAAGAACTAAGGATATGTTCCTAGTGTATGGAGGTGACTTGGAGCTTGTCATCAGAGGGTATGCTGATACTGGTTTTCAGATAGATCATAATGATCTGAAGTCGCAATATGGATATGTTTTCTGTTTCAATGGAGGAGTTTTGAGCTAGAAGAGTTCAAAGCAGCCAGTTGAGCCTATTCTATAGCGGAGTTTGAATATATAACATCTTCTGATGTAGCCATGGAAGCTGTCTAGATTCGAAACTTTGTCCAGGATCTTGATGTGGTGCCTAGAAGTAAAGATCCTTTCACACTGTGTTGTGATAATACTACAGCGGTGGCTCTTGAAAAAGAACCAAGGTCACATCAACGGACAAAGCACATACTATGAGAGTATCACCTTTTGAAATATTTCTATCAAAGCGGTGAAGTTGCAGTGAGAAGAGTTTCCATGGAAGAGAACATATTGGACCCCATGACCGAAGGCCTATCTCAGCAGAAGCATGAATATCATGTGAGAGCTAGTTGGTTAAAAGTTGTTAGTAGTTTGCTCTAGTCCAAGTGGGAGTCTGTTAGAGTTGGTGGCCTAGAACCAACTACTTTTTAATTTATTCATTAATAAATACCTTATCACATCTTGATTTTTCTTCTTCGTGTCAATGTATGTGATAATGTCTTAAGGACAGCTATTGCATTAAAGGGTCATAGAGGATCCCTACAATAATGAGAACCTGGAAGTTCCATAACACTATTCTTGAATATATGTTCTATGGTCAGATGATGTTATTTGAGGGACACAAATAATACAATCCGTTAGGGGTGAGGACTCATAATACTTTGAGGCACATTCTCATGGTATGCGCCCTTGGTAATATCTAGGAGGATATTATGAGAACGAAACCCGCCTGTAGGAAATTCCCATTTCATAGTGTCATTCGATGTTCCTATCTGAGGATGTGTGTATTGGTCCTTAGACTTTAAGATTATTATTAATGGGTATTACAACTCATGCACTTATATGTATTGACAAAAACTGTGACGACACACTGTTCGCAGCGAGGTAGGATACGTTGGGTGTGTCACGAGTAATACTGCATTAATAGATAATGCGAGAAAGGATTTGTCTGTTCTATTCCATAACGGAAGTATATATCTTAGGCACTTTGATGGAATTGATATAGCCTAAATAAATCCATGGCCATGGTAAGGTATGGGCGATTTCAATTCTGGAAAGTCAAATAAAGAATAATCAAGCACATGGGTTGATGGCACTAGCATGCAACTTGCTTGATTTGAGATATCGTGAAAAATGGATTATATTACACAGTAAGCGTTAGTAGGAGGTGACACGTCATTTCGACATTAACTACTTTCTCTATGGGTGCCTTGGCATGTTTCTAGATGCTATCCTTGGACTTTAGGCAGGCTCCACCTAATTCCACTGAGAAAGTGGCCTAGAGGGTCACACACTAAGTGAGTCCATGTATCTATGTTAAATATTAATTTGACAAGTTAAATGAAGATTATTCCCAACTATGATTTAATAATTATTTAAGGATTCCTGATCGCATTTATTTCAACACTAGTTATCCGAGAGAATATATTGTGGGAGAAATAATATAAATTTGTTAGTGAGTAATGTAGTTACATTTATTTAAGAAATAAATTTCCATTACTCAAGGTCCAATAAATGTAGTGGAGGAAATAAAGAAAAATGAAAACAAGATAAACACGTCGTGTACATTGAATGTACACACCATGTAGTTTTCATGGAAAATGAGTAAACACTGTGTATTAATGATTAAACGCCATGTAGTTTTTTCATTCGGTATTTTGAGGAAATAATATCATTTTATTAAATTATATTTATTATAATCAGCGTGGGTGCATGTCAATGAATTAATCATTCGACATGGGGGGTTTTCAATAAGAGTTAATGAAAAAAATAAAACATGCAACATGTTCATTTATTTTCATAACTCTATAACATCAAACCTGATTATTAATATCCTCACAAACCCAACACTTTTCCATCAATCGTTGTGCACAAAAATTTTGGGGAGTTCCCTCAAGGCCGAAAGAACTCCTTCCTCCAGGAATGCTCTCAAGACCGAGAGAGATCCACCACCACCAAATCGAGGCGATCGAAGGCGGACATCGCAAGTGAAGGTTCTTCTGTGCTAGCACCCGAAGATCCCTTCGGTGATGTCCAGAGATACGTGGAGCACGTGTGGATCACCTCTAGAGGAATCCTAAACATGGATTCTATGATGCAATGAAAAATCACACCAGATTGTGACCAGAGACATCAACGAAGAATGAATTCCATCAAGGTAATTGTTGTTAATTAATTAAATTAATTATAACCAAATATGATGATCTTATCTCTATGGTTATGGGACTCCCTCTTTTGTTTTTCATTCTTCGTTCTATTCTAAAGATCTGATGTTTTACACCGTGACGGATCTCAGATTGATCGTTGTTAACGCTAAAATTAAAGTTGGGAAAACCCACCAACGTGCTTCCACTGCACCCAGAACCTACATTATAACTATAATATATATATATATATACATATATATTATTATCTTGACCTAAATGTGTGTGATTCTATATATATATATATGTATATATAAATAAATATATATATACTATAATGAGATCAGTGAAATTGAAAAACCAACTGACTTTTACTATTATATAATGATATATGAATGTGTATGTATATTTTATTATAAATATATATTAGGAGCTATATATAATGTAAATATATATATATATTATAAATTATATAACACTGATATAAATATATAAATTTAATTGTAAACTATATTTAATGTATTAATATAGTTAATATTATTAGATTTAATGTATTTATAAATTTATTAATATAATTTATATCACTATTTTTATAATATATATGTATTTATGTTTATTTATAATTACCTATATAATTATAAATAAGTATAAAATAATTATTAGATTCATAAATGATTATAAATGTATATGTAAATTGTATTTATATAATTATATATATTTTTTGTTGTATAAATATTATTTAAGAATATATAAATATGGATATATGATATATATTATGAAAGGTACCCTTTATCATCATTAAAAAATGCTGATAATGGGTTCACTTTCATCATCTCTTAAAAAAACACTGATAAAGAGTTGCATTTATTAGTGCAAAGATAAGAAATAACAAATAATGCCTTTTCATGAGTTCTCTTTCTAGAACTGATAATGGTAAAATTTATTAGTGGTTTTTTATAATGATGATAAAACTGTTCCCTTTATCAGTTTTTTAACACTCATTAATGATAGCTCACAGTTGTGGGTTTACCCAAGTTCTAAAGACTCCCTGAAATCTTGCATTAAACTCAATTTTAAAACTGGACATGAGTGAATTTCCTAGGTATTGTAATCAAAATGCAGCATTTCAGGAGGGACTATTGTAGGGTACTATAAAAATGGCTCTATTAACTCAAATTGGACTTTCAAGACATGTATTAGGCATTTTATCCATCAATATAGGGTGGTTCGTCTATACTAGATCAACCTTAGGATAGTGGACTAGAGAAATATCAATCACCAGGTAGAGATAACTGAAGACAAGATAATGGAGCGATAAAGAGGAAACACCACTAGGTTTAGGCCTCATGAATCCCTACATGAAGAAAGAATAAGTGGACCACATGATAAGGTGGTGAGCTAGGTGTAGACATTAAAGAGGAGTAAGGAGGGGTTGTTTTTAGTAAAAATGGATCAAATGTGCAAGGCCTTTGTTTTTTTGGGCCTTCATGTCATGTATTATGGTTCTCCATGTCATGTAAGGGTTCCCTCTCAACCTAGTTAAAATGTGGGATTATCATAAAATAAAATATATAGAATTTGATAAAAGGTAGCTCTATATTTTCAGAAAACTGTAGTAGTGATATACAATTTCCAACCATGTTAATAAAAATCCAACCCATAAGATAACAAGTGTCCCTATATTCTACAACCCTTAATATCCCCTTTCAATAGGGTCTTATCAATCTAGTAGTTGTTTAACACACTACCTCATGCTCAAAGAAAAACAACATGTATCTATAACCAAAACAATGATTATTTAATAATACTATAAAGAAATAAAAAAACACAAATATAAAAAAATAATTTACACATAAAAAATAAATAAAAATGATAACCTAAATTATAAAACATAATACATAAATAAAAAGGTTAAAATAATACATAAATAAAATGTACTAAAAAGTAATATGACACTCATAATGATTTTTCTTTATTTTGAGTTTGTGATGAAATTTCAGTTATACTGGTCACACTGTATTTCATATTGAATTTAGGTTAATTAATACATATAAAAAATATGTAGATAATAATTTTCCAAAACTATCATGACAATCCAAAACCATTTTCTCTATTTTGACAATGTGAAACATGGAATGAATTAAATTTGAAATTTTAAATTGAAAATAATAACTTTCAGGTATACTTTCCAAAATTCATATTGGATTGATGTGTGTTTAATTTTTACATATCTAAATTGAATAACAATTCGTATAAGTCACATTGTGTATCTGATTAATATGTGATTAATTTCTTAATGTCAAAAATAAATTACCCATTATTTTCAGAATGCATCACCATAATAAAAATAATTTCTCTTAGTTTTGAGTATTTAATGCGTGTTTTGAATAAAAATGTCACTTTTAAATAAAACACAAACTTTTAGTCATAGAGGAAAACCCTTGTGTCAAAATGATGTGAGGTTAATTCTTACAAGTTAGAAATGAATTATTGATATTTTTTATATATTATTAAAAAAATTGATCATGTCTTCTAGAACTTGATTATATGAGGTGTGTTTAGAACTAAAATGTTATTTTTAAATGAAAACATGCAATTTTAGACATACCGACCACATTGTGAGTCATATTTTGAGATTAATTCCTACATATTAAAAATGAATTATCAATATTTTTATAAAATTATTGAGAAAATCCAAGTCTATTTTATGAGTTTGAATTTTTGGACAAGTGTTTTGAACTAAAACATCTCTTTTAAACTAAAAACATGTACTTTTAGACATATTGGATGCATCACAAATCTGATATATGTGAGGTTGATTCTCAAATATCAAAAATGGATTACCAATACTTTTCTAAAGTATTCGGATAATACAAACATTTTTTCGATTGTTTACTATGTGAAGAATGTTTTAAACTAAATTTATAGTTTTAAATTAAAATCACTCACTTTCAGTTATATCAGTCACACTGTATGTCATATTTAAGTGTGACTAATTTATATGTACAAAAATTAATAACAAATCATTTTACAAAAATATCATGATAATATAAGTTTTTTTCTTAGTTGTGAGTATGTGATGTTCATTTTGAACTAAAATGTAACATTAAAATGAAAACACACACTTTCAATCCAACAGAACACACCATATGTCAGACTGATGTGCAATTAATTCCTATACATAAAAATGAAATACAGATATTTTTACTAAAGTATGAAGGAAATCCAAGTGTTTTCACATAGGTTAGAGTATGTGATGTGAGTTTTGACCTAAAGTATAATTTTTAAACTAAAAACATACATCCATAGTCATATTGGCCACAAAACATGTCATATTTACATGATATTAGCTAATATATTTCAAAATTGGATAGCTAATAATTTTACTAAAGTATCTTGAAAAACAAAAAACGATTTCTCAATTTTGTCCATGTGAAGCATATTTTGAAATAAAATGACGATTTTAAATTAAAAACTCACACTTTCTTTATACAAGCAATAATTTATGTATAATTAACATGAGATTAATTAAAATACTTCTAAAATGAAGAAATTATTATTTTATTAATTTTTCATGACAATTTGATCCTGTTTGATAATTTTTGACTATTTGACATGTGTTTTGAACTAAAATGTCACTTTTAAATGAAAATACTCAATTTCAATCATACTAGCCACAATATGTATATGATTTATGATATTTTAATTCATATTAATCAAAAATGAATTATAAATATTGTTAATGAATTATCAAGACAAACTGAGTATGTTTGATCAGTTTTAAATATGTGACTTTTATTTTTAACTAAAATTTCATTCTAATGAAAACACACACTTTCAGTCATAACAGTCACATCATATTTTGGATTGATGTGAGACTACTTCCTATACATAAAAAATGAAATTAAGTTCCTTTTCATAAATTATAAATACATGAGTGTTTTATCATAGTTTTGCATATGAGACAAGCATTTTGAACTAAAATGTCCCATTCAAAATGAAATCAGGCACTTTAAAACCTATCAATCACACCACAAGTTGAATTAATGTGAGGTTAATCAATAAAATACCAAAATAGAAGAAATATAATTTAATTTAAGTATCCTGAAAATCTTAACACATTTTCTCTGTTTGGACAATGGGAAGCTTGTTTTGGACTGAAATTCCAGTTTTAAATTGAAAACACACACTTTTAATTAGACCTCTCATACAACACATAGGATTGATGTGAGATCAATCATTCTATGTCAAAAATTAATTAACAATTATTTTCTTAATTCTTCATGTTAATTTGAGAATATTTAATTGGTTTTTGAGTAAGTGACATAAGTTTTGAACTAAAATGTTAGTTTTAAATGAAAACATACACTTTTAATCATACCATCCACACAGTGCATCATATTGATGTGAAGATAATTTCTTCAAGTGAAAAAATAATTATATATATTATTCATAAATTATTAAGATAATCCATCTATGTTTTCTTTGTTTTAAGTACGTGATGCAAGATTGGAACTAAAATTTCACATAGAAATGAAAACATGCACTCTTAGTCGTACCGGACACACCACATGTCATATTGACTTGTAGTTAATTACTATATAAAAGAATGGATAACTGATCATTTTCCTAAAGTATCATGAAAATTTGAACACATTTACTCTATTTTGACTATATGAAGTGTGTTTTGACCTAAAATTCATGTTTTAAATTCCATACACACACTTTCAGTTGTACTGGGTACACCTCATATCGAATTGATGTGGGTTAGTTAATATATTTCAAAAATAAATGTCATATAATTTACTAAATTTTACTGATGATTAGAGTTATTTTTATTGATTTTTAGTATGCATCACATGTTTTGAACTAAAATGTTACTTTTTAATGAAAACAAATACATTCTATGATATTGGCCACACTATTTGTCAGATTTACATGAGGATAATTCACACATAAAAAATAAATCATAAATTTATTTCCTACTATATCAATATAATTCAATCATTTTTCTTAGTTTTTAGTATGTGATGCCTATTTTGAAATAAAATTACACTTTTAATTGAAAACATTCACTTTTAGTCATATCTATCACACCATAAATTGGATTGATGTGAGGATAATTAATACATGTAAAAAATGAAAAAGAAACATTTTCCTAATTAATCATGTTAATTTGAGCATGTTTTCTTGGTTTTGACTATATAATGTGTGATTTGAACTAATTTACCTATTTTAAATTGAAAACTTTCACCTTAAATCATACCAATCAAACCGTGTATCATCTTATGGTTAGACTAGTTCCCATATGTCAAAAATAAATAATGAATAATTTTTCTAAAGTATCATGAAAATACAAGAGTGTTTTCTTGGTATTGAGTATGCGATGTGTGATTTGAACTAAAATGTCACTTTTAAATGAAAAAAAACAGTGTGTTGAATTAACATGAGGTTAATTTCTATATATAGGAAATTAATTATTGATCATTTTTCTAAAGTATAAAGAAAATCCATATGAATTTTGTCAATTTTGAGTTTTTGAAGCATGGATTGAAATAAAATATCCTTTTAGTTCTACTCCTTTTCATTTTAATTTGTGATTTTTTCATTAAGATTACCCTATTAATAGGTGAATCCCAATATATTCTAATAACATATACAAACAATCTTAATGTAGTATCTGTCATGTTTTCATCAATTATATCCACACCAATTTTCTCTCGGACACATTCATTTATAATATTATACATATCATTATGTACCCATGTCCATATTAACATTTTAATTTCTATGACGCTTATTATTTATTCAAGGTATATTGTAAAAGTAAAATTCTCCCTACCATATAGTATACCTAGACAAATTATAGTCTTATAAAATTTTCCATTCAATTTCAAATGAATTTTTTAATCCCAAAGAACCCTTGTAGCCTTTCTTTAATTTATCAATCTAATATTAATTATATGAGATTAGTTTTTATTAAATTCCCCATAATGTTATATAAATGATCCTAAATGTAACACTACTGATTTAATTATAGTAAGTAATCTTTTCTTTCTAAATAAATTATACCATAACATATATAGATTTATTCAAGAATGTGATTAAAATATAAATTAAAAAATTCTATACATTAAATTTAAATAAATTAATTTCATTTGGAATTCATAATTTCAAAATTATTTCAGTAATAATTTGTGATATTTTTTAAAAATAGTTGTTTTTTAGGTGAAAGTGAAAATATTGATTTTTAAAAATTGTAAATTTTTTAAAATTATAATGATATAAGATTAAATTGAATGATTATTAAACAACTTTTATATACCACATATATATCAAATAAGCAATATAACATATAAAAAAAAAATTTGAACATTGAAAAAGATCCTTAACATTTTGGGTTTCTACATAATGTTTTTGTTCAAATAATAACATTTTTAGTTTTTTTAATCAATAATTTACAAGGTACATTTTGGTTTTGTTTTGGTTTGAAATAAAACTAATAAACCTTTTTTTGAACAAAATATAATTAATATCTTTATAATCATAATTATAATTTTTTTTTGGTAAAATAATTTTATAATTAAAAGATATTTTTATAAAAAACTGTATTTATCACGTTTTGTGGGTTTATTTTTAAATTAATTTATTTTACTTAGAGAAATTAAATTTGATAAAATGAATTCCATATTTTTAATCAAAATTTAAAAATCTTATAGTGAGTTCAATTTTAATTTTTTTCATTAATAATAAAGAATTCGCTAAAGAATTCAGTTATCATGGTAAGAGTTAAACCGAGTTTAAAAATATTTAAATTAAAATAATAAGGGTCAAAGTGACCGTAAAAACTATCTAAATACTCTTTTATGGTCATATTTAGACTATATATCACCTATTATTTTATAATGATTAATTTTTGTGAAAATTTTCTTGATTAAGATATTAAATTATTTTAATATTTTGGAAACTTTTAAGAGTGTCCTCTCCCTCATTTATAAAAGGAGATGATATATACTATCATATCCACACATAAAGATACATTTTTCTTGGAAAATATAGGAAAAAATAAATTTGTAACTTACCTCCCCAAATCCTATAGTTCCTGGTTTGATAATAATACCTTTCGAGGAAGGCTTAATGTGTAATAGAAATGAGGCATCTCAAAGAAAAGGTAATTATCTTACCCAAATATTTCAAACTTTATATATCCTTATACTTAAGATAAATAAATTTTATCCATCATAGAATAATTAATATAGTATAAAAAATAATAAGATGTTAGTATTATTATGGTACAACAATTTTACAACTCATTTATATGGAAAATGAAAACATCACTCGTGCATACGTATGACCCATCATCTCCACATAATGGTGTAATAATTTTTTCCACACAACTTTATTTAATTGGTTATAAAGATGGTAAAAATGAATATATATGATACTTGGGACATAAATATTATAAATGAAATACAATATATCATTTAACTTCTTATCCTTCCACTCGTTACAAAATGATAATGTTGCTCACACACACTTGTGGATTAACACTCCCACAAAGCGATGCGATTCATTTTTCATGTAGTACTTTAAATTATGATTATAAATATCTATATAATTTTTATATATAATATTTATTTCATTATTAACATTCTGTAGATATTATAACCATGAAAAATATATAATTATGGAAACTAATGAACTGAAACTTACATTAAAAAAGAAACATTTAATACTCAGAAATGACAATTTTAATAAATAATTATTAACAAAAGGGTGTTGTAATTTTATAATTGAATCATATATGATATTATAAGTATTTATATAATTGTATAATATAATTATTATATATTTAAATTTATTATAATGGAGGTTAAAATAACTTACTTTTCTAATCGAACTTTAGGTAAGATATTTATATTACAATATCATTTTATTTTTGTATTTTTATATTCACATTTCCTCTAGTAAAATTATATGATAATCATATTTTAAACCCCAAATATATTATTTTCAATTGTTTATATTTTTTTACATCATTATTATCCTTTTTTTATTTTTTTTGTTCTTGAATCAATAATTAAGTTACATGTAAGGGACTTTATTTTGAAAATAATGTTTTGAAAGTTTCCTTACAACTCTTCTTCTTCCATTTCTATATTATATATTTTTTTTGTAAAAATCATTATTAATTACTTATTACCCATGTTTCTATTTCTATAAAAGTTTTAAAATGAATCTTCATGTCGTTTTTTAAATTGGGTACTTTTAACTAAAGTTGTTAACAAAATCATTGGTTTTTCCTAGACCACACAAAAAAATTCCTACTTCCATGAAAAAGTTTTTTATTAAAGTTTCATTTAAATCATTTCAGTGTTATTTAAACAAAATTATCATAATATTCTAAATATTTTTATATTAAAAATAAGTGTTTTTAAAATTAAAAGGTTTTTTCCTTAAGAAATGTTCCAAAGATCCTTTAAAGGTATTTTCATCTATGAAAACACCCATTGATGTTACTAGGGATATGATCCAATTATTAAATATTTATTATTTATCTATATAGTTTATAATCATGACGAAAAAATATCTATTTTACATAATCTTGATTTATTACGAATATTTGACACAAATAATTTTTTCTCTGTATTAATATGAGTAATGCATATGATGTTCAAGTGATGGGTGGGGCCCATTTATAGATATTCCCTCAATGTATGAATATGTATCATGATAAAAAAATTATGATATACCATATTAGATGGGTTTATTAATTACATATATCCATTTATTAAGACTGACGTCTTGGTTGATAGGTGATGATGGTATGATTCATGATATATTAGTTGAGAGGTCTTAATCATGAATGTCCATAATTATGCATTTAAATCATTAATAATTTAGTTCCCATTATCCATGTGATTATTATATTGATATTATCCATGTACGTTCATTGAAATAAATTTTTTTATTTAGTGGTATGATTTTTTATTATCCATTATTCAATATTTATTATACCTTATTTACTCATGATAGAATCTGTTGTACGTAACCCTTAGTGAGCATATGAGTTCACCATTTATTTTTTCCTTTCCCCAGGATATAAATAAGGATATTATAAATGATTTCAAGAATTACTGAATGTTTATTATTCTAGGTTTTAATATTTCTAATGAATTATGGGAATCATACATGTATGTACTTTTCCATGACCGCTAAATTGATCAATCCATAATGGTGAGATCCCTTATATTTTATAAAAATTTAATAATGTAAACACTGACTTTCGGTTTTTCGAGTTGGGGTGGTTTATTTGGAATCATACAAAGTTTAGTAGGAATTTTGTGAAATTGATTTTGAATGACCATAACTATTATGAGAATTAAGATAATCCTTAGGGTATTTGAGTAATGATACCATTATAGGGATTTTTGTTTTATAGATTAATATTCATATTGATTATGAGATAACTCAATGTGTACCATTTTTTAGATATGAAACCTAGATGAAGGAAGGGGATCAATAACCATAAGAATTATATGTATTTATCTAATAATAAATCCAATAAAGTTAGTGTCGGAACTGAGAAGATCAAGGCCTTATTAGTGAAACTGACTTAGGTTATGATGAATAACCTTTCCCATATAGATAAACCTATTATTCCATAGTGTGATTCAAAAAAATTTGATCACTTCATGTGAAAAAATACTCTATATTTTAATTTAACAACTAATCCATTAGTATCTGTAAAATAGATTAAGTCCCTTGAAAATATATTTCAAGACCTCAGAAGCAATGAAAAGGTAATGGTTATTCTATTAGTGTATTGTCTGGATGGAGGTAATAATCAATGAATATCAATGATCCAGGACACCAAAGATATTGATGAAATAGAAATTATAGAATGAATAACTTTTAATGTGATATTATTTGGGAAATATTTTCCTCGAGAACAATGAGATAAAATGGAGAGAAATTTCATCACTTTAAAAAACAAGGAATAAGAAAGTGTTGTAGAGTATGAGGATATATTTACAAGATTATTCATAGATTTTTTAGAGAAAATATGTCATATAGAAATAAATATATAAAATTTCTTTGATTTTATTAAGTTGTTTCTTCTTAAGTCGTTGATTTCTTAAACATTTTTATTGTATAATTATATTGTATCAAGTTCGATGAAAATATATAAATAATTTTGTAGAACATATATCTTCAAGAGAAATAAAGAAAAAAGAGGCTATTAGGGAACCAATAAAAAATAAAACGTGTTAAAGAAGAAGAATAAATGGAGGATAAGATTTATAATTTTAAAAAATTGTGGATCAAAATACCCATGTACTTACTTAATGGGAACATGAGTTTTTTATCAATTTTTGGGAAAAGGGTTACAAGGATCTTGAATAAAATAAAAATAAAGAAAACACTAATATCCAGTTCATTATATATAAAGAGATTATGAATTATAAAAACTAATTTCCCAATTATCAAGGGAACCTCCCATGGAAGAGGCTAAGTAGAGAAGACAAAGTTTATGTGATTACTACCACAAAGGTTGAAGTTCCAATAATATGTGTTGGAAGGTTCTTTGATCATAACCTCAAATTTAGTTAATTATTTATTTGATTCATATCTTCACACTCTTTTATATATTCCATGTTTTTTAAGAAAATTAAATATATTCCTTGAACATTATGAAGGGAGTGGTTAACCAGGGATCCTAGTGGGAATCATATTGTAAGAAAGTTGTGTTAGTAAGTTTCCATTATAACACATAGACATACCAGATTTTGAAAACATGATAATTATACATATGATTTACTTTGATAAATTCCTTGGTATGGATTATATTTAAAATTATTATGAAAATAATTATTTTTAATAGAAATAGATTAGGTTTTGTGATAGTGATGTGGAGTCCCTTATCATTAAAGGGGAGAATAAATCTTATGAATCATGTCTATATCCACCTTCATTATCTCTCCTCAATGAAATTATTAGAGAATAATAGATGCAATGACCAATGAATGGGAAATTTATCCATATAATAGAGTAGGTATTGATTGTGTAGGAATATAGTGACTTGTTTCTTGAAGAAGTACCTTGAAATAAACCAGAGTGTGAAGTTGAGTTTTATATTGATATAATCCTTATTAAAAGACCTAAATATAAGACTCCATATAGGATAAAAACAATATTATTAGTGTAACTGAAGAAAAAAATGTATGTGTTGTGTGATAAGCGATTTATACACCCTTGCGTTTGACCATGGGGCACCCATGTTCTTTTTGTAAAGTTGAAATATGGGTCTATGTGTTTGTACATTAATTATAGTAAATAATTACCATTACATAAATAATAAGTATCTTATTACCCAAAATTATTACTTTTTGATCAACTACACGGAGATACATATTTTTCAAAGATTTATTTTCATTATGGGTATCATCAACTATGATTAAAGAAAAAAAATATCCCAAATATGAACTTCTGAATAAGGTTTTAAATTTAAAATTTTTCTATAACTACCTTTGTATTTACAAATGAACCCTCTATTTTTATAGATATGATGAAAAAAATATTCGAGCATTATATTAAAAATTTCATTGTGGTATTTATTAATTCTATGTTGGTATACCCTAAAATAATCTATGAGTATAAGATTAATTTGTGAATCATTATTAAGAATTTAAGGGAACAAAAGTTATATTGAAATTTATCAAATGTAAATTCTAGATTCAGTAATTTTATTTTCTTGGACTTATTATATCTATGTATGAAATACAATTTGATCCTTTGGAAGAGAATTTAGTGATGGAATGGAAAACACCAATGAATATAATGTTTTTACCTTGTTTCTATAATTTAATATGTTATTATCAATTGTTTTTAAAAAAAATGCTCTATTATATAACCCATTAACCAATTTGAAATATAAAGTGGTTAAGTTCATATGGTTAGAATGGTGAAAATATTCTTTTGAAGAATTTAGGAGGAGATTTTTTAGTTCACTGATATTATATTTATGATGGATAAGGGATGGATTTGTGATATATATTGATTCAAAAAATAATGGACCTAGATATATCCTTATATATAATAAAAAAGTCATTGCATATGAATCAATGTAGTTAAAGATCCATGAATGAAATCATACAACCCATGATCTTGATTTGGAATCCATAATATTTTCATCAAATATATAGAGGAATTACCTTTATGGTGAAACATTTGAAATATATATGGATCAAAAAATATTGAAATACATCTTCTCATAGAAAAAACTCAATACGAGGAAAAGGTGATTTCTATAATTACTCAAGGATTATGATTTCACAATACAAAACCACTATAGAAAGTAAAATAAGGTGATCGATGAATTGAGTAAGAAATATCATGGAGTTGTGACTAAAATTAGGATTGAAAAAGAACCTATATTAGAGGATTTTTCAAAGTTGGATATGATAATCATTATCAAAGGGGAAACAACATATCTATTCTAATTGATTACCAAACCATCATTATTAGACAAAATAAAACATTCCCAGATTGATGATAAGAATATTTAAAATAAAATTGAAGAAATGATTTGTGGGAAGTTGGTAGAATTATTCTATGAAGGTGAAATTTTGAAATTTTTAAAGAGGACTTGTGTTCCATCCATGCCTGAGCTAAAAAGAGAATTATTATATGAAACACAAAGCTCAAATTTCACTATTCACATTGGTTGAACCAAAACATACTAGGATTTAAAAGGAAAATTTTAGTGGGATAATATGAAATAATAAATTGTAGAATACATATACTTATGATTAGTTTTTAAATAGGAAAAGGATGAGAGACAATATACCAGAGGATTCACGCAACCTCTACCCATTCCTACACGGTAATGGGGGTATATCACCTTGGACTTTGTCCCTAGATTGACAAATAATCTAAGAAATAATGATTCCATAAAGGTTATCATTGTCTTCCTCACCAAGTATTCATATTTACTCACTATAAGGGAAGATATACCACTTTAGTTCCTCATGTGACTCTATATTAATGAATTTTTGTGGCTTTATAGTGCACCTCTTTTGATTGTTTCTAACTGTAGTTTACATAAAAAGTCAAGAAAATTATTCAAAATGATCTAAAAAATGAGCTGAATTTGAGTATTACTTATCATCCTCTGATATATGGAAAGTATAAATGGAATATTATAACACTATATGATATTTTGAGGTCATTCTGAATTGACTTTCATGGTTTGTGTGATCATTATTTACCTTTGGTGGAATTTTTATATAATAATAACTTCAATTTGAGAATTCAAATGGAATTATATGAATCGTTATACGATAAAGGATTTTTTACAACAAATTTTTAGAATTAATTTGGTTAATGGAATATTGTTTTCCTAAAACTTTTTGAGATTACAATTATGAAGGTCATAATTATTTAGATTAATATCAAGGAATCTCAAATAATATAAAATAGTTAGGCAAATAACTGAAGGAAGTATATGGAATTTCAAGTAGGGGATCATGTTTTTCTGAAAGTACCTCCTTGTAAGGGTGTTATAAAGTTTAGAAATAAATGGAATCTATGTTGTAGGTACATCTTGACCATTGATTTTCTAGAAAGAATTGGAGCTGTGGATTACTATTTGGAAATGCCACCAAGCCTCTCTAAATTTTATGATGTGTTCCATATCTATTTTTGAAGAAATTATATGCAAGATACAATGCATGTGATCATATATTAGGAAATATAGTTGTAACATGCTATATCTTACATTAAAGCTCCTATCTAGATTCTAGACACTAGAGAAAAAGTGTTCAGAAATTTGATGACTAGACCAGTAAAGGTACTTTAGATAAATCACCTGATATAAGAGGTGACATGGGAAATTGAAGAAGTTAGGATGAATAAAAACCTAAATATATTAATTATTTTTCATTCTATAAATTCTAAGGATGAAATTTTTGATAGAGGGAGGAATACAACACCTTATATTCAATTATAGTGATTAATGTTTTCTTTTTAAAGAAACTAAAATATAATGCACATACCATTATTGAAAAAAGTTATTAAATACTAAATTTTTATTTTTTATAAATTTAATTGAGATAAATTAATTTTTTTGAATTTATAATGTCAAAAATAACATAGGATTTTTTTTATTTTTTATAAATAGTTGATTTTTAACAAATAGTGAAAATACTGGTTTGATAAAACTATCACTTTTATGACATTATAATGATTTTGGAATAAATTCAATGTTTATGAAAAAAAATTTAGATAAAAAATATATATTAAATAAGAAACATAACTCATATTAAAATATAATTTCGAACTTAAAAATACATCCTTAACATTTTGGTAATCTAAGTAATATGTTTGTTAAAATTAATTTTTTTAGGTTTTTATTTTATTAAAATATTTACAAGGTAAATATAGTTTATTATTTGGTTTGAAATTAAGAAATTATCATTGTATTTAACATATTTCAATTTATTCCCTTATAATCAACATTATACATCATTTTTCGTTAAAATCATTTTTATACTTTTTTTTTCTATAAAACCATTTTTATCACAACTTATGGGGTTTTTTAAATTAATTGATGACAATTATATAAATTATATCTAATAAAATAGATTAAATATTTTCAATAATAATTTTTCAAATTTTAAATTATTACACTTTCAATTTTGTTCATTATGAATAGTAACTATGGTAAACAATCTATTTAGAACAGTAAATGTTAAGATGAGTTAAAAGAATTAAAACTAAAATGATAATGGTTAAAATGACATTTTTTATAAATTTTATTTTATGGTATTATTTTAACCCTATATAATCTAGTATTTGAAAATGAGTACTTTTGGAGTCATTTTTCTTGAGTAATACATTAATATATTTTAATCTTTTGAAAATTTCCAAGCGTCTCCTCTACCTCGCTTATAGAGGAAACCAAATTTAGTCACTTATCCATAATTAACGATCCTATTATATTAACTAGTACCTAATAAAATCCTTTACCAACATCCCAACCTAGTTCATAGAGGTATTATTTTCATTATAATACTATCTTAGGAAGGTGTGTTCTGTAAGATGAAGGAGGTAACTCAAATAATAGATAAATATCTTACAAGACTCTTTCTATGATTATTTCTTTTTCTAAATACAATAAATATATTTCAACTATAATAAAATAATTAGTATAGTATAGAAAATATACTATTATGTTCTTATGACTATGGGATTATCATGAATTAGCCTAGGTCGACCCCAAACTGGTTAGCCGAGCCGGGTCGTGACAAGGCCCAAGAGGTGTTCCCGATCCTCCTGGGTTAGAAACTTGTGTTAGGCATTAAGAAAAAATTTATTGGGAATAAATTATCCAAATAAAAACTTGAAAATAAATAAACCAATAAAAATAAAACAATAATTGGTAGTGGACAGTAAATATGCTAGACATTCCTCCATGTGATCTCACGGGTCTCCAACATCGACTGAACCAATGACCCTCCATGAGCAAACTAGAGATGGGAGACTAAAATATAAAAAATATAAATAATATAGGCATGAGTATTAAAGATAATTATTTTTTTCTGAATAAAATAATCTCTATACCATACATTTAAAAAGAAAACCATGTTAGGCTAATTTGAAAATAGATCATACAAAAATAGACTTTTCTCTTCTTTTTATAGAAAAAAGCAACAGGCTTCCATTTTATGAAAAAATATGTTCTATTGTATTTTAAAAACGTTTTCAAGGAATTAAAGATATACATTTGAAATAAATAATTATAAAAGAATATATATTCTAAATAGGTGTTTTAGTTTTCAAAACAAAATGATGATTACATTTTATAAAGTAACTAGAAAAATAGAGAAAACCAAATTTTAGAAAAGTAAGATTTAAAATAAGGCTAAAAGAGAGAAATAACCATGAGAAATCACAAAGAAGGTAGGTTATTAGGACACTAAGATCCTCATACATTTGTGATCAATTAATATAGTTTGTTCTCATACACGTTCTATAATAGAGGTCATACCCAATGTTCTTGTGGTCCACAGTCCATCACCATTTGTTTAATTAGTGTGGTAGTGTAACAATCTCTCGGGAGCCCATGTCATTTCTCATACAAATCTACCAACGTACTAGTCCATAGAAACCCGACTAGGTACCTAGGGTTCCCATGTGATCTAATTTACCAAATCATACCAAGTCCACCAATTTATCATAAACCAACCATCCTGAGCTATCATGCCATTTCAAACCACATCCATAGGGAAAAAGCCAATTCCAAAACCATACACACATCAATGCCCATGGGAAAACACCATTTTCACATTAATAGAGAACATATTTAACATCAACTATTAGGAATTAAAAATCCCCAAGAAAATAATTATAAATATAAGATGCTTTTCATTTAAAAATAATTATGAAACAAGCTTACTAAAAAAACCAAAGTTAAAGGCTTAAGTAGAATATGGAAATCGAGTAAAAATTTATTTCCAAGAATCAAAAGTCACTTTTCATAGAATATAATTTCTATATAATGATGAAAAAATATTTTTAAAAAAATGAAGAAATTTTGAAATTCAAATTAAATGGTTAGGCAAAGGGAACCTACCTTAAAACATGCTTCCCTTGATGGAGATAACGCAAAACCACTTCTCACTTACACACACGCACATATACTGATCCCTTGACACAATGTTTATATTCCCCTTTCCATGAGGGCATATGTTCAGGGAGGGTATAAATATATCTGTGTTTACCTATGTATATACATGCAATGTTCTTTTAAAGAGAAGTAAGATACCCAAAATAATAAAAATGAAAGTTAAAAATTAAAAATTCCCTAATCAAAATTGGGAAAAAGAATAGATTCCGTACCAAAAATAAAATGATATCTTATTTCCTTCAAGGGATATGGAATTAATGGTCCTCAATATAACCACAAATAACTTATGAACCGAGAATCAACTAAGAAAAAAAAAATTAGTTAGGTTTTACCCTATGTGAAAACACCACATGGGGGAATAGAAAACACACAATGAAAATGGAAGAATAAGGAAGACAAGGAGAAGAGATACTAAAATAAGGATATCTATCCAAGAAACAGAACTGAGGGAGGCCATGTGTGATAATTGAAGGGGGGTTATGGGGGGCTGGTGCCTGATAGAGGAGGTTAAAGGTGGACCTAGTAATACAGGGTAAGAGATTCTGGGGGAATAGGTATTATACAAGTATGATAATAATAACAATAAAAAAACATTTACAATAATAATTATATTACTATTAATGATTTTTCTTTTTTTGAAAAATTTTTGGCAGGCTGAATGGTTTTCCCAAACAGTATATTAGAACATGCACTAACTGTGCGGTCACCTCTGTTTGGAGTCGCATGAGTTGAAAAGGATAGTGCATATCCACATTCCTAACCATGAAACCTAGACATAGTCACTATATATGAAGCACTATTTTCCCCAGGTTTCCAAACAATTTTTCTAACTGTGTTCGAACCATGCGCCAACTGTGTGCCACCCTACAACTCTCTAAAAGCTCTAATTTTGGGGGGGAAATCACCATGAAAACTATGGACAAATGTAATGAACAAAAATAAATAAAATAATAGAGTCATGTTCTTTTGGGGTGTGAAAATTCTCACCACCACTGATACTTTATTCCCATAGGAATTCCAAAAATACTTCATTAACCGAGACACAGACATGACAATACCCAAAGTAGAACCTCAACCACTAGAGGAAGAAAAAAAACTCACTTTGAAGAAGAATCATAAAACTCCAAGGCCCTTATGAAACTTGTAAGACCATCATTATGAAACTAAATAATCTTCCAATGAAACAATTAATATGGCTCAAATACTCAATCCACCAAATGAATGAACAAACCCTGAGGAAATCATATCACCAAACATAAAATCAAAATAAGGAAAAACCCAAAACCTAACATAAAATTCACTAAATAACCAATCATGGTTTGTTTGGGATCTATATGTGTATCCATCACATGAACCATTATCCAAGATAGTCAAAATACTATTGTTGGGGTTAGGTGGGAAGAATCAAAGAAACACACTGGCAAAAAAACTCAAAGTTCCTAGGAAGAAAATAACATAGACTATAGAACTCGGCTCTCCAAAATCTCATAATAAGTGATATTACTAAAATTTTAGAACCGTAGTTGACACTGGTTCCTCAAACTATAACAAACAAGAAAATTACAAACAAAAACAAAAAATCTAAAGAAGAAAAGAATGGGACAAAAAACATTACAATTTCACATCCAAAATAATCAGAACTTTACAAATAAGTCAACATATAAATTGAGTTTCCAAAAGATTCACAAAATAATTCTCCATAAATGAAAAAATAAAACACCATGAGATACATTTAATTCAACAAAAATAATTTACAATAAAAAGAGCCTTCCGATTGGGCTAGTACTAGTGGAAAGTTCAATCAATTGGGTTGGAAGGATTGCTAATGGAGTGGATCTAGCTCTATGTAACTTCCAAAAATCACCTCATAAAACCCTTATAAAATAACCTAACCAGACATAGGTTTTATTGATATATGGTTCTTTACTATATGAAAAATTTTGGTTCCCAGGATTACAACACTTACAACAAACCCATAATATACTATCAGATGAATTTGTTGAGATGTAAAACAACAATCTATTTCTACCACTTCTAAACTAGACGGACACAACTAATCTTATTACATCCTTAACAAAATACCTCACTACTTCTTCTTAATTTTTAGGGAATGAACTGCTGGTTGAAATTCTAATCGGTGGCCCCTTTAAAAGAATTAATCCTTTAATAATTCATCTCCAGTGAAATTTTGGAGATATGTCACTAGATCTATGTAGATTATAGAATACTACAATTCATTTGAATCACCCCTCTCACGGTAGTACAATTCCAAAACATTTGGTATCCTCGAAAAATCAGAGAAGTATTTTTGGATGAAGAATTATTTAAAGAATTCTCATGATCAATTCTTCTGTGGTTCAGTCTGAAGAAAATACTCCTAGCATAGTCCTTCAAACATTAATATGGAAAGAATAATATTGATAGGTTAACGAGACTCAAGAAAAAAATAATTCTTCAATATTTTGAAAATATTCTTTTACTTTCCCAAATTCGATGTTCCCAAAGAAATGAGGAGGGTTTGACTCTTTGAACCATGGGATGAACTCCTAATACTAAGGACAACCAGGCTCCATATCCAAAATGGATAAACCAAATTTACAAAGTATGACTTGATCAACTAAAATATAAGTGATAGAAGAACCAACCATAGATGTTTTTCAAAATTACTTAGAACTCAGTGGGGGAATACTCTGAAAACTAGAAGTATGATACCAAATAAAAAACATCATAAACCAAAATTCCACAAATTAATCGTAAATCAAGAAACCAAACTCAAAAAACCACTTAAACAACAGTTCCAATATTCCCAAAACCAAAAATAATTTAAAATAAAATCCCTAAATCACAAAATATGTCATCACACAACACCCTCTTATCAAAAAATTACAATTTCCCTTTTGAAAAAACATTCATAATGAAACAAATACTGAAAATTTAGGTATATACCAATGGTATTCCATGAATCGTCACACATATACATTATTGTTCCAGTTCTGGTACCCATCCACACATACCACAAATATTCTACTTCTATATACACATCCATATAATATGCTATCATTCATAAAAATACCAAAGTTCAAAACAAGATATTTACATTCCCAAGAATAAAAAATTCAACCCAAGTTTCAAATTCCCAACCAATTTGAATCCAACCACTCATAATCCAAAAACAATCATTTCTCATATTCCTAGATTTTAAGAAACATCCATTTCAAATTACAAAAAATTTCCAAAACCTCCAAAATATGTTCCAAACCATTTCTGATAGACTTTTTAAAAAACCTTTTAAAATCCCAAAACGATTTGGAAAAAACATTCCATTTTCAAAAAACCCATTTCATTTTCTCAAACAACCTATGGTTTTAATTTTAAAAATCAACTTTGGAAAACAAATAATTATTTAAAAATACAAGATAAATATTCCAAAACCAACTCAAACCAAAATCATGAATAACTGAAAGAAAATAAACATCCAAATGATAAAAAATCACCAAAAAAATCTGATGAAAAATCACTACACATGGATTGGATGCACGATTTGGCAGGCTATGCGCCAATTGAGAGTGAACAATGGAGGTTAACAAAGGTAGATACACAATATGAACATGGTTTTCTAAACTATGTAGAATTACCATGAACCATCTAAACCCATCCAAAAATACACTCTAACCATTTTCATTTCTCAAAGAAATGGAAAAAATCTCAATCCAAATTTAAAAAATCAATAACAAATAAAAACCCAAAAACCTTTTAGATCCAAGATTAGATTTTCTGGAAAAACCATCCCAGACCACCCTTGTAATTCAAGAATTTATATAAATAGGTGGTGATGAAGGACCAACCCATAGATGAGTAATTAAATTACAAAAATCCTAGAATTTAACTACCATGCATCCCAAAACAATAAGGGCTAATTTATCTTATACCATTTTTTCATGTACAGACTAAGGTCATCCCTGAAATGGTCATCTAAACCAACTCGTGAAAATCCCTAAGTGGATTTCTTTATCCTCTAAGGATGGTAAATAGAATAAGGAATCAAGGTCAACCCTATTGGAAAAAATTTAGCATAATAAAAAATGTACAATAAATAACCACATATGAATTAAACTATTACTAACAGTGGAAAATAAATAATCTAGACATAACTCTATGTGACCTCATGTTTCACAAACATCCATTGAACTAACATCACTCCATGAGTGAACCATGGTTAGGAGACATGAAATTTTTAAAAAAAATATGCAGAATATCGGCATGAGTATTAAAATTCAGAAGTTCTGACCGAATAAAATAATACATATGCCTTAAATTTAAAAAATTAAAACAAGTCATTCTAGTTTGAAAATAGGATATATAAAAATAGGGTTTTATCTTACCTTAAGTGATACGAGTCAGAATCTTTCATTTTAAAAAAATTATACTCTATTATATTTTCAAAATTGTTTTCAAGGCATCAAATATCCTTCATAAAATTCCTTGTAAAATATAAAGTATGAAAAATAGAAGTTTCAGTTTGAAAAAAAAACAATGATACCATTTTATAAACTATAAATATAGAGGAAACTGAACAAGAGGGTATTATTTAATTCTAATATGAAAAACAAGGGTAAATGAGAGAAAGAACCATGGTAAATCCATAATAAACTAGGTCATTAGGGTCATATGATCATGATACCTCTATGATGAATCAATATAGTTTGTTCTTTTATACAATACTCTAGATAGGATACAACCAAAGTTCTAGCAGTCTCTAAAGCATCATAATTCGTTTAGTTAGTATTGTATCATAAATATTTCTGGGGATCCTGACTCATTATCTTGGATACTTTGCTTGCGTACTATTCCATAGAAACCAACCTTGGTACCCAGGGTTCCTAGGTGCTCTAAGTTTCCAAATCACACAAATTCACCCTTTTTATCACAAACCAACCATCCCAAGCTGTCATTCCATTTCAAAACACTTTCATTGAGAATAAGAAAATTCCAAAACCATACATACATTAAAACCCATTATAAAAAACCATTTTCCCACACACACAAAACATCTTTGAAATAACCCATTGTACATTCAAAAGCATTGATAATCATTTAGGATGCTTTACATTTAAAAATAGGCAAGAAAATAGTATTACAAAATGAAACCCACATTATAGTATTATGTAAAATATAAAAAGAGAGTAATTGTTTTCCATAAATAAAAAGTAACCTTCAATAGCATATAATTTTAATATAACAATGAAATTATATTTTTAAAACAATCAAGAAATTAAGGAATTCAAATTAAAGGTTTATCCCTAGAAAACCTACCTCAAAATATGCTTCCTCTGACAAAGACAAACTGAAACCACTTTTCACTTACAGGCATATACACCTTCACACACACACACATAGAGATATATATATATATGTATGTATGTATCCCTTGGCCCTATTTACATATTCCCCTTGTCACTTGGGAATATGTACAAGTAGGATATAGATATATATGTTCTTACCTATGTATATACATGAAAGGCATCTTCAAAGAGCTACAAGATTCCCTAAATAATAAAAAATAAATCCAAAATTACAATTTCCCAATTTAAAAATGGAAAAATTAATTAAATGGAATAAAACCTACCGGAAACCAAAGGCAAACTCACTACCTTTAATGACCATGGTAATAATGGTCCTCAATCGAACCCCACATAACTTAAGAATCATGAACTAACCTAGAAAATTCCCAAATAGAGATAGGGTTTAACCTAAATAGACACACCACATGGGGTAAGAGAAAATACAAAAGGAAAATAAAATAAAAAATGAAGAGGTGGATAAGAGAGACTAATCAGAGGATATCTCACCAAGAAACAGAGTTGAGGGAGGCTGTGTATGCGAAGGGAAGGGGGCTATGGGGGATTCCATGCAAGAGAGGAGGGGGTTGGAGGCCTGGTCTTATGAAGGTAAGGGAAGAGGGATATGAATTAGATGATGAAGATGATATTAATAATATTAATAATTATTCTTATAATAATATTATCATTTATAAAAATAAAAATAATATTAATATTAAAACATCTTTTTCTTTCAAAAAAACAGGCAGGTCGCATGGTTTGGCCACATAGTTTTTCAGACCATGCACCAACCATATAGTCACCTCTATCTGGGGTCATAAAGGATGCATATTCTAGTGAATATCCATTTACCTCAACATGAATCCTATATCAAGAAACTTTATGAGCTATATGGTTTTCTCTAGGCTGGGACACAGTTTTCCCAAACTGTGTGCCAAACGTGCGCCACCCAACAACTCTCCAAAAACACACTTTTTTTGGATGAAAACCTGGAAAAACTATAAAACAAAGTAATAACCAAAAATTAATAAAATTATATATTCATTTAAGGCTGGTGCGTGATAATGAAAACCATTTTCACTGTATTTTCTATCTTGTGGAAAACAAAAAACATCACTCTTGTGTATTTACAAGATTATGTATCAATGTAGTAGTGTAATTCATTTTCCACCAACACTTTGTTTGGATGGTTATAAAACTAGAAATAATGAATATATATGATATTTATGTCATAATTATCATTATATAAATATAATATATCATTTAATTCTAAATATTCCACTCATTAAAAAATGATAACTTAAGTCATTCTTAAATGTGGACTACCACCTCCATGAAGTGATGTGACTCATTTTTCATGTTGTCATTTCAAGAATTATTAAAAAAAAATATTTAATGAATATATATGATATTTATATCATGTTTAAAATTTTGAATATTATGTAACCATGATCAAAATACAATGATTTAAACTACCGAACCAAAACATTTATGAAAAATGAAAGACTTAACACTTGGAAATGTTAATTTTAATAAATAATTATTAATGAAAGGGTGCTGGAATGTTATAAGTGGATCATATAAGTAATTAAGAAACCCACTAGTTCTCTCTTTGATGGGGGAAGTCCAAGATTCCACAACCCAAAGACCGCATCCATGGGTTAGGGGTTTACGATAAGTAATGAGATTCCAAAACTAAAAATGTGGGGCCTTTTCCAAAATGTAACACCCCAAGATTTCATAGTATGTTATTTCTTCAAAGTAATTCAATAACATTCACTATAGGCAACACTGAGTTCAAGCGCACCATGACTTACCAAACTAGAAATTAAAAAATGTTATGAATAGTATTAACTGAATTTTGAACTTTATATAGTCATTATTATTTAAGAATCCATATTATGAGTTTCTTAGACAAAATTTAAGAACAAATTCATTTTTTTCAGATAAAAGAATTATTTTTCAAGAAATGAAATTTTACCACCTTTTAAGGGCGAACCCTTTTTAAATCCAATATTTGAAACTTTCACATATACAATTTTACCAAATAAAATTCTTCTTTAGAATCGAGACATAATAATTTAATTTCAATAAATTTTTTATGTTTCTCTGATAACTTTCTTATTTGGGTAAATAGTGAAAAATACTATATTTTAAATGAAAACAACCTTTTTAATCAAAATAATTTACGGTGTTTAATTACAAATTTTAATGGTTTGTAAGTAATATTAGATTATATTTTTATCATTTAATCCAATTATGGTCATTGTAAGTAATTTCACTTTGAAATTGGATATAAACAAGTGTCAATCTTTTGATAATTATTATTTCTTAAAAATACTCTTTTTGGTTTTGACGACGAGAATTAATTTAAATTAATTAATGCAGCTTCTATGTTTTTAAATTGGTAAAATAGAATTCATTTTTGAATTCAGAATATCAAAATTAGCTTAGGGTGAATTTTTGATATTTTTCTGAAAACATTAAATTTTTGATGAATAATAAAAAACACTAAGTTATAGTTTAAACCCAAATTTTTATTTAAATAATTATTTATTTTATTAAAATTTATTTTAGGTCAAAATAGATATATAATACCTATATAAGTTCAATGTAATTCATTGGAGTGAGATTATAAAAATTTTAGATATATAAAAAGTTTAATGAACTTTTTTCCGTCTTTTACCCACCTCCTAGGAGCATTTGCAAATTTACATGAAACTTAATTTTAAGGCTTCTGTGAGTTGAATTTAAAAAATCTGAGAGACACGATTGATATCAATAAGTAAAATTTGGTTCAATAAGATTAAAATATTTTTTGATGAATAATAACTTTTCACTTTTATTTACCACGGTTAAAAGTAAATAGAGTAATTAAGGGTCAAAATGATATTATTATTACCCTAACTCATGTTCTAATTCTATTGGATAAGTATAATTTGACCAAAAAAACCATAGGAATAAAATATGAACCTCTTTGGTCCACTTGGATTATATTAGAACATTTATTATTATTTAATCCAAAGAAGACTTAAAAGAGTTAAAATCAATGTTTTAGAACTAATACATTTTTAATACAGGGTTACACATAAGATAAATTCAACTATAAATATTAACTAAAAAGATAAACGATTTCATAATTAATGTTATTTTATTTATATTTTTCAGAAATTAAATAATTTAATTTATTTATGACACAATGATGATGCAGTAATTACCTAATTAATGAATGATTAAAATAATTGACATTATAAATATCTGCATAAATGTAATTTGAGACTTTTTATGAATTACACTAATTTTATAGGTTAATATGACATATTAGGGTTGGTTAGATGAATTTTTTATACGTAATAATGCTGTTATAAATTTAGAAAAAACAAAATACCAAATAGTGTCAAAATTGACATAAAATAGTTTTTAAAACTAATATTATATTATTAATAAATATTATATTCCTAAAAATATAAGGATCATACAAAAGACTTATATAATGATAGGTGTATCATTAATGAACCACTTTGGGTTCTATTGGAAGTATATAGTATGTTTGTTAACCATATAATATAAAAATACAAAGAGACATGTAAATGTCAAACTATTTTACTAAGAGTTAATTCTAAAAGATAGAGTTAATATAGTGACCCAAACCTGTCTAAAAACTATTGGTTGAGTGGTTAGTGACCCATACCCACCTTATCCTTTAAATAATCCATTTTTGAGCCATTATAAACAGATAATTATTTTATTATAAAATAATATTTCTAGCGTTTCCGAAGGTGAGCCTAACCCCTCTTATAAAAGGGCACTACCCCTTCTCTCTAATTCACACCATCAAAGCCATTTGGCTTGGCCAAACCCTTCCCAAATACCATCTAAACTATCCTCTATTCATCCTCGAGGCATTACTTTTGTCATAAATCCAACCTAATGAGCCCTTTTGATCAAATCAAAAAGTAGAACCCGAAGAAGAGGTAAATATTTCAACACCACTTTCATGTTCCTTTCTTCTTCCACTTCCTCTTTCTTTGTTGTTTCCATTCTAAAATAATAACTGCAGTATGTTCTATATATTTTGATGTTATTAAAAATATGGTACAACCATATTCATTATTCTATCCATCCTTTGAATGACATGTCACTATACGTGCGTACGTACGACTTCCCATCTCCATGTCATGGTGTAATTGTTATTCAATACATTATTATTTGGGTCGGTATAGTAATAATGTTTAATTATTGTAAATATAAATTATAAAATGATAATAATTTGGTATATATGATATACCATCCAATTATGTATTATTTTAATATCAAAATAATGATATTGTCGCTCGTGCATACGTACGGATTACTGTCTCCACAAACGCGATGGGATTCATTCCTCATCGTATCCACTCAAGACTAATTTTCATTAGATGATTAAAAATAATGTTTAAAGACTTAATATCATTCGGAATATAAATAAGATACATCATATCCATAAAAAACATTACTTATGTAATAAATCATACAAAGTAAAACGAATTAGTTAACATCTGAAACGACGATAATACTAAAATATTATTAACAAAGAAATATTAAAAGATAATATATGATATCTTAATAATGTGTATGATTCTTGTATAATTTAATAAAAATTATTTCACCATTATATAGGAGGTTAACCTACCCTCGTTCAAGGAAAACTACATAGTAAGTGTTAATTCCACAATCTCTTTATTATCCGAGATTGTTTTTACGTAAGTATCTACTGGGACCTCTTTATCATCCACATCCATGTTTCCCAAAAATGTATTTCTAAACATTTTTTATCAGATAAAGGGGTAAAGTAATTTGTAACCTTATATTTTTTGAAAGGAATATTTCCGTCGTTTTCCAAACAAGGTACTTTATGACCTTTTCGACAAAATTAAGATAAGAATATTTTTTAACTTATACGGAGGGTGCAGTTATTTTCCTTGTTTATAACATCGTCGAATATTCTCTTAAAAGTTTATAAGAATATTTTCAAAATAAATGTTTTGTTTATAATTTTGTGACTCTTAAATGATTAAAAAATAGAAAGAGATATTTCTCTAAAAAAGGGTTTTATTTCATCTATGTCAATATTATTTGATGGATTTTAAGTTTATTTGAAGTTGATTTATTATGATACAAAACTAACATATTTTATTGAAGGTTTGGTGATATGTTTGATTGTGGATGTTCTATTTTTATACCATTCATTGTTTATGGTTAAAGTATTGACATTTCGTATGTTAGTTTTAATGCGAATGTTTATGTTATATTCCAACCTTTTTATATGAGGAACGTATTGGACTTAGTAAGTGATGGGTGGAGCCCACTATAACTCCTCGATGCATCGATAGGTCTCATGAGAAAACAAGATGAGGAATTGGATGAGGCCTTTCCCAATTTAATATATGGGTTTGTCCAAGTCCTTAATCATTTTTAGATGTCTTGGCCAAGGCCTTGAAAAAATATTTCATAATGTCTGACATTATACATTCCCTCATTATTAAAATAATATTGATGGTTCTTGTATTCATTCGACAAGTAGAATACACATGATTATGTTTTACTATGGCATTATTTACTCAGCTCATATTCCTTCCATAAAATTATTCATGTTTATTTTTGGTAAAGGCACATGGTTTCAATTATTCACCATGCTTAATATTTATGTTATCATTCATTGTATTGCTTACCCTTACAAAGCATTTGAGCTCAACCGTTTCTTATGTTTCGTTTTCCCAGGATATGAAGAAGTTAGTTATGAGTGACTTGCAGGCATAATCTAGGAGACTTGGATGTTTTTAATGGAATAAATTCATGTTGTATTTCTTTTCAAGTTGTAAAGTTGAACTTATGTATGAATCATGTTTCCAATAATACAAAACTGATCGGTCTTTCGAGACATGATTTCCTTGTGACCATGCCAACGTATTAAAATAATGCACCGACTCTGGGTAATTGGGGTCAAGGTGTTACAGTTGGTATCAGAGGAAGTTCAGTACAATCCTTGGAAACTATATTTAGTTATACTCTGATTAGATCACATTACCCTAAGATAGACTTTGAGGATTAGTATAGAATAACTTCCTAGAATTTTGGTAATGTAGAGATTTTGCGAGTTTTCTAAGAAATACATCCTTGTCTGGATACAAGCTGGTAGAGGTGGATTTGACACAGATGTACCTAGAGGTAAATCCCGAAAACACCGCTTTGAGCTAGACTCAAATGGTAACTACTGCACGATAAAGGTTATTGTTGTACTCTTGGTTACGACACTCCTGGGGGATATGCTTTGGAAAATTCTCATTTTCTTTACAAATATTTATGAAGGATTTATGAGTATATACCTCCTCATTGAAAATAATTTTATGATTATGGATTATATCCATAAACTGTTCTATTTACGTTATGTATTTTACAAGTTTGGAATTATTCATTGTAATTAATAGACTAAAATAGTATATGACATTGTATAGAAATTGCACCCAGTAGAAGGAATGTGAACTCCAGTAATACGTATGATCCAAAGAGTAAGAAGGATCATATTTTTCACGGTATTAAGCCAATATTTAGAAGGGAAATAGTCTCCCATGTATTCTCAACATATGAAAAAATAGTATCATGTGTTAATAAGCTAAGTAAAGAATTCTCTGAGTCCTATGTCTTTGAAGGGAAGCAAGAGAAGAAAAGTATGGAAGAGAGAAAGATGGAGAAAGGGAAGAGGGAAAAAAGTATTTTCCCATATGTGGTAACTGTGGAAAGAATCACCTTGGTAAATGCTTGAATGGAATGAGGGTTTTTTATAAGTGTATATAAAAAGGACATCAAGTATGTGATTGTAAGGGTAAGAAAAAAGTTTCAAATGTACAATGCTTCATCTGCAAGGAGTTGGGACACTACACGAATCAATGTCCAAATCATCAGAGTATACCCCAAATGCTTCTATTGGATAACAATAAAGTAATGATACTACTGAAGATGAAAAGGAATAATTAGATTTATTACGTTGTTATTAAATTATTTTTTAATTTGAGTATAATATTAATGATATACATGTAATAAGAATTATAGAGTATATACGAATTGTACTGGAGAGGTGTTGTGTATGATGGTGATGATGTGTTCAAGATGTGACTTCCTCATTGCATCTGATTCTCCTCGGTCGAATCACAGGATGTGCGCAATTTGCGGTGATGTCGGTATTTTTGAATTTTGAAATAGGATAAATAGTATATTTTTTAAGTTCTATTATCTTTTAGAGTGAATGATGAGTTTGTGGTAGAAATTAGTTAAAGGATTGAACTCTAATTTTTAAGTATATATTTTTTTCTTCTCTTATTCTATGAAGAAATTAATTCTTAAACCTTAGGTAAGGGATTTAAAACTAAATATGTTTTATCCTAATACCTTATGTTTTGTTGAACCGATGATATTTTAAATCATCATAGATTGATGGCTTTGAGGCCCTCAATTCTACAATTGTATATGACCGATGACCTCAATTACTCCCAATAAATATTTACATTTTTTCTCCAATTATGTGTCTCTAATTTCCACCAATGTTCTGATAATCTAGATCATAATTTGGTGGTGACTTTTTCATTCCCCTTTTCCTCTTATTAAGACTAAATCTTATTAACCCAATTTCCGATGTGGGTTTTCCCACAATGGTATTTTATATTTTCAACCTTTTATTTTCGAAGACCAATTTAAAATTTTGAGGACGCAATTTATTGAAGGAGGGAATAATTTAACACCCCAATATTTTATAGTACATTATTTCTTCAAAGTCATGCAATAACTTGCACTACAAGCAACAATGAGTTCAACCGCACCACGACTTACCAAACTAGCCGTTCAAAAGCGGTTATGAATAGTATTAACTAAATTTTGAACATTATATAATCATTATAATTTTATAATCCAAATTATTATTTTCTTAGACATAATGTAACAACAAATTAATTTTTTCTAGATAAAAGAATTATTTTTAAAAAAATGCAATTTTACCGCCATTTAATGGCGAACACTTTTTAAATCCAATATTTGAAAATTTTATATATTAAATTTGGATAAACAAACTTCTTATTTATAATTGAGACATAAGAATTTCGATTCAATTTTTTTGGTGTTTTTGTGATAACTTTCATATTTTGGTGAATAGTGAAAAATACTATAGTTTAACTGAAACAACATTTTTAATGAAAATAATTTATAGTGTTAAATTATAATTTTTAATGGTTTGAAAGTAGAATTAGATTATATTTTTACCATTTAATCCAATGATGGTCATTGTAGGTAATTTCACTTTGAAATTGGACATAAACAAGTGTCAATCTTTTGATTGTTATTATTTCTTAAAAATACACTTTTTGGTTTTGGCAACGGGGGTTAATTTAAATTAATTAATGAAAATTCTGTGTTTTGAAATTTGTAAAATTGAATTTATTTTTGAATTTGGAATATCAAAATTATCTTAGGGTGAATTTTTGGTATTTTTCTGAAAACCTTCAATTTTTGATGAATAGTGAAAAACACTGAGTTATAGTTTAAAACCAAATTTTTATTTAAATAATTATTTATTTTATTTAATTTTTTTAGGTCAAAATAGTTAAATAATACCTATATATGTTCAATATAATTAATTGGAGTCAGTTTATAATAATTTTAGATATATAAAAATTTTAATTACCTTTTTACCGTCTTTTACCCACATCCTAGGAGCATTTGCAAATTTACATAAAACTTAATTTTACCGCTTCTGTGAGTTGAATTTCAAAAATCCGAGAGACATGGTTGATATCAGTAAGTAAAATGTGGTTCAATAAGATGAAAATAATTTTTGGTGAATAGTAACTTCTTACTTTTATTTACCACGGTTAAAAGTAAATTGGGCAATTAAGGGTAAAAATGATATTATTATTATCCTAACCCATGTCTTAATTCTATTGGATAAGTATAAGTAGACCAAAAATAACCTTAGGAATAAAATATGAACCTCTTTGGTCCACTTGGATTAGATTAGGACACTTATTAATATTTAATTCAAAGAAGAGTTAAAAGAGTTAAAATCAAAGTTTAATAACTTAAACATTTTTAATATAGGGTTACACATAAGATTAATTCGACTATAAATATTCATTAGAAATCTAAAAATATTTCCCACATAATGGGTTTTTATTTATATTTTTTAGACATTAAATAATTTAATTTATTTACGACACAATGATGATGCAGTAATTACCTAATTAATGAATGGTAAAAATAATTGACATTATAAATATCCAAATAAATGTATTTTGAGACTTTTTATGAATTAAAATAATTTTGTAGGTTAATATGAAATATTAGGGTTGTTTAGATGAATTTTCTTTGAAGTAATAATGCTGTTATGAATTTTGAAAAAACAAAATACCAAATAGTGTCAAAATTGACATAAAAGAGTTTAAAAAAAATTATATGATTAATTAATATTCGATTACTAAAAATCTAAGGTTCAGAAAAAATACTTATATAATTATATGTATATCATTAATTAACCACTTGTGGTTCACTTGGAATTATATAGTATGTTTATTAACCATATAATATAAAAATACAAAGAGACATGGTAAATGTCATACTATTTAACTAAGAGTTAAATCAAAATGATAAAGTTAATATAGTGACCCAAACCTATCTAAAAACTATTTTTAAGTGATTTTAGACCCATCCACACTTTATCCTTTAAATAATCCATTTTGGAGCCATTATAAACCTAAACTTATATTATTATAAAATAATATTTCAAGCTTTTCCTAAGGTGCCCCTCACCCCTCTTATAAAAGGGAACTCCCCCTTCTCTATAATTAACTTCTTCAAAGCCATTTGGCTCAGCCAAACCCTACCCAAATATGCTATCAACTGTCCTCCCTTCATCCTAGAGGTCTTCCTTTAGTTAGAAAGCCAACCTATGGATCCCTTTTGATCAAATCAAAAGGAAGAACCCGAAGAAGAGGTTAATATTTCATCACCACTTTCAAGTTCCTTTATTCTTCCACATCCCATTTCTTTGTTGTTTCCATTCTAAAATAATAAATCCAGTATCTTATATATACTTTGATGTTATTATAATTATGGTACAACCATATTCACAATTCTATCCATCCTTTGAATGACATGTCACCATACGTGCGTACGTATGGCTTACCGTCTCCACGTCATGGTGTAATTGTTATTCAATACATTATTATTTGGATGGGTATAATAATGATGTGTAATTGATGTAAATAAAAAATATAAAATTATAATAATACTTTATATATGATATACCATCCAATTATGTATAATTTTAATATGAAAATAATGATACTGTCGCTTGTGCGTACGTACGGATTACCATCTCCACGAACGCGATGAGATTCATTCCCCATCATATCCATTCAAGACTAATTTTCATTAGATGATTAAAAATAATTTTTAAAGACTTAATATCATTCAGAATATGAATAAGATACATCCTATCCATAACAAACATTACTTATGTAACAAAGCATATAATGGAAAACGAATCAGTTAACACCCGAAACGACGATAATACTAAAATATTTTTATCAAAGCAATATTAAAAGATCATATATTATATCATAATAATTTATATGATTCTGGTATAATTTAATAACAATTATTTCACCATATAAATTTGGTTAACCTACCCTCAACCATGGAAAAGTACAAGGTAAGGGTTAATTATACAACCTCTTTATTCTCCGAGATTGTTTTTACGTATGTATCTAAAGGGACTTCTTTATCATCCACATCCATGTTTCTCAAAAATGTATTTCAAAACATTTTTTACTAGATAAAGGGGTAAAGTAATTTATAACCTTATATTTTTTGAAAGGAATCTTTCCATCGTTTTCCAAACAAGGTTCTTTATGACCTTTTTGACAAAATTAAGACAAGAATGTTTTTTTAACTTATATGGCGGGTGCAGGTATTTTCCATAGTTAAAACATCATCGAAGCTTCTCTTACAAGATTATAAGAATATTTTCAAAATAAATATTTTATTTATAATTATGTTCCTCTTAAATGATTACAAAATAGAAAGATATATTTCTCTAAAAAAGGTTTTGATTTTATCTATTTCAACATCCTTTGTTGGATTTTAGGTTTATTTGAAGTTGATTTATTATGATATAAAACTTACATATCATATTGAAGGTTTTGTGATATGTTTGACTATGGATGTGCTATTTTTATACTAGTCATGATTTATGGTAAAAGTATTGAAATTTCGTATGCTAGTTTTAATACGAACGTTTATGTTATATTTCAACATTTTCATATGAGGAATGTATTGGAATTACTAAGTGAGGGGTGGATCCTGATATAGCACTTCGATGCATCAGTAGGTCTCAGGAGACAACTAGATGTGGAATTGGCTGAGGCCTTTCCCAATTTGATATATGGTTTTGGCCGATGTCTTAATCATTTTTATACGTCTTGGCAAAGGCCTTGAAAAAATGTTTCAGAATTTCTGGCATTTTACATTCCCTCATTATGAAAATAACATTAATGGTTCATGTGATCGTTTGAATAATATAATACCCATTATTATGTTTTACTATGGCATTATTTACTCATCTCATATTCCTACCATAAAAGTATTCCTGTTTATTATTGGTAAAGGCATGTGGTTTAAATTATTCACCATGCTTAATATTTATGTTATCTTCCACTGTTTTTGTTACCCTTACTGAGCATTTGAGCTCACCCCTTTATTATGTTTCATTATCCCTGGATATGAAGAATTTAGTTATGAGTGACTTTCAGGCATAATCTAGGAGGCTTGGATGTTTCTAATGGAATAAATTCATGTTGTATTTCTTTTCAAGTTTTTATAGTTGAACTTATGTATGAATCTTTTTTCCAATAATACTAAACTGATCGGTATTTTGATACAGTATTTCCTTATGGTCATGCCCATGTATTAAAATAATGCACCGACTCTGGGTAACTTGGGTCTGGGTGTTACACTAAAGTAGCTGCACACATGAACCCAACCATCTCTATACAGAAGTGAAAATGAATAAAAAAAGATTGTCAAATCTAATATAGAAACCATGAATTTAACAACCTATTGGAAATATAAAAGATTACTGTAGTGTAATTTGAAATTTAATGGGAAAAAATACACACCAGACTAGAAATGTTCTCCCAAACTAAAAAAATATAGAATAAATCAAGATGAGAAAGTTACTAAATCCTGATATTTAATATCAACCAACTTACATGTTCTATGCACCTGAGTATCCCTCTAAACCTCTGAAACTGTTGTAAACCTGTCATTTTTCTGCATACGACACAACACGTGCAGGAAGATCCCATATAGGGGTGAGTATATACATACCCAGTAGGATGACCCAAAAACAAAAGAGAGAACAACGGAAGTAATGATAGAAATAGTTCAATAAAAAAAATAAAGAAGGAAATGAAACTGAAAATCACACACACACACACATATATATATATATATATGTGCTCATAAAAGAAACCTAGATGAGAGAGAAATGGGATCTCAATTTCAAAGTCAAGCCCAAGACGATGAATCTGCCTATAACTTCAATGGTCAATTATCAATGCCTAGTATCTCATGTTTCTGTCGGAATAAGTCATATAAAGAACACATAACTTTTTTCTACTCTATATCCCAAGGGAAATAATATATAAAAAATTGGACCCATATCCTTGTAAAATAAGAGTATTCCACTCATAGTAATGATAGAGGACCCGGGTCCTAGTGTGAAAGGGGGCTACCACTCAATAGGTATTAGCAGAGGACCCATGACCTTGTGCATCGGGGGGTTCCAATGAATTTTTAGAGGACATGTTCACTAGTACTATTGGGGAGATGCTATTTAAGTATAAATAGAGGTCCCACACCATAGTATTGTAGGGGGTACTACTTGGTAAACATAAATGGAGGACCGATTCCTGAGTATGGTTTGGGGATTCCACTCTATATGTGGAGGAATTTCATCCTAGTTCCATAGGGGTACCACTTTGTGGGTAGAGGACCTGTTCCCTAGTTCCACAAGGGGCTCAACTCAAACTAGTGAAAAGAGCATGGGGTACCTATACCTCGATGCAACAAGGGGTTTCCAACCTTATCCTCTCTCAAAACCCAATCACTTATATTTATAATAATCATTTAACGAATCATCATGCTCAGAACATAATACGTCATATATCAAAAGCCACTAAAAATACTATCTTCATGTTCTATGTAGAAAATTATCAGGATAAGATATCCACGATCCAAAATCCACTTCCTAACAAAGGAGATAAAAAAGGAGAATGTTTCTCAAAATGGAGTACATTATGTGTTTGGGGTCCACACAACATGTGGCCCTAGTTTTCTGCTTGTTCGTGTTCACCTATGGTCATGGACCAAATGCCATGTCACTATACATGATGTGTCTCATCCACTCAAGGTCCACTTGTATGGTCCTAGAAATTCCCATGTTCATTGGGTCCTACTATGTAAATATTTATAACCAAGTAACGGAATGTTCCCATGTACTCCTATAGTACACGGTGTGTCCTCATGAATGGTTTCTTGGGGTGTGTGCCAGCTGGAACATGGAATCCCTACTTGGGGAGGGTCACAATGTGTGAAGGCTCAGCCACATGATATGTGATCCTTAAATCCACCTTAATCCCTAGCACCACAACTATGGGGTACAACACAGTGTGTGTTCATCACAGTACATGTCATGTAGTTAGGTTTTCCATATAAAGTATATCATTTCATGTGGATCCTAAATCCTCTATTTCCATCCTAATTTATGTCTGTTGACCACTATAAATATTCTTTATTCAAATGTAATGATGTTACCCTTTAATTTTCCAGTCATTATTATCCAAAAATTATAATATGGCCACCTGCACAATGCCCAGAGCATCTCCCGTCATCTTCCATTTCTACACTAGATCATGAATCCATAAAGGCTTTACACACATTCTGTAACATGTCCTGATCCACCTTCAAATCATCATCTCGTTCATCATTTTTCCATCCAACACAAATATGGGGGTTTTATCATGATCAAACCCACCATGGTAATGTCAAACCATGAAATAAAAGAAAAACTATGAAGAACATGAATAACATTGGTCAAAAATACCAAAGAACTATATAATCCTTTATCAGTTAACTATTACCGGATAATGATTTCACAATGGGGATGTCTAGGGTAGGTAGCATTACATGTCAAATATAAATTGATTCAAATAATTTAAATTTATGTAACAGGCTCATGTGATTATCACAATATCACTGATTAATTAATAACAGATAAATTCTATGCTCAATATTTTAATCAAGGGAAGAAATTGCAATTAAAAATATTTTCCTTGATAATGGACCAATAATTGGTGGATAACGCATTAACCAGTGATGTGTGGATCCTTTCCACCCGGATTCATTCATCTTTCACCATCTGATTCCAATTTTTCAAGGTAGAACACTTTGAATCTCCTCTAAAAGATACCAAGGTTATGCTACTGACCCTGAATAATTGCAATAGATAAAATTGTGTAGTAGAATTTAATGTTTGTGTATTAAATTAATTTATTTAATTATTTAATTAACTAATCCACTTAATGTACCCTCCAATGGATGAATCATCTAAAAATTTTGTACTAACATACATTAGTTCATGCCTAGGGTAAAAATCATATTTTGAATTCAAATGTGGAATTAGATTTATGATTTTAGGCTCTTCTCAATAGATAAATCATTATTTAATAAAAAATTCATGCGAGTGATGTTAATATATTTGATATTTTTATAATTCAATTCCGGGTTCATGGGGCCTCAAAATCTTACATTGTCTCAGCCCCAGACTCTAAAAAAATTCTTAATCTATTTCAAAGTCTTAAAAGAAAAAAATAATGACTACATTATTCCCCACATTAAAGATTTTCATCCCTGAGAAGTACATTATAAAAAAGGTGGGGATACTGAGCCCACATCTAGATCACTAACTCCTTGGAGCTCTCCTACATGCTCTCATGCTACCACAACACACGAACAAAGAAAATGGTCCAACCTTGAAGGAACTTCTCATACCGATTGTCAATCTCCAGCAGGTAGTCTATGAAGGTTGTTGCATCCTTGAGGTCCAGTTCACCCAAGTAAATAATGTGTGTTGGATCATGCATTTATCTATTTAACTATGAAACATAGAATATGTCATGTACGTTCTCCAACTATGGGGGTAAAGCTAGGTAATAGTCATCCTTAGGATCTCTAAGGACCCGATGAACCTTGGGGTTAGCTTTCCTCCCTAACCGAACCAGCACAATCCTCATCGGGGGGAGACTCTCATGAAAACATGTTCCCTTTACATGAAATCCAAGGTAAGATTTATATCAGATGTCGGTTGTCCTCATATGTTCATGGATCACATGAACTTTCTTCATCATCGCATGCATCATCTCTGGCCTGACTAGAGAAGCCTCGCCAATCTCAGTCCAACACAAGGGTAACTGGAAGGGTATCCTAAAAATGTCCTTCAAAGGTTCCATATTAATTTTATAGTGTTAGATGTTATTTTAATAAAAATATACAAATACAAAGTGATACTATCAACTCTAGACAAAGTCCAAAACACAATCCCTTATGATATCATTTAACACATGGATAGTGAGCTTGGTCTACCCATTCACCTAGGTGTAAAATGCCATACACATCCAAAATTGGGTCCCGAATATCTCCTGTAGGCCTCTCTAAAACCATGACATAAACTAAATGTCTCTATTACAGATAATCATTGAGGGAACCCAAAAGATCCAGAAAATACCCCATATATACAATACTCTAATAATCGCTACCAAACCTTGATTCTTGATTGAAGTGAATTGTATAGACTTTGTGAGTTGGTCAACTATCACCCAGATGGAATCTTGGAGTCTCACTATTTTTGGAATACTAATCACAAATTCCATGGATATTCCATCCCATTTACACTCCAGTATCTTAAGGGGTTGTGTAAAACTTTCTAAAACCCAGTGCTCAACCTTCACCTTCTGACATGTGTGACACCAAGATATGAACTCAACAAAACTCTCCCTCATTATAGCCCAAGAAATCTACTGCTTAAAGTCCCTATAAATCTTCCCTACATTAGGATGTATATTAAAATGAGAAGTGTGAAACTCTCCAATCATCTACTCATGTATCATGACAAAAAAACCATCAATCCTTGAAAAATTATCATGTATCACACTCCTTCAAAATATCTATCATGTGAATATTCTAAAGATATTTTCTCACAAAGAACCTCAAAATCGATATCTCCCAACTGTGATTCACTCACATGCTAGAGAAGTGGAGGATTAAACACCATCGACTGAAGATAAGATGCACCAAATCCTATACTAAGGTCAATTATAAATAATCCAAAAACATAGATTCCACCTCCACCAAGCGATAATGGGACTTTTTGCTAAGGGAATCTATGACCGTGTTTCCCTTATGGGGAGTATAGACTATTTCAAAGTAATAGTTCTATAGGAACAGCAACTAGAGCCTCTCAATTAGGTTTATATATCCCTATGTGAATATATACTTGAGACTCTAATGGTCTAAGTAAACAAAAAAGTGATCTATAAAAAGATAGTGCCTCCACATATTTAGAGAGATGACAACTACTACAAACTCCATGTCGTGAGGCGTGTATTTTTTCTCATGAGGTATAAAATTCCTTATACCATAAGCAATAACTACGTACCTCTACATCAATACACATCTAATCCTAGATCTAGGGGAATCCCAATAAACTACATACTCCACACCGTCCTCCATCAGTCTAAAAAGAGGAGTAATAGTCATCCTCAACCATAACTCTTCAAAGAATATTTGACACTAATTGGTTCTGGTAAATGGATTCCCTTTTTTTCAGGGAATCCAAAGGGGATGAAATCCGAGTGAATCCTGCCATGAACCTCTTGTAGTAAACTACCAAGCCACTAAAACTATACACCTCTAAAATACTGTTGGGTGGATCACAATAAATAACTGTATCAATATTCTCTAGGTCCACAACTAATCCTTGTTCAAAAATTAAATTCCCCACAATGTGAACCTTGTGGATCTAGAACTATCACTTTGTGAGCACACCATAAATTCAGTGCTCCAAAAGTATGTCATGGACCACCCTCAAGTTCACTACATGATTCTCCTCTAATGTAGAGTAGATTAATATCTCATTAATGAATAAAAACAAAAATAACTCCAATTATGGATGTAATATCTTGTTCATAAAAGACATAAAACATTGTGGGGGAATTTATCACACCTAAAATCATCAAAGGAACACATAGTGTCCATAGAGACATTGGAATTACAGCTTCAAAATATCATCCTCACAAACCCTCAATCGATGAGAACCGAACCCAAGATTGATCTTCAAGATGAAACTCATCCTCACAATGGATCAAAGAGGTTTTCAATACCTGTAAATAGGTAATTATTCTTGATCATGGCTTGTTTTAAGAAGAAATAATCAACAAAAATCTGTAAGCTCCCATATACCTTTTTCATGAACAAAGCCAAAACTGCCCAGGGGGGACACATTGGGTTTGATAAAACCCCTATCTTGAATGTCCTCCAATGGAACCCTTAGATATCAGAGCTTGATAAGAGAAAAATGATATTTCATAGAAGAAATAGGCATAGTCTCAGGGAGAAAGTCAATACAGAAGTCCATCTACCACTTTAGAGGTAGTCCCAAAACATCCTTAGGGAAGACGTCCATATATTCCTCTAATACCAAAGAAATCTAGATACATGAATATCCTGAATCATTATTGGATAACCATTCTAATTGGTGGGTGATGGGATACAACCTACCTCACACAAGAACCACTCACTCAACTATGATATCTCTCTAACTATAAAAGATATTATATTCCCATCCATATTCATGAATCTAACCTATCTTTGATGACAATCAATATGGGATTGAACTATGGAAAAATAATTCTTACCTACGATGACTTCATAAGGTTTCATCATGACAACCAAGAGGTCCCCAGAGAAACTCTCTACACAAAATTATAGCTCTCTCTATGATAAGATAAGAGATATCAATGAATCACACCCAGTCAGAACCTCTAGAAAAAGTTATTGTTCTAAGGTCTCAATGGGGTTATATAACTATCACAAAAGGGATAGAAAAATGAATGAGTGAAGAACAAATTTTTCTAAAATTACAAGATAAGTGTAGAATAAACATTGATTATACCTTGTATCATCTCATGAGCTACAAGTTCATAAGTCACCATGGCTTGTAGCTTCCCGCGGCCTCGACCGCCAGCTCCTAGAGATGGGCATGGGCTGGGTAGTGGTGGAACTTGTTCATAGAACCTCCCTCCACTAACATCTCTTCCTTATAGAGGCACACCTACTCCTCTTCTAGATTCTCCTCACTAGGGGATTCCCTTTCCATGCCTAGGATAACACTAACCATAGTGCAACCTCTTCCATAGAGGTCCATCTGTTACATGATTTCCCTCATCAGTACATTAGGTTGGGAAATTTCGTGCCATGTGAATATGCACATCACACTCAAAGAATCACCCATCTCTTGGCTGAATAGGTTACCTATTTGAGAACTGCACTGAATTTCTATGTGACTGAGACCATCCATGAGGAGGTCTCTTATGCTGAGACCTTACTGACTGGCACCTGCTAGCCACCTTAGATGACTCAGCCCCATGATTCCTATCATCAGTTCCAACTATATGGAATCCCTTAGATAATAATATCTCCATCACTAGTGCTATCTAGATAACTCCATCATAAGTGGGAATGCATATATTTCATACAATAACATAGATGTCTTAGTGGATATCCTTCTTGATCTTTCAAGCCATGAAGTAACCATAACAAACCATTTCAAGGGTGTATCGCGTAAGGTCATTGACGCTTATAGAATACTCAGCAACTATGATGCTTCATTGTTGCAACTTCAGAAGCTCTTGGATATGAATCAAGTGTAAGAATTATGAGTAACACTCATCACTAAATAGATGTTGGAAGTCGAACAATGATAGCATCGTCTCATCATGTGTCTATGTAACAAAACTTCAGTAGTGCCTATTTGATCCATGGAATGGAATGGATTCTAGTACAACCATCTGATCTATCAGGGTCCAAACCAACCTAAATATTCAAACTAACCAATCAAGATAGTCCTCTAATGCTTGGGGATCTGGCTCACTAAAAATCCTCAGTAGTCTTTGACATTGGAACTCATGGAGTGTGATATGCCTGCACACATCCTCATACTTAACTATTAATACGAACTATTAATCGATAGTTTAGGGTGATTCTTCCTTCCCACCATGAGGAATCATATCATGATATAACCCATGAACTGAGTCCCTATCACTCATCAAATCTTTTTTATGATCTTGAATCGGTAACCTAGCTGGTTATTTTTGCGGAGGCATCCAAGAAGTAATCAAGATGTACCAAGGTTAGATGAGTATATATATATAGGGATATAGATCAAGAAAGATAGTCAAAATAATTATTCCTATATGATATATGTACCAATGTTCATTTCAACCCATGTCTTAGTATCCCGAGTCAATAAGTAGGTAGTCATTGTCCCAGTGTGTGGACACATCAGCCACCACACCAATACTAGGTTCCTTGGCCTAAAATTCATACTCAGGAAACTTCGAAACTATTTTACTAAGTTTCCAACCAATCCTAATAAGTGTAAAATACTAAAAACACTATCCTCAGGTTGAACCACCTCTCATAAAACTCTGTAATGACCTGATCCATCGGGGAACACATGGATGGTGGAAGGATGGAATGCTACCACCCCAAGCCTGTCTCTATAGTACAAGGGTTGGTGAAAAGTTCCAAAAAAAGTCAAAAAATTAAAATGGGAGGCCTTTTCCTAATGTATCTATATGAAAGTACCCAACCATGTCCATACTGAAGCATGAATGAATAATAATAAAAGACACAAACATCTAGAATAGAAACCATGCTTGTAATAAACTACAGGGAATAAAAAAGAGTATGACAATGTAATTATAAATGTATAGGGAAAAATTACATGTCCAACCAGAAAACACGTCACAACCTAACAAAAATTGTAATAATGTAACATGATAGAGAGCCTAGATCATGTTATCCATGATCATACACTATACACGATCTATAGAACTGAGTGTCCCTATGAACGTCTAAAATCACTTCCAATATATCCATCATATGAATAAGACATAAGATATGTGGTGAAATTCTATATAGGGGTGAGTATATACATACCCAAAAAGATGCCTAGAAAAATGAAGAGGTAGAAATAGAATACACAATAGAAGTAGTCATATCAACCAAAATAAATAGGGAAATAAATTCTAAAATCATATATATATATATATATATATATATTCCCATAAAAGAAACCCAAATGAGATAGAATGGGAATCTCCATGTAATAGCCCATACCAAGATGATGAGTCTTCCAATAGCTCTAAATATCAATCATCTATGAACAACATCTCGCATGTCTATCCAAAGAAGTCAGGAGGATGATCCACCCCTCACCACTACCCCACAACCCAAGTGGGTGAAATCTCCAACAGAAAGAGGACATGTGCCCTAGTAAAATAGAGGGATTCCACTAATAGGAAGGATAGAGGACTTATGACCTAGTATGATAGGGAGGCTTCATTCAGTAGGTATTGGTAGAGGACCCATTCCCTTATGCTTTAGGGGGTTACACTGAATGTATAGATGGCCCACTTCCGGGTATGGTAGCGAGTTATACTCAGTATGCATAGATAAAGGACCCAAACCATAGTATAATAGGTGGGTTCCAATTGGTAAGCATAAATAAAGGAAGCACACTTTAGTATAGTAGGGATAAATCACACTATACACGGAGGACCCATTCCCTAGTTCCATATAAGGGTTCCACTCTATGGGTAGAGGACTCTCACACTAGTGGCCCTTCCTCGAACATTCTAAAATGATATTTCTTGATCACTGCCATCATCAATAGTTCCCTAAAGAATCATTACACTCAAAAAATCCAACAATATATCTTGAAACACACTATGAAGGGTAGAATCACATTATATATGGAAAACCTATTAGGATAGGCTACTTGTGGGCCAAAATCTGATTCAGATGATTGAGATATGAAAGATAGATGTTTCTCGAATGGGTTACATAGTGTATATGGGGTCCACATGATGTGCGTTCCTCATCCAAGTCTTAGTAGTGTTCTCATTTGAACATGTATCAAAGGCCATGCTACCATACATAGCATATAAGTCTCTAACATGCCATGTCTCAACCACCTAGAGATTACCCATGTGTTTGTTGGGCCATTATTTTAGACATGTTGGGGTACCAGTATGTTCCTGTGAACTCCTAGAGTACATGACCTATCCTCCCACATGGGGTCTTGTGTGTGTGCCAACTGGAACCCAACTTGGAAACCTGGGGAAGGTCACAGAACATGTGATCCCTACCACATGATATGCGATCCTAAATTGAACCTGAAAAACTAGCTTCGTATCTAGGGGTACTACACAATGTGCATTCTTCATAGTAAATTCCATCTAGTCTGGTTTTCCCAAGAAGTTTGGGTTTTCATTTGGATCCAAGAGATGAAACTTCCACATTGATTTTTTAGATACTGAACTCTCAAAATCCACCGTAATCAGTGGTAACAATTCATACCATCGATTACACGACCTTAGGTGGCTGGAAATTAGAATCGGTCCACCTGTATGATGCTCTTATCATCTTCTATTTCCAACCATCATCCTTCCAGATCCTTGATCCATTAAGTCCTCACCCACATCCCAAAAAATATCCTGATCCATCTAAAAATCATCATATGGGTCATCATTCTACAATCCATTGCAAATCCGGGGGTTTGATCATGCTCAAACATGCCCATAAAATGGTGACCCACAACCACATAGAGTAATGATGAGGAATGTAATGAACATTGGGGGATAAATCCATAAGAATGAAGCAATCCCTCATTATCCAATCTTTCATGGCCAATGATTACACAACATGGATGTCTAGGGGAGGTAACATGGCATATAAAATATAAATTTATTCAAAAAATATTAAATTTATGGAATACGCTCAAGAAAAGTTCAAAAGATCACAAATTAAAGAATATTATATAATATCCAAACACATACTTTTAATCAAGGGAGGAAACCGACATTTATGAGCCCTAACTTGATTATAGATCGATCATTGGTGGAGAACACATTTTTTAGTAATGTGGGGACCCTTATGAATTCAATACCTATAGATCCACCTCGATCTGATCATCATTCGTCATTCGATTCTAATTTTCCAATGAATAATGTGCTAAATCTCATCTCAAAGCTCCCAAGGTTATGTGGATAACCCTAAAATGTTTTATGGAAGCAATATAGTGAAATTTTAGGTTTGGGTATCAAATTAATTAATTTAATAATTTAATTAATTAATCCACTTAACATACCTTCCAAGAAATGCCTCATTTGAATGTCTAGTGATGACCAACTTTAGGTCGCACCTAGGGTAAAACTTACATCATGAATTAAACTATGGCCATAAATTTAAAATCCTAGGATACAATTAGGATATAGTCAATTATTTATGAAAAACTAAAGATGTGTGATTTTAATATATTTAATATTTTTATAATATTAATTCTGAGCTCATCGAGCCTCGTAATGTTTTTCCAACTCAGCGCCTAGCTCCAAAAATATTTCTTAATATATTTCAAAGTCGTATAAGGAGAAAGGGGCCTCAAAGATATATGATAATATATGTATGTAAATGATTATATTATTGAATTATAATAAATTATACTTTTTTATGTAGATGGTTAAAATAACTTATAGGTTATGTCAAACATGTGGTAGGATATTTCTGTTAAAATATCATTTTTTTCTAGTATTGTTTATGTTTCAATATCCTTTAAGAAAATTATATTATCCAAATATTTTTAAACCATTTTATTTTATTTTTCTTCATTTATGTTGGGTTTTACATGTTTATTTTCCATTTATTATATTGTTGGATCAAGAACCAACATGTTTGTTACATCTAATAAACTTTCTTTAAATAATCTTTTTTGAAATTTTCCTTCCAACTCAATTTATTTCATATCAATATTTTTCATTTAAATGATTACAAGAATGTTTTTACATTTCAAAAAATATTTGTTAATATCGTTTTTACCCATTTTTTACTTTCTAGAAAAAGGTATAAAAGTAATATTCTTATAATTTTATGATTGAGTTACGTCTTACAGAAGGTGTGAACAAAATATTTTTTTCATATACGCAATAGGAATGAATTTTACCGCTATCATGACTACTATTTTTTTGATGATTTATTTACAAGTTTAATTGGTTATTTTAAAAGAAAATATTTCTTCAAATATTATGATTTTTTTATATTTTAAAATTAGTGATTTCAAAATGAAAAGGGTATTTTCCTCAAAAAATCTTGTAGTGATCTTTTAAATATATTTTTATCTCGGACAACACCCATTGATGTTATTAAGGATACGACTCAATGATACCATGTTTATTATTTCGATAGATGGTATATGATTATAGTGATGAAATATTGATGATTCATATTCTTGATTGAATAATGGTAATTTTTGACTTAGAAGATTTTTTTGAATGAATTGTATTGATATGAGTAATGCAAAGGATAAAAAACGGAAGGGTGATGTCCTAATATAAATAACCAGTCGGTACATCAATATGTATAATGAGACAAAATAGTAGGCATGATATATTAGATGGTTATATAGTTTATGCCTTCCAAGTTTTTTGAATGGTGTATTGTTTGAGAGGATTTTATTATAATATTCATGATATCTTGGTCGAGAGTTATTAACCATGAATTTATTGAATTATGTGTTTCCATTTTCAATAATTTATTTTCCATTATCCATGCGATTTATATATTTATATTATCCATGAATTTCCATTGAATTCATTTTTTGATTGAATTTCATTGGTTTTTATTATCCACTCTTCTATATTGATTTTTTTATTTACTCAGGATGACTTCAACTCTAGGAAACCCTTAGTGAGAATATGATCTCACCTCTTATTTCTTTTTATTCACCTAGTATATGCATAAGGATATTATGAATTATTTCAAGGATTAATTTTTTTTTCTTATGATATGTTTTTATATCTCTAATACAATATAGGAATCATGTATGTATCAAGTTTTCCATGACTAATAAACTGATAAATACTACAATGTGATACCACTTGTATTTTGGTCACAATGAGAATCCATTGATTCTTTATAAAAGAAAAAGGAATATGAAATGTAAAATAATAATATATTTTATATTATTAGAGATAAGAGTTTCACATTTTCATTGTGGGTATTAAGATGTTCCTATCATCTGTTATTTTATTTTTAAAAACATCATCTACTTAGTGTGCTCTAACTAAAATTTCATCTTCATCAATTGATTATTTTATAGAGGTGAAATTAAAACTAATGAATCCAGATTTTTCTAGGTAGAGTATTTCCTTTAAGTTAGAATGATATATATGGATATAAAAAATATGAATAATATTAAAATATAATAAAAATAGTTATTATACAAATGAATTATTAAAATTTACCACATGCATACATTCACACCTAAAGATACCACCCATTAATTCATGAGAATTTCAATTATAATCTCAAGAACAATCATTTCAATAATTTTCTCACCATATATTTTTTATTTATTCTTATGTTAGGCCAAATTTTTTAACTTAGAACATTGTGTCTGCATGAACATATAATGGTAATAGATCAGTTAGTTCAATTAGTGGGTAAAGGTTCTCTTGAAATTTACTTTTGATCTATAAGTTGACCCTTTAGATTATTTAGAATAAACCTTCCATTTATCCTTCTATTTCTCATTATATAATATCATACATTATTTTAAACCCCTTTTCATTAATTATAACTTTTTTCATGTAAAATAAATTAGAAAGTACACACCTCATTATCATCATGTATATTTATATGATTAAACGACCATGTTAGGAAAGTCTCTATAATTAATTGACCTAGGATGCTATCAGAACAATCACTCTACCCATCCCTCTATTATCTCGACGAACATTCTTGATCGCCATTTTTTAAAAATTTATGCTTATACTTCTCAAAAAATACACTGGGAATGATTTCTCATTGATATTAACATGAAATAAATAAAAAATGGAAATCAGAAATAAACCATCCAAACATGGAATAAAAATTAAACATCCAGGAATAGATAAATAACCACAATAAATACAAGACATAATAAAATATAGATATACATACTTGGAAAAAATTCTGATACAACATCCTAAAATAAAACATAAATAGAAATAGAACCCGAACAGATCTAACAACACCCCAAGTGTCACCAGTCACTCATGACATCCACCAATCCATCCATGGATGAACTCGAACTAAAGAACTAAAGAAATATTGGGTATTGGAAAACTATATAAGATCTATTTAGGGGTAATATAAACATCCTTGTAGGTCACCACCAACTAATAAACTTGAAATTACCTTATCAAAATAGTTCATAACATTCAAGTTCAAACATAAGATATAAAATATGGTTTTCACATGATCTATAAAACGAAGTTAATAAACATGAAATGTAACACACTAAGAAATTAAAATATTTTCATAATAGAATATATATTATTTTTTCTCTCATTAGACAAAAAACCAGGTTAATATTATTCTACACACCACACTGCGTTAGCTTGGGTTATACGTATGACCAGGTTTTACCACCTTTTAATGGCACACCTATTTGAAAAATATATTTTTACAATTTAATAAATTTTATTTTTAAAAATATACATCACTTTCGGATTAAGAATGTATAAATTATTTTAGAGTGTATTTTTCATATTTTTCTAATAATTTTCATTTTTTTGAATAGTAAAAATACTACGTCTTAATTAAAAATGGGTTTTTTTCGAATAAATAATTCTTAGTGTTAAATTATATTTTAAATTGGGTATTAAAGAAAAAAAGATAAATTCAACATATATTAATACCATTTTGGTAATTGGAATCATTTTTATATTGAAATTAGATATAAAAACTAATTGAACATTTGAATGTTTTTACTTTAAAAACCTACTTTCTCGCCACGTCCGGAGGATTAGTAATATTCTTAATTTTCTGACTTTTGTAATTTTAATTTTAAAAAATTGACATAAAATGTTGTATTTAGTAAAATATTTATTTTATAATAATATCCACATTATTGTTTATAAAAAATATTAGTGAAAGTGATTAAAATTAATTATGATGATTAAGGTAAAATTAAGCATAATAAGGGACTAAACCTTAATCTTATAACCAAAATGACTTAATTTTGTTTTCCAAAATCCATTTTATTCTAATAATTCAAGCATTTTACCTCTTGATTCAAATTTTGATGGGTAATTTGGATATTATTAAATGGAAGTGCCCTATATAAAAGTTTATCTAAGGAAAAAGACAAAAGGGAACTTTCCTTACATTTAACATTTATAAAACATTGAGAAATGTAAAAAAAATCATATTTTAGGTTATACATATCCTTGTGAAATATAATTAGGTTATTTTTATTATGATAATTTATCAATAATTTTTGGATATTATTTAGTTACTTAAATGACTATGAAATAAAAATATAGTGATTATTTTGTAAATAAATAGCTTAAATAAATGACACTATAAATATTAAAAGTGAAATATATTTATTGAATTATTGTCATTAATTATTTTTTTAGAAAAAATAAATCATGTTAATCATATTTAAACTTAATATATTTGAATTATAATATTGTTTTGATATTTTAAAAAAAATTAAATAAGTGATGTACAATAAATGATATTTTATTAAATAATTTAAAATTAATAAAAATACTATGTTCTTAAAATTGATTTTAAGTATTAAAAAATATGAAATATTATCTATTAATGGAAAAATATATATTTTTTAATTAACATATTGACACATATATTGTAAAAATGTGGTAAACATGGTCTGGGTTTAAGGAGTGCTTTAGTGTGTCACATGCACTTTTTTTAAAATTAATTTCCCAAATAAATGGTATTTTATTTTATAAATTAAATATAATATTAATAATTAACTAGATATATATTTTATAAAAATATTTTTTTAGTTTATTCTTAATGGTTAAATTACTTAGGATAGAAAACTAGTTTCTTTAATAAAATCCAAAATAATAAAATTGGAAAATCAGAGAAGGAAAGGAACCAAATGATTAAAATGCTCATATTTTTGTGTTTTGGAGGTTTAAATAGTACATTATTCCCATTTAATATATTATTTTTCCATTTTTTGAGGCACATCATGTATGTTACACCATCTATTAATGAATACCTTTTGGAATTTACAGGAGTGGCAATCCCCCTCCACTGTAAAAAGGAAAGCACTCCACCCCTTACTCACACCAATAATTCCACTTTGGATCATAAATAATCTTCCCAAATAGTCTCCCAACATCCCTAATATATATATATATATAAGCATCATATTTTTGAGGAAGTATGTAACGCCTTGACCCCAGTTACCCAGAGTCGGTGCATTATTACATAACATTGACATGATCACAAGAAAACCATGTCCCGAAAGACCGATCAGTTTAGTATTATTGGAAACAAGATTCATACATAAGTTCAACATTACAACTTGAAAATAAATACAACACTAATTTATTCCATTTGAAACACCCAATCCTCCAAGATTATTCTTGCAAGTCACTCTCAACTAACTTCTTCATATCCTGGGAAAATGAAACATAAGAAACAGGTGAGCTCAAATGCTCAGTAAGGGTAAGCAATACAACGGAAGATAACATAAATATTAGTCATGGTGAATATTAGAAAACAAATGCCTTTAAAAATAATAAAAATTAACACTTTTATGGTAGTAATATGAGATTAGTAAATAATTCCATAATAAAACATAGTCATGGGTATTCTACTAGTCGAATAACGACATGAACCATCAATATTATTTTCATAATTAGGGAATGTATAATGCCGGATATTCTGAAACATTTTTTCAAGGCCTCGACCAAGATGTCTAAAAATGATTAAGGCGTGGTCCAAAACCATATATCAAATTGGGAAAGGCCTCGGCCAATTCCACGTTTAGTTGTCTCGTGAGACCTACCGATTCATCGAAGAGCTATAGCGGGCTCCACCCGTCACTTATTAAGTCCAATACATTTCTCATATGAAAAGGTTGAAATATAACATAATCATTCGTATTAAAACAAGCATAAAAAATTTCAATACTTTAACTATAAACCATGAATGGTATAAAAATATCACATCCACAGTCAAATATATCCCAAAAACATCAATACAACATGGAAGATTTGTATTATAATGAATCAACTTCAAAAAAGTATAAAATCCATCAAAAAATGTTGACATAGATTAAATCAAAACTAGTTGAGAGAAATATCTCTTTCTTTTTTTTGAAATCATTTTAAGTTACATAATTATAAAAGGAAAATTTTATTTTGAAAATATTTTTATAAGCTTGTAAGGGAATCTTCGATGATGTTATAATGGAAGAAAATAGCCACACCCACCGTATAAGTTAAAAAAACATTTTTACTATAATTTTGTCTAAAAGGTCATAAGGTTCATTGTTTGGAAAACGACAGAATGATTCCTTTCAAACCGTTTTATAAAAATTCAAAAAAGGGTATAAATGAATTTAACCCATAGTCTAGTAAATAGTAAAAATGTATTGGAATACATTTTTAAGAAACATGGATGTGGATGATAAAGAGGTCGTAGTAGATACTTATGTAACAACAACCTTGGATAAAAAAGAGATTAAGAAATTAACCATTACCTTGTACTTTTCCTTCGATGAGGGTACTTTAACCTCGTTTTTAATAGTTAAATCATTGTTATGAAATTATAAAATAACTATATACATAAATTTGATATCATATATGATCTTCTAATATTTTTTTGTTAATGATATTTCAGTAGTATCATTGTTTCAGGTGTTATCTGATTCATTTTACTTTATATGATTTGTTACGTAAGTAATTTTTTTTATGGATAAGATGTATCTTATTCATATTCCGAAAGATATTAAGTCTTTAAAAATTATTTTTAATCATCAAATGAAAATTATTCTTGAATAGATACGATGGGGAATAATCTCATCGTGTTCGTGGGGACGGTAATATGTACGTACGCACGAGTGACAATATCATTTTTTGATATTAAAATCATATAAAATTTCAGGTTATATCATATATAAAATATAATTATCATATTATAATTATTATTTAAATCATTTATACTCATTATTATACGCATCCAAATGATGAAGTATTTGAAAAAAAACAACACCACGATGTGGAGACGGTAATCTGTACGTACGCACGTATGGTCACTTTGTCATTTATTGGATGGATAGAATAATGAATATGGTTATAACATTTTTATAATAACATTAAAATATATAGAATATACTGGAGTTATTATTTTTATAATAGAAAAAACAAAGAAAGAGAAAGTGGAAGAAGAAAAGAACTTGAAAGAGGTGATGAAATATTTACCTCTTCTACATTTTCTTCCTTTTGATTTGATCAAAAGGGCTCCTTAGGATGGATTTATGAATAAAGGAAGACATCTGGGATGAAGGAAGGATAGTTGGGAGGATGTTTGGGCAGGGGTTGGCCGAGCCAAATGGCATTGAAGGTGTGAATTTTATAAATGGGTAAGTTCCCTTTTATAACAGGGGTGGGGGGAACCTTAGGAAAAGATTGAAATATTATTTTATAATAAAATCGTTTTTGGTTTATAATTTATTCAAAATTAATTATTTAAAGGCTAATGTTGGTATGGGTCGAAAAAATATCAACAAATAGGTTTTAGACAGGTTTGGGTCACTATATTAACCTTATCTCTTAGATTGAGCTTTTAGTTAAATAGTTTGACAATAACATGTCACTTTGTATTTTTATATTATATTTTTAATAAACATAATATTAACTTCCAATAGAACCACAAGTGGTTCATTAATGATAAACATATCATTATATAAGTTCTTTGGCCAAACCATATATTTTTAGGATTACTATATCAACCAATAATATTGTATTTGTTTTAAAAACTCATTTATGTCAATTTTGACATTATTTAATAATTTATATTTTTTAAAGTCCTAACAACTTTATTACTTCGAACTAAAAACATTTAATCAACCCTAATATGTCATATTAACCTATAAAATTATTTTAATTCATTAAAAGTCTCACATTATATTTATTTGGATATTTATAATATCAATTATTTTAATCTTTCATTAATATGGTAATTACTGCATCATCATTGTGTTATAAATAAATTTAATTATTTAAAGTCTAAAAAGCATAAATTAAATATCATTATGTTGGAAATTTTTTTTATTTGTAAGGAATTTTTATAGTTGAATTTATATTGTGTGTAACCCGATATTAAAAATGGTTTAGTTCTTAAACTTTGAATTTAACTCTTTTTACTCTTCTTTAAAGAAAATAATAATAAATGTCCTAATCTAATCCAAGTGGACGAAATCGGTTCATATTTTATTTATAAGGTTTTTTGGTCAAATTATACTTATCCAATGGAATTAGGAAATTTTTTAGGGTAATAATAATACCATTTTTACCCTTAATTACCCTATTTACATTTTAGCGTGGTAAATAAAATTAAAATGTTACTATTCACCAAAAATTATTTTCATCTTATTGAACCATATTTTACTTACTGATATCAACTGTGTCTCTCAGATTTTTGAAATTCAACTCATAGAAGTGGTAAAATTGAATTTTATACAGACTTGGAAATGCTCCTAGGAGGTGGGTGAAAAAAGGTAAAAACTTCGATAAAATTTTATATATCTAAACTCATTATAAAATGATTTAAATGAATTAAATTGAATTTAAATAGGCATTATGTATCTATTTTGACTTAAAATGAAATAAAATTAAATAAATAATCATTTAAATAAAAAGACAGTTTTAAACATTAACTTAGTGTTTTTCACTTTTCATATAAAATTGAAGGATTTCATAAAAATACCAAAAATTCACCCTAAGCTAATTTCGATATTCTGAATCCAAAAATGAAGTCCATTTTGAAAGATAAAATTTATAAAATTTCAAAAGGGGGTTATTACTATTCATAACAGCTAGTTTGATTGGTCGTAGTGTGTTAGAATTTTGATGTTGTGTTCAATGAAAGTTATTACATTATTCAAAGGGAAATGTACCGTGGAAGCTTGGGGTGTTACAGAGAAATCCAATGAATCCTTTTGGTACAAACCAAAAGGAGTTACCCGATTAACAGTTAACGTCTTCTCTCAAGATCTCTCGTATCATTTTGATTCTACACCCACTCAAATCTCCGTATTATATGACTATATAAAAACAAAAGAATCCTCAATATATAAGTATGTTATTATGTAAAGGTTTCAGCCTAAAATTACACACACCTCTATCTAATTACTAAAGAACATATTGTTTCTGTGTTCGGCGAACTACTACCTCACAAAGTGATGATTGTTCATTTTTACACTACCACTTATCGTGGAAGAAATTATGATGGATAATCTATTTATATTATATATATATATATTATATTATATTTTTATTTTTTTATACTTTTTTAATCCTTTTATAACATAAAACTTTAATAGTTCCCATTTTTATTTAATACGATAACATCGTTTGAGGAAGTCTAGACTATCACCCCCTCGAAGTGTTGTGATTTATTCATGATATAAATTAAACATATTAAGGATGATTTTAATAAACTTTGTAACATATTTAAAATAAATATAATACTGGAATTATAATACACAAATGTATCATTTATTTTTTATTCTTTTAATACAATAAAATAAATTAAATTAGCATTCATGCGTATGTACAGCCTACCAATTCCATGAACTATGCACATCATTTCATATCCACAAATATTATGAAATATTATAAATACATATGTACTGAATATATAAGATAATTAAATAGTTTTTTAAAATATTGATATAAAGAAATCACGATCTAATAAACAGAAACAACAAGTAACAAGTAAAAACATATTTGAGATAACTTGGCAATTAACACTCAAAATAGTTAAAATTATGGAAGAGTGTTAACAAAAGGGTTGTAAAATATTGTTTGAATTAATATATGATATTATAAACATGATTATGGTTCTTTTAAAAATTAGTAACATGTTTTAAACCACTATATAAGAGTATAAATACCACATATAAAAGAAGATTAAGGTAAGGGATTTTGTCTCAATTTACATTCCATTGAGGCTTATTTTTGTTATGAAACAATTCACTTTTATATGATGTATTTACTACCCTTTGACAAGTTATATCATGAATATACTTATTATTATGATATTATAAGTTTCATTTATTTCATGGGGAATTATTATTTAATTGTTTCAAAGTGCCATTGGACACTTTTGAATGTTTAAATATTATTTTTCCTCAAGAATGTTTTAATGTCAACAACCCTTGTTGTTACTTATCCTTATATGATGTATTATTTATATATTCATATTATTTATGGAATATGAATATATTATAATGGATATTTTTTATATATATTGGATTGATTATTCTATCTGAGGAATTCTTTGGATAGTTAAGACATGGGTTGGGGACTATTTAAGGTATGCCTTACGAGTTGGGGAGAGGTTAATGAAAGCCCCTTGAGGAATCAATAGTCTCATGGGAAAAAATTAGGTTGGAAAACCCTTCACATTTGTAAATAGTATGATATAAACCATCCTATTTAAGGTATTGATAGTATAATTAAGGTTGGATAAACTAAATTAGATTATAACTAGTATGTTCCAAACCATCTTGTGAATGGTCTTAATGGTAATGGTTCCATGTATATAGGAAACATGGTTTCCAACAAATAAGCACTTCCATTATTGAGAATTCAGTTAATATCATTATTTATCCATGGAATTTCCTTTCTACATATCTATAGATGCAATTATTTCTAATTTTATTGATTGATTTCATGTTTTTCAATTTCTTACCTTTACATATTGATATTACCTTATCTATTTATTTGAACGGTATGTGTTATCTGTTATTTACCTTTCCATGTTGGTTTATTTACATTGATTCATTATTTATTCCGATTTAATTATCCTTACTGATCATTTGAGCTCACCCTTATTATGATTCCTTTCCCCAGGTTATGAAGAAAAAATATTTGAATAAGTGTCCAAGTATGTTTTTTATTTTTTTATTATATATCTGGTTTTTTATTTCCTATTTCCCAATTTATTATGGGTATCATGTATCTAATATGGATTTACAAGAATGATAAACATATCGGTCCTTCTATATTTTTTTCCTTGTAATGTTGTAAATGTAATAAAGTATTGCACCAGATCCCGACTTCTTGGTTCGGGGTGCCCTACAAGAAAATCACCGTATAGTAGTAGTTTAAACCACCGACATATTCTTCTATGGTGGTTTCAAAAAACTACTGCTAAATTGGGTGTCAGCATACAATACGAGGAAATTTATTTAATTTAGCTGTGGCTTCTGGTAACCATAATAGTAATCACATTTAGTGGCAGTTACTGTGGTTTTAGCATTAGTTTTCCCAGGGAAAAGTAGAAAAACAATTCACGACGTTTACACTGCCGTAAAAAACAATTTTATTTTTTCCCAGGGAAAACGCCTTGAAAACCACACACACCACCGCTAAAATATATCATCCGTGTATTTATTGGTGTTTTTAACTGTTTTACATAGTAGAAACCAAATTATAGTGGTGGTTTAAACCACTGCTATATATGGTCTATTTACAAAGAGGCGGTTTAAACCGCCACTAAAGGTAGATTCACAAATAAAGAAATACTGTTGATTCTACAGCCCCAGTAACACTAGCCTAAAAGAACATTTAAATTTCATTATTAACAAAATATTTCACCACTTTTAGGAATGTAGAACCACATCACACAACAAAAACCCAACTTTCCCATGCTAACAAACCGCTTTGAACAAACTATGTGGGTTTTTATTCCCTTTGTGATCTATGTCATTTCTAATTCCACACTGACCACAACCTTCACATGCACATAAATCCTACATCCAAAAGAATACAAGGAAACCAACATTTTCATAAGAAAATGAACTTTCAAATCCACACACACAGTTATTCAATTTGGAAACACAGTTTTCATCACTTATAAAATATATAGAACACATTTATGATGCACCACAAATAATCACACATGAAATATATGAATTTTAATTTCAAAATCCATATTTCAGCACATTCACACCTCAAAAACATTAGACATCAAATTGAAACATTTCATAGAATCAATAGAAAACATTCAAGGATAAAAAAATATATACTAAAATCAATTAATAATGATAAATCATGGAATCACATACCTTAATCTTAGAAACTTTCAGAATATAGTGGAAAACCATAGCTGTATTACAATGGGAACCTATAAAGGAAATATCAGACCATAGTCACAAAGATTATACCAACAAGAACCATTATTCAAACCATTTTATGGAAACCAACCAACTAGATAAAGTAGAACACAATAAATATGAATGAATAACTATAGAAGAAGTAAGAAATCCAAATAAGAGAGGCTTACATAACGATTATTGAAGACCCAAAATATAATAATAACATAAACCCATCTGTGTGAAATAACTAAATGAGAGACAATGGATCCGCTACCTCAATCAAAGCTTGTTGATCTGCTAATCAATTTTATAACGGGAGGGAGACCACCATAAAATACCTCTATGAAGAAGAAAACCTTTATCACATTAAAAACAACACCCCCAACATATTCTTACCAAAACATCATTAAAAAAATAGGTTCCCCATTCCATTAACCTCTTATTGAGAAATAATAGGGAAAAAAGGGAGAAGAAAAGTGGGGGGGGGGCTCACCTGAAACCACTAAAGATAAATATACCAAGGATGGGGTTAAAATCCCCTGAAAGGGGCTTGAAATACCTTCCTAGGATGAAATTGGGTAGCCCAAGAGCAAAAAAGAAATTCAGGATAATGAGGGGGTTTGAGGGTATAACACCCAGATGTTTTTATGAAATATTTACTTCAAATAACTTTTATTATACAATATCTTTCTTTTCACAAAATCATGAGTTTGAACTCTCTTCTATATTCCCATAATATAAAATTACCATTATAGCAAAGTCGTTATGTTAACGGGAATAATTATAACTAACTTATGAAAATGCATTATGAATTCATTGGATATTAATTATTTATGAAAAATATAATCAATTAGATATTTTTATTTTTGAGTTAATTACATTTGGTAACTAAATTAATGATAAATATGTGTTATATACTAAATAAAATATTTTTTATATTCATCCAATGGATATTTTAGTCATAGGGTACAAATAAAACCCTATTTTATGTATAAGAAACTATTTTTTTATAAGGTTTCGAATGGAGAACCAATTTTAAATTAATATTTTGAAACATTTACAATTTTTATATGAAAAAATAAACATTTTATTTTGAAGTGGGATATACAAATTTACTTGGGAAAAATTTATGATATTTTTCTGATAACTTTCATGTTTTTATGTATAGTAAAAATACGCTAAATTGTAATAAAAAACAACTTTTTCATAGAGATAATTTATATGGTTAAATTATAATATTTAATGATTTTAAAGTATAAATAGAATATATTTTTATAATTTAATATAACTTAATCCCTTATCATTAATTTTAAATTAAATTTATATGTAAAAACATTTTAATCTTTTGCAATGTTTTAACTTTTAAAACCTATTTTCTCATTTCCACAACAGGTTTAATATTAAATTAATTATTGCAACTTCTGTGTTTTGAATTTCGAAAAATAGATTCCATATTTGGAATCATAAGGTGAAACCTTTGTGAATAGGTAGCTTTTATTTTTGGACATTATGAATAGTAACTTTATTAATTTTTTTATTTACCATGGTTAAAGTGTAAATATGGAAAATAAGGTTAAAAAAATTAATAATATAAAACTACCCCAAAAATTATCCTAATTCTATTTTATGAGATATTTACGAACATGGGCATCCTTGGGTCGATTTTGGGACCCCATGGATTCACTTGAATGTGAAAATGACATTTTATAAGAATTAATTTAATGTAAAGATTATTATAACCTAAACACATATCTTTTAATAAATGAATTTTAATATAGGGTTATATAACTGATATCGAAGTCTATAAATAGTAATTATATAGCTAAAAATATTTCCTAAATCATGGTATTTTATTTATAATTTTTAGACATTAGATAAATATATTTATTTATGACACAGTTATGATGTAGTGATTACCTCATTAATGAAAGATTAAAATAAATGAATTTATAAATATTAAAAAAATTTAATGTTGTTATTTTGATGTAATAAAATACTTTTATGCATGATATTTACATATTATATTTGAGTTAATTCCTTAGTTTCTAAAGAATCAAGTTGTTATGATTTTTTTAAAAAAGTCAGGTATGAATTGTGTCCAAAATTGACAGAATTCATAATTTAAAACATATAATTGTTTATTAAACGATATTAAATTTAAAAAAATATAGGACTCAAAAAGGGTTAATATAAGTCAAAATATTTCATAAATATCTTTTTTGGGTCTTTTTATATGATATGGTAACTACATTAACCCACAATGTGTAAATCACATGATATCACGGTAAGATTAAAAAGGGTAAAATAAGGGTTAAACCAAAAAGATAAGGATAAAAAATATTCTAAACTTTTAAAAAAATTATTGGATAGTGGTTATTCGAACTAAAATCATCTTATATTTTAATTAAATATGTTTTGGACCATTTTTAGTTGAAATTGAATTTCTAATAAATTAATACTTTGAGAGTTTCTTAAAGTGCCCCTCTCCTCTATTATAAAAGGGCACATCCTCCCTCTCCACTTCACTAAACATTGAGGCTTAAATAATGGAAAAACCTTACCAATATCTCTTAAATTTTTTTTGATTTATATTCTATAGGTTATGGTCTTCTCAAAAGAGCAACTCTATTTCCCTAAGAAGAAATTTAAAGGAGGCATGTCAAGGAAGAGGTAATCTCATCTACCGATTCTTTCAAATTTATTTCTTCTTTTACTTCCTCTTATTTAGTTGTTTAAATATAAAGTAAAAAAATAAGTATAAAAAATATACTTATATGATATTATAAATATTAAACAACCCTATTTCACCTTCTATCCATCCTATTAAAAACAAAATCATCTTGCATGCGTACGTACGACTTACCGTCTCCACGTTGTGGTGTATTCTATTTTTCACCAACACCTTGTATGGATGGGTATAATGGTGGAAATAATAAATATATATGATAATTATAAAATGATACTAATTATGGGATATTATACACCATCCACTTCAATACCATTCAACAATTATGGGAACAATATCTTCACCTGTGTGTACATACGACTTATCGTCTCCACGGTGCGATGTGATTCATTATACATAATCTTCATTCAATCATGATTATACAAATGAATTGAATGAATAAATATGATATAAATTATATTAATTCCGTGATTCAAATGATATAACTATTACCTAAAATAATAATAATAACTTATCTGAAAAAAAATACATAAGAACATAAAGAAGTTAATACATGAGTAACAAGTAACAATAAAATGTTACTAAAAACGGATGAAAATATGATCACAAATTCTATAAAGAAATGATTATGAATCAGGAATAGATAATTAACATTATTTAAATAATCATACATGAGGTTCAGATACACATAAGTGATATAAGAACTAAGGTAAGGGATAACTTTATAAACCTTGTTTTTATCCGAGATTTTTTATACATAAGTATTTATTAGGGGTATATTTGTCATCCATTTCAACATTTTATAAAAATATTATCATACAATTTTTATTATTATTACATGTATTCTTAAAGTCATTTTTACCCATTTTTACTTTTAGAAAATGGTTTTGAAAGAATGTTTCTTACGTTTACCATACAAGGTACTTTTTGACTTTTCTGACAAAAGTATGAGGAGAATGTTTCTTTTTACTTATACAAATTGAATGGGTTTTTAAAGTTTCATGATACCTTATTTCCATGAAGCTTCCTCTACACTATCTTTAGTTTATCTTCAACTAAATTGTTTTCTTTTTAAATTGCGCGGCATTTTTAAAAAAATAAAACTTTTTTTGAAGAATAAAGGATATTTTACTTTAGAAAAAAGTTCAAGTGTTTTATCAAAATAATTTTTCATATAAGATGACACATGGTTATTTTTCTATCCATATTATTACTTTTATTTGATTTTGTTTATAATGGATTTATTTTTATGAAATCCATTTAATTTATATGGATTTTGATTGAATGATGTTTAATGAACCCATTTTCTTTCATGGGTTATGCTATGATGAATGATTTATGTATTTGTGACACACGTGAGAATGGCTTAATTATGAGATGGGTGGGACCTATATCACCCTAAAATGAATTCAGTAATGATTTATACTTCATGATATAGAAATGTATATAATGGAAAGTTAATCTTGTTTAGTGATATAGGGCTAGAATGAAGAGAGAACTCAGTTCAGTAATGGACTTTGTCCACAATGATGGTATGGGAAATGAGCCTTGACTAATATGAAATTATTTTTTTGATTATGTGTGTATGACATAAAATTTAGTGTCTTATTTTATGACTATTGGGATTAAATTTTACTTTTATGATTTATCCCTTGACATGATATTATGATCTTTTATATGCAGAATAAGATTTTCAAATGTTATGTTCTTATGAATATGATATGATTATTATTTCCTTTATTTTCCATTACTGAGAATTTGAGAACACACATTTATATATTTATTTTCCCTAGGACATAAAGAAGGTTATTAATCATGATACGACAAAAAGGAGTCTAGTTATGACGAAATAAATGGGAGTGAATTTAGATGTTTTATGAACCAGTTGTTTATGTTTCCCAGTTTATTAAGACACTATACCTATATGGTCCTATCATGGTTTTTTTATATGTTGTAATAAATATACATCAATTCTGAATTTATATAAATGTATTTAAATAACAGGTCGCAATAGAGGGGGGTTTTAGGGGGTTTTGGGATTTATTGGTAGTCTATAAAACATAATACCACAACGTAGCCCCCTTCACCATGCCGAAAAACTACTCAAAAAGTGAGGAATATGATGTAAAGGGGTAGGAACATGCTAAAACCTGGATGGTCAAAGTTGGGTCTAAGAAACACAATTATATTCACATCCCAGATACGATAAAATATGGTAAAGGACCACAATGCAGTGGGAAGGTCCACTATACAGAAACCATTCACCGAGAAGAGGCTAGGCCACATCCCTACTCCATGGTGCAACTATTACTAAAAAGGTAGATCCACTAAAAACTCTACCATTATCCACTATGTTGAACCTATTATCTTTATTATAAACCTATGATGATTTTTTAAATAACACCAAAAACCTCCTCTTTTTCATCAACACCATAGATATAACAACTTATAAATTTTTACAAATTATTATATGATTCATAAATATAAATATCCATTAGTAAAACATAAGCATCGTAAATTCCTAGTGTCATTGGAAGACTGGGTTTATAATAAATAAAAAAACAAGATAAATCTAGAAAATATTTGGTCATTAAAATGTTTGGTGACAACTCTCTACCACACATGATGTATATACCAACCGATTGTTACCATATTTATCCAACCGATCAACGATACCACTAATCACTATCTCATGATGAACACAACTTGCCACCCTCCCCATCTCAATCTCTACTTCCTGCTACCAGAACATGTAAGAACATTATATTTAAAATTAAATAAATCTGTATATTTATATTTAAAGTTAAAACCAATAAATGTTTTCAAACTAAATGATTTTTATTTTTTTTGATTTACCTGCTCCCCTCCAGTTGATGCAATACCACAAGGGATAGATGAGGTTGTCTTCTGATATAAATCAGTCAATTCCTTCTACAAAGTGGATATCTGAGTCTCCAGTTCCTGAAATGTGTTTTGTAGAGAAAAAATATCTCTCTGTGAATATCAGGGTATGGACTGATTGCAACCAGGAGTAGATGCAACTACAATCCATGGTGGCCTGCCAAAGACCACAGATGGTATGGGTCCCAAACCCATCATGAAAACTTGGCCAGGATTCTCCTTCCAAAGGACTTTACCAACTAGGTCATCCGAGGAGACAGAGTGGGAATGCGTGGGACTGGCATCCCATAGTTCATTAATTTTAACCTATAAATAAAATATCATTAATATTAGAAGCAATATATATTAACATAGTGAAAAATGATAATAAGTTATTTTAATGAAAAATGATTTCATACCCTAACTTCTTTGGCAGGCTCATTAACAAAACATCCATCAGTTTTTTTTTGAACATCCTACCACACTTTTGTTCAAGATTATTGGTTCTCTAAACACAGTGAATCCATTAAACAATGATAAATAAAAAATTTAATATATTAAAATGATAATATTGTCTTATAAATATTTAATCCAATGAAAAGATTACCTGTGTTGATCAGCTTGTAGAGAAACTCTTTGACCCTATAGTGTGAGGGATGAATTTCTTAACCCGACATGATGCATTCTTCCATGAAATATACAGAAATAAATAAAATGAAATTTAATAGTAATTTATTCAATTTCATATCCTTTTCACATACATGTATAAATGTAAAATGAGATCAATATAATAATATATACTTAAATAAAATATACTTCTCATCGCATTTTCAGTCAACAAAAACATTCCATAGCTATTTGGGTACCTCATTAGGTATCTTTTCATACATCTGTTTGGTTTTCAACAAATTATCATTGGTATCAGTGCACAATCTCAATTTAATGTATTCCATTTATTGCCAAGATTTTTCAATGTCCAATTTCATTCTAGCACATCAGCAACCATAATGTGGAAAAACATCTGTACACAGAAATTAATTTTAAAAATATTATAATTTAATAAAATAATGAGATTCAATCACACTATATTGTATTAAAATTACCTTTATTTGGGAATAAAAAATTCATTTTCCCAAGTTTAAGGCATATGACTCCAATGATCATACATAATATGAAGGGAAACTGGCTCTGTGGCCAGTTGGCCTAGAATTTTTCCAAGTAATCCTATGATGTCATCCATAGGGACCCCAAAAGAATCAAATGGGAAAACTATATTCTCTCCGATTAGATTCCATACATATGAAGTTTTCATTTTTTTCATATGTAGTTTCATTATATCCATATTTTATTAACAAAAAGTTAGTATAAAAAAGTGCAATAAATGTACTCAAATTAAAAATTTTACCTATAATAGTAACCCTCCAGTATCCGAATGAATAAATAGAAGTGGTGTCCCACTCCCTCACTAATGAGGCACCTAATGTGGAAGGCGATGACTGAGCTTCTGAACGGATGGTCACAGAGGGTGTGAGATATAGTGAACGTAGAGATTGTTTAAGGGGGTAAGCAGATAGTGTCTCAGATGCCATAGGGAGGGAGACACATGGATCGTTGTCTTTCACTTTGGTTTATGAAAAAAGTATAACACTTACTTCTTGGAATTCCTGTCATTTAATCAAATAAAAAAATGTCTAGAACTTATTTTTCAAAAAAAAACTATGAAAAAAAATTAAAAATGATAAAAAATGTGCAATCATAACAAACAAAATATATATAACAAATCCTATCAAAATTGACATTATATTGGAGTTATAGGGGAAATTGAGTTTTTGGGTATAAAAATTCATTTGATCAATATTGATGTTATAGGTGGAATTTCATTTTTTGTAAGAAATCCTATCAAAATTGTTTTAGCTACAAGGATGCTAAACAAGACTTTGGTTGAAAGGGAATGAATTTAAGTAGATGTGTTCTTCTATCTACTTTAGTACATTTTTATTTAGAACAACTAGTTTAGATTCCTTTAGGAAGAGACTTTTGAGCTCATTCCTATGTTTTATACTAAACTCATGAAGTCATAACATGTATATTCATTCTATAGTGTGACATTTGTTTAAAATTTTAGATCACCTATATGAAATGGTATGATTTTTTTTACATTCAGGTCTCTGATATAAAGGGGGTATTCTATATATTTATAGAAATGGACAATTATAGTGAGATTTATTATTAAGTGGTTAAACATAATAGTTATGCCATGAACAAGGAAAAATATTCCAGTTATCGAACCCATGGAATATACAAACCCCTGGCCTAATCCTCTTATTTTCAAACTCATGAAAAATCTCAATATAGTATATCATAACATGTAACCCACATCATAATCAACCTTATGGTTAAATAATATCCTAACTTGAGGCTTTCCACTACAAAATTAAGTCAAGAAATATACATTGTAACATCAAAAAATTCATCATAATACTATGCTAATACAATAATTCAACCATCACTCAATACACATTTAATTCCATTATAAGTCAAACAATTATGTTTATTCATACATGCTCATTTTACCTTTTTTCCATGCATATCCATAATTTACATTTTAATTAAATACCCCTTTATCATAAGCTATCATTATGGTTTTTATTTAGATTTTACCATGTATCATGATCATGTCATTTATTACTACATTTATAGATATTAGTAAAATTCCAAAATAATATATGTTCAATGGGAAATATTTGAGACACATAAAACATGGATATTCCCCTATAATCGTCACTACACTTTACCATTTATATCTTATTTAAACCCTTTTGTTGGGCTATATATCCTCTATTGTTGATGTCTAAGTATGTTGCTTTTGTTTCTTAGATGAGAAACATAAAATAAAACATACTAAAAAAACCCAGGAAATCCAATCTAAATAGACCCAACTAATGTATTAAATACCTGATAAAATATAATGAAAACAAAAAAAGAGAATATATCATAACTAATTTAACCTAACTCAAATATAACTGAACCAGATGAAAAAAAACTGAACTACACTAACCTAAAAACTAAAAAATAACATTAACTAAACCAAATCACACAAATATGAACTGAATAAAAAACAACCAATCTGAATCTACCAAACATGGTATGTCCGTAATAAAATAAAATAAAATATAATGAGACATGTACAACTCAAACATAATTAAATTGAACAAACCAAAAAGACCAGGAAAAAACAGATATGAATATATTCGAGTTGAAATAAACAAAACAGAATGAAACATTTCCATCATGAAAATCTCTAACTGAAAATAATATTAATATAAACTATTAAAATACATAATTAATTGAATAAGATGTACCTTCCTAAACCAACTCATCCAAACTAGACATGATCAAAAATACATTATACAATGAAAATAGAGCCATACTAAACTAACCTTAATTAAACAAGAGAATAGTGAACTGGACCTAACCCATCCAATCCAAAAAAAAACTAGAAATATGAAAAATAAAATGAATTGAAAATAATAATTATATCAAAAATGAAAAAGTCAAAATGTAATAATAAAAAATAGACCCAAATTAAATGAAAAAAATGAATTGATTCAAATCTATTTAAACTTAACTAAACTATATTGATCTAAAAAATAGAAATGATCATAAAAGTATGGAACGTCTCTTAACCAACTAGATCCAAATACAATTGAATGGCTCATGTTAACTCAAACATATAAAGACCAATATGAATTGAATGAAACCAAATAGAATGAGCCCAAATTTTACTTAACTAAATTTCTTTAATAAACCTTACCTAACCCAACTAAAGTACATTGAAACTTTTTCAATCGAACTGACCTAAAGTAACCAAAAAAAATAAACAAAAACTAACTTTAATTAAATTAAAATAAATCAAAAAAATATAAATATAACTAAAAATTAGTAAATTGAAGAAATCTTATTAAATAGGTAGGGTGGGTGGTGAGGGTTGGGACCGGTGCTGAGGGGTCGTAAGGGGAGTGACTGACAACGAGGGGTATCGTGGCATGGCGAGGGTCGGAAAGGGTCAAGTCCGGAGACAAGGGTGGTGAGCATCGAGAATGATTGGGATTTATGGGGTTGGTGGGTCGCGAGGGTCGGGGGGTTGGGGGGTAGTGATTAGCAGCGAGGGGGGTGAGGTGAATTAAGGGGTGACAAGGGTCGGGACCAGTGGTGGAGAGCGCCTGTAAAGTTAGGGCTTAGGGGAGTCAAGGGTGTCTCAGAGGTCGGGGGGGGGGATAAGTGTTGGGCTTGTGTAAAAAAAATATATTTAGAAGTGGTTTTTAATGTAACTCTGCTAAATTCATTAATAAATAGCAGTACTTTCTTAAACCGCCGCTAAAGCCTAATTATGTTGTAGTGGTTTCACAGTTTGTATCAAATGATGTTTAGTAACAACCTTGGAATCTATATTTAGAAAACATTATTTTTGGAACATAACCCTAAGATATAATTTGAAGATAATTATAGTAGGACATCATAAAATTTTGGTAAGGTATAGATTATGTGGGTATTATTAGCAATATATCCATGATTGGATACTATAAGTGGACATGGTTTTGGTATAGATTTACCTAGGAGTAATAACTCCAATAAAGTGTTCCTAGCCTCACTTGGGGTAACATGGTACACGACAATGTGCCTTACAACGCACCTGGTTTGACACTCCAAGGGGATAAACATAGGATTATTCAATTTTTATTGACCTACCATTAAGGACGATATAAAAAAAAGTACCCAAAGTAGTCAAGGTTTAGGATTCTATGTTTTACAATGCATGACTTTATGTCCTAGGATATACCACATTTGGGATTATATATTAGCTAATCAAGCAAATTCTTTTGATTAGAAATGGAACCTAGTAGAAGGAATGTTAACCTCACTGATGCATGAGATCCAAAGAGTAAGAAGTATCATATCATTCATGATATTAATCCAATATTTCGATGGGAATTTATCTCAAAATAATTTTCATCATATGAGGACATTTTATCATGTGATAAAGGTACATGTAAATAGTAATATAATTATTAAGGATTCTGATTAAAGCATGAGAGCAAGAGGAAATTTGGGAAAATATGGATAAAAGGATGAAGGGAAAGAAGTATTTTCATGCACGTGATAATTGTGGAATGAAACACCCCATTAATTACTTGAAGGGAATGAGATTTTTTAGTGTGGAGAAAAATTCCACCATGTTCCTGATTTCAAGGGAATGAAATAAAATTACAATGTTCAATTCTTCTGCTTCAAGGATATGTGACACTATGCAAATCAATGTCTCATGTGTCAAACTAAGATACCCCAATAGAGGCTAATGGATCATGGTTAAGATTTTGTTGCTACCACATATGAATAGGAATGATTAATGTGATTATGTTTGGATTCAAGAATTATTTCATTTGAGTATTTTATCAACAATGTACTGGTAATAATAATTATGGAATATATGAGGGTTGTAATGCAGTACTTTTTTGTTAAGGATTTTAGATCATATGCTGAATGGTACTAAGAGAAGTTATCCAGTAAGAAGTCAAATATATCAAAAATTACATGATTGAGTGAAAGAAAACCCTTAATATGTTACTAATGTTGATGTAATGATGAATAAATCCTTATTTTGGACAAGTTCTGACTACCTTGGAATTGATTAATGAATTGTCGACATGTGGTCTATACAACACCGTTGGATTTATGGAATATATCCAATAACATGTGTCTTACATAAGGAATATGGAAGAATTAATATTTCTAATAATGTTTTATGGTGATTCATGTTATTAATATATTTTAAGAGGATACATGATGAATTTTTTCATATTTTTGGAATGTGAGAATTTTGAGCTGCTTCATATTGATTAAAGGCTAAGGATAAGTTCATTTTTGATATTCAGTGACCATAATTATAAAGTGTTGGATCATAATATTTTGTAAAAGTTCATCCATTTACAAAATGTTTTATGTTGAACATTTTATGTGGTTTTTGAATTTGATATATTACATCATTATACAATGAATATTTTTCTAAGAGAAGAATTAGAAATCGTTCAAGGCACAACTAAATGATAAGAGTGTTCTTATAGAATCATACCATGTAAGTATATTTACTTATATTCCAATAGAGTGAATGAATTATTTTTCTATAGATTTTTTTTGGATTTTTTTCCTGTTATCTTCATTTTCAATGAATCAAATGGATGCTTATATCATCATGAGTTTTTGGCTATGCCACTGTTAACTTTCTCTTAACTATGTTCTCTAGCACTCTTTATCAGAACATAATTGTTGCATTTTTCTTCAGTATCCATCTTTTTCATTTATCAAAAATGTTTCCTACTAGGAAACATAGTTATGTGACTATAGTACCTTACATTCTCAATTATTAAGAAGATGTTTTATTATCCATATTCATGATGGGAATTTTTCAAAAATAGTATTTTCAATTATCAATCCCCTGATAACTAAGATAACGTTTAAATAGAGAGGATATCATTTAATTAAGTTGGGGAGATTTAATTCCCAAAGACATTGGAATTTTTTTTATGAGAGAATAAATATTATTTTGTATCCCTTTATATTCGACATCATGTTCTGCTTATGCCACACACCACACTGAGTTAACTTTTGTTAAAGGAAATACTCAGGTTTATCGTCTTTTAATGGCACACATTTTTTACAAATAAATTTTTGAAAATTTTATAAATTTTATTTTTCAAAATAAACACCATTTTTGAATTCATAAGGTTAAAATTATTTTAGGGTGATTTTTTGGTATTTCTCTTAGATGTTTCACTTTTTGATGAATAATAAAAATAAAGCATTTTAGTTAAAAATGGGATTTTCATTTTAATAATTATTAGTAAGAAATTATATTTTAAATTGGTTATTAAAGTCAAATTATATCAATGAAACACATATTAATCCAATTTAGGTCATTGGAATCATTTTTATATTGAAATTATATATAAACACTAATTTAACTTTTGAGTGTTTTCACTTTAAAAACCCATTTTATCACCACGTATGTGTGATTAGCGCTAATATTAATTTTCCCACTTATGTGATTTGAATTTTAAAAAATGTACATACATAGTTTTAATCAGTACAATATTTATAGTCTAATAATATCAACCTAATTTTTTAACAAAAATATCATTGAACGTGATTATAATTAATTACGGTGATTAAGGTAAAATTAAGCATAATAAGGGACTAAACCTTAATCATAAGGACAAAAATGACCTTTAAACTTATCCAAAATCCCTTGGATGACAATAATTCAAAAATTCACCCTCTTGGTTCCAATTTTATGTGTTATTGGGATATTATTAAATGGAAGTTCCCTATATAAAAGGTTACGTAAGGAAAAAGACAAAATCGAACTTTCCTTACCTTTAAAATTAATAAAACATTAGGATATGTAAAAAACATCATATTTTAGGCTATAAATATCCTTTTTAAATATAAATGGGATATTTTTATGATAATAATATATCAACATTTTTTAGATATGAATAAGTTACTTAAAATGATTACGAAATGACAACGTAGTGATTATTTAGTTAATAATTAACTAATTATCCCAACCTATGCATGGATTTGATTTGATTAATGGTGTTCAAGTTTCAGGGAGTGTGGCTGATACCTAACCATGGAGTTTTTCCATCTTCCTCATAGGGTTTTTCATGCCTCTCCCTCATTTTCTTCACTTCGTGCTTGTGGATGGAGAACTAGGTTAAGCCTAGAATGAAGGTGCACCATGTAACGAAGGTACTGTGGTGAAAGCTTCAAACCCTACTACGAATATTGATGATCGAACCACTACTCATCAAGATGGAGGTGATGTTCCAGATCCACCATCTTCTTCGAGGGCAGTTTCCTCATTTGATGTTTATGATGTCCTTAAATCCAAGATTCTGAATTTTGTTACTTTGGATTGTGTATCTAGGGTTGATAGTGTGAGAAATCCTGATTTTCATGTGGCCGAAGATGTGTGAGATTTGGTTCCATCTAGGTCGGATCGGTAGCCTGCGCCGAAGAGGGTTATTCATGAAATTTTTCCCTCTATTTATGTGATTTCTAGTCCACAGTTGATGAAATTGCAGGATGATTTGAAGGACCTGAATGACATTAGAAAGGACCCAACTAACAGAGTTATAGTGGGCAGTCCATCATCTGCCCACTGTTCTCTTCGTTCATGAAATACTACTTAGTAGGATCCTATAAAAGGGGTCATCAACTCATGTTGATGTAAATTATGATATATTTATTGATATAATTTCAATTGGGAAGAATTATCGAATTGCTCGTCTTGTTATACCGAAGGGTGAGAAGTCCTGGAGGGTTGATGATATGGTCAAGAAGATCATGTTTTTGTGTGGCTCCTCGGATTGGAGGTGTGTTTCTTTTTTCTGTGGCTTCTTTCCTTTCATTTTCCCTTCAAATTCATTAAAAATACATATGTGGAGCATTGGGTCTTTGTCACTGAAACTTGAATGGATTCATCATCCTGTATAGTCCCTTGATTTTAATGACTCGCATGAGAGGAATGTATTTTCTTAGGTCTGGGTCCATTTTCGTGGTATTAATTGGTCCTTTGGCATCCAAAGATTCTGCATGACATTGTTATGGAAAATGTGTATCCTATTCTCCTTGACAAGAAAACCAATGTTGTTCGGTTTGGGAATTTTTTTAGAATGTTGGTGGATATTGATTTGAGATCTACCTTGATTTATAAGGTAACTCTCTACACGTTTACTAATAATATCCATATTGATGTTGATTTTGATAGGAATACCCTTTTTGTAATGAATGTATGGCTGTTGGACATTCTTTGGAGTTATGTTGGAGGAAGATCTAATGTGAGAGATGTGGTATGAAGTGTCATAAATCTACTCTCTATAGAAGAAAACCCAAGAGGAAGCATGGGTCTTTGTCAAAGTCTCTATATCATGATAGATATGTTTTTAAAAATCCATCTTCCCCTAAGGATGAGATGTTGGAATCTGATAAGTTTATCCCTCATGTACATAATTTTAAAGACAAAGGTATAATGGTGGATAAGCCCATGATGAGTGGTCCCTCTAATATCAGGGTTGATTTTGTCAAGGAGATTACATCCAATGATGGTCATTCTATTACTACCACTAGATTAGTTGAGACTGGAAAAAATGCAAACCTCTCTATTACTGGATCTCTTACTTGTACTGCCCCTCCAAATATAAGCATTAATGGTAGTCTTGGTGTAGGTTATATACATGATGAGACTGTTTATTTGAATCCTAACACTGGTCCTCCTCAATAGGTTTAATGTCATCAGGAAATACAAAATCTTTTAACTCCTCTACTATATCTGGGAAGTGGGGTGACATCTCCGAGGCAGAAGGGATATTAGCAGGTAGATGTGGTCCTACCACTTTCAAAGATGCACTAATTTCTAGAAAATGGAAGGTTGATGATTCTTTGGACATCACTTCTTTTCCCTAGAAGAGAATTCAAAGTATGGACTGCACTAATACACCTCACATTATGTCTACTTGAACTTCTATATTATCAGCCAAGTTCAATTATGATATTCTTAAGATCTTCAATTAGGGTAAGTCTCAATCTGAATGGGAAACTTCTGATGGGTCTGATTATGGGAATGATATGTTTTGTTATGATATGAAACTTTTTTCTTGATGGATGAGGGCAAGTCCCTTTGTTTGACCCTTCTCATCTCCTATGTAATTTTTTATTTTATTTAATAAATATTCAGAAGCATAGCTTCTGGCTCGACTTACTGGTTAATAATTAACTAAAATAAATGATACTATAAATATTAAAAGTGAAATATATTTATTCAATTATTGTCATTAATTATTTATGTTTACAAATATATAATTCTATATATATTTAAAATTAATATAATTTAATTCCAATTTTGTTTTGATATTTGAAAAATAAAATAAATAAATAATTTCAAAATTGACATTATTGTTTTTTTACAACAAATGATAATATATTAAATGATTTACAGTTAATAAAAATCCTATATTCTAAAAAGTGATTTTTAAGTGTTAAAAAATATTAAATATAGTATATTAATAGACCAATTGATCTTTTATAATTAACATATAGACCCATATAATGTAAAAACATTGTTAACACAGTTCGGGTTTAAGTTGTGTTATTGAATGTCACATGTTCATATTTTAAAATTAATCTCCAAAACAAATGGGATTTTTATTTTATAACTTATCTATAATATTAATAATTCAATTAAAATATATTTTATAACAAATCTCACTTTTTTTATTCTTAATGGTTAAATTACATAGGTTAGAAAACTAGATTCTTTAATAAAAACCAAAATGATAAAATTGGGGATTCTTAGAAGTTAACGAACCAAATTATTAGAATTTATATTTTTTTGTGTCATGGAGGTCTACATAGACCATGATTTCCATTTATTAAATTATTTTCCCAATTTTGAGGCACATTAGGTAAGGTAGACCTCCTATTAATGAATAGATTTAGGCATTTTCAAGAGTGCGACTCCCCCTCTACTATAAGAAGCCAAGCACCATACCCCTTACTAAGACCTATCTAGCCACCTAGGATAATAAAAACTCTACCCAAATAGTGCCCCAGCATCCCTCCCATAGAACTAGAATCCTCCCATTGTAAATGAATGAATCCAAGGAATCATTTTGGTACAAAACAAAAGGAGTTACCCGATTAAGAAGTAACGTCTTCTCTCAAGATCTCTTGTATCATTTCCATTCTCCAACCACTCAAATATCCGTATTATAAGATTATATAACAAAATAATTATACTAAATATAAAAGTGTGTTATTATGTAAATTGTTAGACCAAAAATTACACACATATTCATCTAATTGGTAAAGAATGTATTGTTTATGTGTACGGTGAACTACGACCTCACAAAGCGAAGATCATTCATTTTTCCTTTACCACCTATCATGGTGGTCATTATGATGGAAAACCTATTTATATATGACATATACGAAATTTATTATTTCTTTATACTAATTTAATACTTTTATAACACATACCTTTAATACTTCATGTTTTGCGTTAATACGATAACATCGTTTCATGAAGTCTGAACTATCACCCCCTCGAAGTGTTGTGATTTGTTCATGCTATACATAGAATGTATTATGGATGATTTTTATAATACTATGTAACATATATAACATATATATGATACTGTAATTTTAATAAAAATTTGTATCATTTATTTTGCATTATGTTAATAAAACAAGGAAATGAATATAGTGTTCATTAAAACGTATGACCTATTGTCTCCATTAACGATGCACTTAATTTATTATCTCCAAATATTATGAACTATTTAAGTGAATATATACTGAATATATAAGATAATTAAATCATGGTTTACATTATGATGATTATGAAATCATTTTAAATAAATAGGAACAAAAAGTAACAAGTCAAAACATAGTTGAGTAAACTAGGCAATTAACACCCATGATTGTAAAAATAATGAAAGAGTGTTAACAAAAGGGTAAAAAAATATTATTATTAGTTAATATATGATATTATAAACATTATTATGGTTATTTTATAAGTTATTAACATTTTATTAATCCACTATTTAGGAAGATAAATACCACACATCAAATGGAAGGCTAATGTAAGTCATTTCATCTCAATTTACATTCTATTGAGGCTTATTTTTGTTATGAACCAATTAACTTTTATATATTGTATGTACTACCATTTTACATGTTATATCACCAATATACTTACTCTCATGATATTTTATGTTTTATTTATTTCATGGAGAATTATTATTTGAATGTTACAACACGGTATGAGACACATTGTAATGGTTAAAAATTGTTTGTCCATAAGAATGTTCTAATGTCAGAAACCCTTGTTGTTACTTATCCTCATCTGATATAGTTTTGATAAATCCATATTATTTATTAACAATGGATATATGATAAGGAATAATATTTATTAATTAAATTTATTATTCAATTTGTGTAATGTTTTGTACAGGTAAGACATGGGTTGAGAACTGTTTATGGTAAGCCCTACAGGTTGGCGACCAGTTAATGAAAGCCCCTTGATGCATCGATAGTGTCATGGAATAAAGTTAGGTGAAAAACTCTTCACATTTGTAAATATTATGATTTAAAATGTCTTGTTAATGTTAATGATAGTATATTTAAGGTTGGATAATATAAATTAGTTAGTAACTAGTATGTTTTAAACTATCTTGTGAAAGGTCTTAAAGGCAATGGTTCCATGTACCTAAGAAACAAGGAATCCAACAAATAAGAATTTACATTATTGATAATTTAGTTATTATCATTATTTATCAATGAGATTTGGTGTTGAAATATCTATTTATTTACTTCTTTCTTATTTTATAGATTATTTTTATGTGTTTAATTTTTTTACCTTTCCATATTAATATTGCCTTATTTAGTTATTTAAATGGCATGAAATACCAGTTATTTACCTCTACATGTTGGTTTATTTCTATTTATTACTTATTTATTTCACTTTAACTACCCTTATTGATAATTTGAGGTCACCCTTATTATTTTTACTTTCCCTAGGTTATGATGAAGAAATATTTGAATAAGTTTCCATGCATTCTATTTTTTTATTATTTATCATGTTTGTATTTTCTATTTAGCAATGTCTTATGGGTACCATGTATTTAGTCTGGATTTTCAAGACTGCTAAATTGATTATTCCTTCAGGATTTGTTTCCTTGTAATCATACCTATGTAAAAAAGTAATGCACCAGCTTCGGGCTTCTGGGGTTGGGGTGTTACATGTAACTTACCCATTTTCAAATAACCACACTTTTTATAAAATAAATGTAGGATAGTTAAAATTTTTCATATGTAATTTTACACCTAGGAAATATGGAATTTAAAACCATGTAAATAAATCTAAAACACCATTTACCCCTCTTTCCTAATTTTTTCATGAAAAACAATTTTCATAAATAACCACTTGGAAAACCATTTTTTAAAACTAATTTTAAAAATAAAAAAAAAACAATTTTTCATTTTCTTTAAAAACACATTAAAAATATTTTAACATAACCCATTTGAATGTCAACCAGAACACACTCATGGTGATACATAAATTGAACATAGACACCCAAGAATCAAGGATACAATATCTAAGATAATAATTGAATGTTGTTCCAATAATAAAACAAACTATGGGAGTGAAATTGAATAATAAAAAATTCCCCTAATGTTTCTTGAGAAAGACCTACCATAATGAGAATTTTCCCCATGATCTAGTAATGGATAACTAGACTAATGATAAGGAACCCCGGATGGAACTACTGAACTTGTTTTCATCCCCAGTTATGGAAATCCAAATCTAGTAAACAAGTGTCATTGTATACTTTATTATAATGGTATAAGATAAAAGGGATCTCACTAAACAAGATTGATCAGTTTGTAAGTCATAGAAAACTAGACACATACTTGATTTCTATATTACATTAGAAATAAAAAAACATTGCATAAGAAAAATTATTTGATCCTTAAAATAATTCATAATATAATTTTTAAATATTGGAAAATGGAAAACAAATAAAGGGTGATCCCCGATGCTTTGTGAGGGTTACCTAAAATTGAAGCTATCATGAGTAAATAAGGCATAATCATTATGGTAGAGTGGATAATAAAAAAATTCAATTAAATTAATAACTTGAGTTCAATGAAAATACATGGATAATATCAATATAAATATCAAATTGATAAAGGAAATTGAATTCGTGATAAAGAAAATCAATAAATCTGGACATTTAGAAAACATACATCAAGGCCTCAATAGTCTTATCAGGAATATTACCATCAATTCCTTGTCAAAGAAATCATTCTTAATAAATGGGTAGGTTTAAACTAGATAACCATGTAATAAGGAATGTATAATAATTTTTGATGAGAGATATAAATGTATTGAGATAATATCTATATCTGAGGACACCTATCACTTTCATATCTAATGCATTCATTATATTTTGAATAATCAATACAATTAATTATGAAAATTTCTTATAAGTCAATAATTATCTATATTTAATTATGAATACATAACATTAATATTTACCCAAATAATAAAATACCCTCTTAAAAATCTTCCTTCAACTCATACCACATATAGAAATGCTATACAATTAAGTCAACATTAGATTAGTGGAAATTATCCATGATACATAAAATATTTAAATGGAGGACAAATTAATGTTCAAGGGAATTTGATCAATAAAAATTTAATGAATAAAAAACCATAGATCAGTAAATGATGAAATAAGACCAGAAACTCATCTGAAAAAAGGTGTTGTAGTTAAACCAACACTTTTGAAAATAGAAAATAAAATAGGAGAAAGAAAATTAAAAAAATTCCTTTCAACTTCTTGTGAGAACAAAGTTATAAATCACTTTCAAAATAATTTTTATTCCCTTAAGAATATATTAACCTTTTCTCTGTTATCATTAAAAATAAAAATTACATGAATATTGAGAAAAATATTTTCTTTAAAAATAACAATATAAAATTGTAAATTAATATTCAAATTAAGGAACAATCATGATTGTGAAAAATTCTCTATATTGAGTAAATAAAGATTCCTTCTATACTTTTAGTTTAAAATAAAAAGTACCAAATTTAGAAAATGAAAAGAAGATTCATTTTAAAACATGGAAAATAAATTCAAACATGGTTGAAAAAGACATCAAATAATCATTTTAGTGTAAATAATAACATTCTTTGAAAATTTAAAATAATGCCAAAATGGATGAGAAAGAGTTTGAAGGAAGAGTTTAAAACATTATTTTTTCAAAGAAAGTCCCTTACTTATGGATTATTGATACAAAAAGACGATAAATGGAATATAAACTTGTAAAAAAAATATATTGAGTAGAATAAAATATATGTATTTTCCGAGAATATTTTCATATAGTTTTATCAACATAAATATGAACATAAACAATTCTGAATAAAATAAAATTGTAATATAAATCCCTCTCCAATTGTGTCTACTTAGTCATACATGGTTTATCCTCATGTATAATGAATTTAAATTTATTGAATACTTCATTATGATTTTTTAATCTATATTCAATTTTTCATGCTCTTTTTATAATAATTCGATATTCATTTATTGAATAGTTATTTCTTATGTCACACTCTTATGGTTGTTTGGTAAATTTCTCCAAAATTACTTTAGATTATTGACCACGGAAAAAGTTATTATGAAATGGTTTTATCATATGAAAAATTTTAATAACATTTTGATTAAAAATTTTATTAATTATATAAAATTTTAAAATCATCCACTCATGGTGGTAATAGGAAAATGAATCAAATCACTTCATGAAGATAATAGTTTACATGTATGCCCGAGTGATATTATAAATTTCTAACAAATGGAATGGTAAATAGGTAGATGATATATTATATTTATATGATAGGAATTATTTTATAAATGTAATATATATTAATTAATTAAATATTTATAACCATCCAAGTAAAATAGTGATGAAAAACGAATTACACCATTATGTAGAGATGATAAACTATATGTACACAGAGGAGATGTTTATGTTTTCCATAACATTAAATGGAGAAATAAAATACATCTAAAATAGATGTAAAAATATTATTATGGTAAATATAATGATTTAATTATGTAAATATGGTTATATAAGATTTATAGAAGGTTTAAGAAGAAAGTAACTATAAAAATCTTGGTATTAGTATATACCTCTTCTTTTTATAACTTCTTTAGCGTACACATTAACACTTATTAAACATGGAATTTTTTAGACCAAGAAATCTATGAAATTTTTAAGGATTTTAGGAAGTTATTTGATCTAGTTTGGTGTGTATAAGTGTTTTGAATAGTGTGTAAAAGAGAGGATAGGGGTTCTCTTGTATGAGTGAGGTTCACAAAAAACATGTTAATATATGAAATTTATTATATAATAAAGGTCTTAATTAAGTAAAGTGGCTCAAAATGTTCATTAATTTGAATATGATAAGGATAATTTTTAAATAAAACCGACAAATGAGGTTTAATAAAGGGTTTTGTTCCATCTTGAGGCTTTATTGATTTATTTTAACCCTTTTAAACACATTTTACCCTGAATCAAAGTGATAAATATTTATCATGGTTACTATTAATTATAAAAAAAATAAGTTGAATTTATTAAATAATCCTAATTATTGTGAATCAGAATATAGAATATATTTTACATGATTAAACTCCTCTAATTGAAAGAAATTACTTATAATATAATTCCATAAATCACAATAAGAACCATTTTTATAAAATTCATTTTATAAGTATAAAAATGATTTTATAGCATAAAAAAAATATAATTTTGATTCCAATTGAATTAATTGGATTATTTAAAATAAAAGGATTCTTATAAATCATTAAAAATAAATCAAAATAGAAAGTAAACTTGTAAATTATTTTATAATAGAGAAATACTAAAAACAATTTTTATTTGGACAAAAACAATACTTAGATTTCGATAATGTTAAGTTTATTTTTCTATGTTCAATATTATATTTTTCTATTCATTATATTATTACTTAAATACACACTTTTAATATATAAATGGTTTAATAATAATTATATTTATTCTTATATCATTAATATTTCATAAAATTGATTGTTGTTTTTTTAAAATATATTTCTTTTACTACTCACCCAAAAATAATTATTTCTAAAAAGTCAATAAAAATATCTCTAGTTTAAATTTGAGATGATGATTTAAATAAATAAAAAAATTAAAAATAAATTATTAAATTTGTGAATTTAAATTTTAATCACATTCTTGAATAAATTTATGTGCATTAGCTATTATTTATTTAGAAATAAAAGCATACTATAAAAAATTCTCTAGTCTTACATTCTACCCTCTTTAAAAAATGTTTTCTTTTAAATTTATAAAATTTCACTTAATTAATATATGATTTTATCTATTCTTCAAAACTTATTTAGGTTCCCATATTAACTCTTCTATTTTATAATTTCTCTAAAGTTTATTCACCAATAGAGTCGTCTGATTCCATAAAACATATTCTCTAGTGTCATGAATATTGAAAAAATATTTAAAGTAAGATAAATTAGGTTTAAATTCTATTTCCTAAAATGTAGGAACATGTGTTGTGTCTTAATTTTACTTCATTCATAAATATATATGGGAAATTTTATTAACTTTAATAAGGCTAGGTGGAATTACTAAATTGTAAGCCATAAATCCAATTCATTCCCAAATTTCAAAAGGCTTGATATACCAAATACATAGTTTAAATTTATTTCTAAGCCTTATAATATCTTTTTAGGGAGATACCATCAAGAAAACCTAATCCACTACTTGAAATTATTAACCCTTCCTTTGGTTATCCATATAGCACGTTTTCCCTCTTTGAGCTGCTTTGATATGACTCTAAAGAGTCTTTACATTAACATTTGTCACCGCAAAATGTTTTGGGACTAAAATATTAATTTCACTAACTTCATCACAAAAACATTGTGCATGAAATATTTTCCTATACAATGCTTCATACAGTTTCATTTAAAAGTTTTAATGAAACCGATTATTGCATGAAAATTCTATAAAAGGTAAATTCTAATCCCACAATCCTTGAAAGTTAAGTGTAAATGACCTCAATATGTCTTATAATGTCTAAATAGTTATTTCATTCCATTAATCTATCTAATAATGATAATTAGTTATCAAAATTTTCATATATTCATGAGCCTTTTGATGACACTTCCATAATTTCTAGGTAAATGATGGGTCATGATCATAAAAATAGGTATACCATGAAGTCTCAGAAATTCATTAATATAGATCTACATGAGGTGACCATGAGGCATATCGTACCTTATAGTGAGTAAATGTGATGAATTCTTATGGTGATCAACAATAACCAATATGACATCATTATTTCTTAGATTCTTTGGTAATACATTAAAAAATTCTAAAGTAATATCATCCCAATTTCACATAAGAATAGATATTGGATGCATGAATCAATAAGGATATCATATCTTAACCTTTACCTATTAAAAAAACATGAATCATGATTCATAGTATATAGTTTACCATTTCATATTTTCTACTAAAATAATTCCTTCATATCTGGATACATTTTGATGCCACATAGGTATATATAGAAATTTATGAAATCAGTTTCATCTAATAATTATTTTTTTTATCTCAGGTACTAATAAAACATATAGCCACTTTCCAAATATAAGTATACCATCTTCATAGGTTAATTATACCATCTTCCGATAATTCATTAGTTTGATTTTATATTGAAAATTAGTATCACAAAACAGAGAACTTTTTTAGTCTATAAGGATGGTTTAGAAATCATTTAGAGTATATTTTATGTTTCCCATTCTTTATTTATTCTCATATCTAGAATTATTAAATCCATTAATATGGGATCTTTTTCAATCTACATTATAGTCAAAACACTATGATATTTCCTTCTTAATGCATCAACATCCTTATTTTCCTTCTCAGTGTGGTAGTGAATTGAGAAATCATAATCCTTGAGTTTTTATGACCTTTAAAGTTTCCTTATATTGATCTATTTCTATGAGGAGATATAATTTAATTTTTTTTATTCATATATATATATTTCACACTTTTAACCATAAAGAAAATGACTTCATATATTCAATATAATTATTATAGTTTCTAGATCAAGATCATGGGTTAGATAATTATATTTAGGAATCTTCAACTTCCACGATTCATAAGTAATAAGTCAATCATCTTTCATAAGGTAATATCTAATTATCTTATTTTATGCATCACTATATATCACAAATCCATCCATTCTTGATGATTAATTTAATATTGTTTCATTTACCAATCTCATCTTTAATTTTTAAAGACATTTTTATATTATTTTTACCATATAAACTTAACCACTTTTTGTATAAACTTGGTTAATGGGTAAGTTATTAAAGAAAATTTTCAATCAAATCATCATTAGTAACATGATAATCTAAGGAAAAAACATTCCTCATTTATATTTATTGGAATTTTCAATTCCATCACCACTTTTATCTAGAAATGATCAACTAATATTCCATCCTTATAAATAATATGATAATAGAAATAAACTTCTTGAATCCATAATTCACATTTTTTTTAAAATTTTCTATATAAAAGTGTTTCTTAAAGAGTATCAATTCTTATTCACAAATTCCTTTTATGATCATCATATATTTTAGAGTATATCAAGATATCATTAATAAATTCTACAATTTAATTATCAAGGTAATCCTTTAATACTATATTAACCATATCTACAAAAATTGAGGGTAAATTAGTCAATCCATAGGGAAATATTGTAAATTTAATTATTTATATACCTTGTATGAAATACAGTATTTGGAATATCATTATTCAATTCTTTTATGTAATGATACCCAAAAAGAATATGAATATTTAAAAAATATATTGTTCCTTGAATTTTATCAAATAATGCACAATACAGGGTAGAGGATACTTGTTATTTAGGGTAATATAATTTATTTCCCTGTAATCGATGTATAATCTCATAGACCTATCTTTATTCTTAATAAAAGAGAGGTTACCCATAGTGAAACACTTGGGTGTATATATCCCTGATCTTAAAAATTATATAGTTATATCTTTAGTTTTATTAATTTCACCATGTTTATCCTATAGTGAGTCTTAGATATTGGTTTTCAATAAATATTTTATTAATAAAAACTCAACTTCTCACATAAGTGGATTTCCTCACAGTTCTTTTGAAACAAAAATTAATATATTCCTATAAAATAGGTACATCCTATATTCTAAAGATACCTTTCAAACCCATTGGTTTGTTTTATCTCTTATTATCTAATAATTTCATTAAGGAGAGCTACTAGAGGTGGATCTAGAAATGATTTAGATGATGAATTTATACTTATGAATACAAGGGATTCTATATCTCCATCATGAATCATAATCTATTTATCTTGGAATCAAAATTTCAATTTATAATTTGAAGCACAATCCATACCAATGATTATATCAATTTCAAATATAGGTATAACAATAATTTTTTCAAATATGGTATGTTTATGTGTCATAATGGGAACTGACTAACACATCCATGTTGAAATAGGATTTCCACTAGGAGTATTTATTGATAAATATCTTATTAAGGTGATACTAAACTATATATTTTTCCTAGAAAACATGAAAGATATAAAAGAGTGTGAAGATATATAAATAAAAAAATAATTAGTGAAATTTTAGGTTATGATCAAAATACTCGCGACCAAATCTTAAGGAACAATAACCTTTGTTGTAGTAATCGCAGAAGCTTGAAATTTCTCCCTTGACCGTTTTAGAGGAAAATTATCTTAATGATTTTTGAAAATGGTTTAAATAATTCCCCGTATCTTTATATCTAATATACTGGATTATAATAGTTTCTTTTTTTTTCTGTCTCATTAATGAGCCTTATGACTCCATTATCTATAGTTTAATTAGACTCTTATTCCTATTAATTAGGCACTTGAGTGATTATTTATAGAATTACCACATGTTGAAAATCTCATCTCCCCTTTATTCATATTTGACAGGTTTATTTTTTCTTATTGATTAGTTGACCTCTTCTTTTCTTCATTTCCCATAAATATTTAAGGTATATAAAATTATTTCTCTATCTTTATAGAACATGATACTATATCATCATACAAGGAATGTTTTTGAGAAATCAATTCCCTTTGGTGACTCAGTTTAAGAACATAATATAAATGACCAATATTGATTTATAGATTAAATATATTGTTCATAATAAACCAGGATAAAATTGTAAATCTAGCCTCATACTCTATTATAATTTCTTCTTCCATATATTTTAATGTGAGGAACTTCCTCTCCATTTCAGCTCTCTACTCTTGAGGAAATTATTTCTTAATTAATATCACTTTAAAATTTCTTTATTTCATACTTTTTATATCATCAACCTATTTTTTGTTCAATATCAATGATATCCATTGATCAATATCTCAATTCTGATAATATAGTGCTAGAATAATATTTTCACTTTCATCGCTTCCCAAGGTTAGAAAAATATTTTCAAGGGACATAAGCCATTGTTCATCTACCAATGGATTAGTGGTTCCATTAAAAAGTGAATGCTTTGATAACCTTATTTGATCCATCATAGGTGAATCTCATTTTAGAATAATAGGTTTCAACTTATGGGTAAGGTTAATCATCATAAATTGAGTTAGCTTACTAACATAGCCATGAATTTCTTAAATTCCAAAACCTATTTTATTGGCTTAATTAGTAGAGTAATCCATACATTAAATATGGGTATTGATTACCTTCCTTCTGCTAGGTATCATCTCTATACATTGGAACACACTGATCTAGAGCATTTTATTCATAAATATTGAGTAATTAAATAAAAATCCAAATGAAGGTAAAATTTATAAAATAACCTAAGGGATTATCATAATTATCAGGTTATCTATGTTCATTTAAAATATTGTTCCCAAGGTTCCTACTAAATTTATTTTGATACCAAATGTAACAACATGGCTCTAATATAATAGATTCAGTTCTTAATTTCTTTTACTGGTAAAAGATACAAGGGATCTCACTATGCAATATATATTTGTTGAATAGAATTAGAAAACTAGATACATACATGATTCCTATATTATATTTTAAATATAAAAGCACAACATAAGAAACATTTTTGAATCCTTGAAATCATTCGTAATATCATTCTTCATGAATTCATAATATATTTATTCATAGCATGGGGAAAGGAAAAAAATATAGGGTTATTTTGGATTCATAGTAAGTATTACATATAGTATAATATATCATGATTAAATAATGAATAATTAATATGGTAGAGATGATAGTCGAAACACATTCCATTCAGTCAATAACTTGAGTTTAATGAACATATATGGCTAATATTAACTAAGAAATCACATGGATAATGTAAGATGAGTTATTATTAAAGGAAATGAATAAATCTAGACATTAATAAACTTTCTATAAAGGCCCTGATCAAGTTATAGAGAATCATTCTTTTATGGTCTCAGCTAACATATTGTTCTTAATAAATGTGTTTGTGTAAATGAGATACCCATCTAATATAGAATGACCACTATTTTGTCTCATAAGAAAAATTGATCGACTGGGGGGCTATCTAAAACTAGGACCCAACCCTCAATTTAAAATCCAATATATTCCTTATATTTTTAATTATCAATACAATTAATTCATAAATATCTTATAATCCAATAATTATCAATATTCAATTAGGAATATAGAACATCAAAATTTTCCCAGTACACGAAATAACATTATTAATAAGATTCCTTTAACTGAGACTATATATATAAATAGTATATAGTTAAGAAAAAATTATATTAGTATAAATGATCCATGATACTTAAAATATGGATTTTAATATATTAGTTTCATTTAATTTTCCCAAATAAAATCTGAGCCCAGATAATCCATAGTAAAATGAGATTTTAAAGGAAATCCATTACATTGTGTCTCTACCTTGTTGTACATATTTAAAACTACAATATAATAAATCTAAATTTATTAAATGACTTATTAATAATTTTGTATCCATATTTAACATTTACTTTCCTTTTATAATCATTTTAAATTTATTCATTGAATAGTTCTTGTCTATATCAACCACTTAAGGTTGTTCGACAAATTTCTACAAAATTACATTTATATATTGACATTGGTTATAGGGGTTATGAAATTGTTAAATCATATATGTAATGTTAACAGTTAAATTAATATATCTTTTATTAATTATATACAATTTAATAATCATCCATGCATGGTTTTAATAAAAAAAAATATCACATCACCTTTTGGAAGTTGTAGTCCACATGTATGGATATAGAACATTATCATTTTCCAACCGATGGAAGGTTGAGAAGGTAGATTATATATTTTAATTAAATAATAATTATTTAATAAATTTCATATATATTAATTAATTCCATATTTATAAACATCAAATTGATACATTGATTAGAAAATAATTACACCATTATATCAAGATGGCAGGTTGTACGTATGCATGAGTGATGTTTTAATTTTCCATAACACGGAAATGAGATTGAGAATGGATGTAACATTACCATAAAAACATAATATTATGTTTAATATAATTATTTAATTTTTTTAATATTGTTATTGAATATTTTTAGGAGGTTTAAGAATAAAGGAACATGAAAATGTTTGGTAGGATCATGTACCTCTTCTTTCGGTAACCTCAATTGACTTATGCCTTAAGACTTATTTAAGTGGTCATTTGGTAAGGAAAAAAACTATATGATGTAGGGAGGTATGTTTTTAAGGAATTTGTTTAGCGATTGGTTGAGATAAGTGGATGAATTAGTGTTCAAAATAGAGGATGGGGGTTTACTTTTATAAGCGAGGTGGCTGGAAAACTTCTAAATATTTTCAAGATTATTATAAGATATATGTATTACTCAAGTAAAGTGTCTTAAAATTTCTATATATTAAAATATTATAAGTTTAAGGTCAAAATAAAACTAATAAATTCTTTTTTGGAATTTTTTTAGTGTTATCATTAATCTGTATCCCTTTATTTTAACCCTTTTATCTCATGTTACCCTTAACCAACATGATAAAATTTTACCATGGTAACATTTCATTATGAAAAAAAATTAAATTAAAATTATTATCTAATATTAAATATTTTTATTTAAAATATGGAATCCATTTTACATGATTCAACTACTCTAAGTGGTATAAATTACTTTTAATATTAGTTCACAAAAGTCATTGAAAAACATTTTTAGAAAAATGTTTGTTTTACGAATAAAAATGATTTTACAACTAAATAAAATATAGTTTTGATTAAAATGGTATTAATTGGATTATTTTAAATTAGAGGATACTTATTTTTAATTATAATAAAACCAAAAATGAAATTATTTTGTTAGTAATTAAGAGAGAAGAACTTACGATGAGTTTTTTGTACAAAAACTTTACATTGATTTTCAAAATGTTAAGAAAACATTTATAAGTTAAAAATTATATTTTTATATGAATTATAATACTTACTCAATATATATTTATTATATCAAAATTGTTTCATAAAAATTTATGTTATTATTATATCATTATAATTTCATAAAAGTGTCAATTTTGTATAAAATTGGTATTTTCCACTATTAACCCAAACAATTATTCCTGAAAACCCAAAAAAAATCACCCTATAATGATTTTGATAGGATACATTCAAAAATAAATTCATTTCATCAAATTAAATTTATATTTTTTTATTGAATTTAAGTGTAAATTACATTCCAGAATTAATCTCTGTACATTGTGATATTGTTTCTTTAGAAAGAATAGATTAATTTTATAATTGAATATTATGTGTTACTCTGAAATGCCCATAATATTATCAAAAAATAAATAACTTAAGTGATTCTTTGTTATCACGGGATAAAAATGGTTGTTATCTTATACAAACCCATACCCCTCTTGGTCTAACCGATGAGGTGTATTTGGGAAAAATTACCTAGAAAAACCCCTACCACAAATAAGAGATCGCTCTTATACAAGACTCCTACTATCTACATATTACCCCCATCATATGTCAAATAGAGGTGAGGAATAATAAACCATCCCATGGGTCAAATATAAATTATTATAAATAACTCATTCCCCACTAGCTACTCCCTCACAAGAAGCATCCACTTCTATATCCATGCATATTAAGTATATAAGGATACAATATTAGAAAAAATTATCTATGGAATAAGAAGACACTATAAGCATAACAATAGTCAAAGAAGGCTCAATAGGGTGTCACATATTTATAAAAAACATTACTTAAAGTTCCAAGTGTGCTTTGAAAAAGTATGGGTGAAGCCAAGCCATTTTCACAACATTTGAAAACAACATTTCAATGTTCATAAAAAATTAATTATCAAACTAAACTTTGAAAGTTAATTTGGAAATAAAACTATTTAAATTAAGTAAATTTTTAAATAACACACCCATTTTGAAGGAATTAACATGGAGTTATGAACTTTTTCATAAAACCATACTCCCTAATTAAAAAGCATTTCAATCCACAAGGAGACCCTACAGCATCAACACTATTTAAATAGAATAAGGTTATATTCTATTTTTTTTAAAATTTTAGTGTTAAATATTCATAAACATTATTTAAAGACAAAACCATTGTCAAAAACCCATTTAAAATATTTTAACAAGAAAAAATTAAAAAACATTCAAGAAATTTATAACATGAATCAAAAGATATTTTCATCAAAAAACTACCTAATTTCAAGAAAAACCTTTATATACCCATCACCTTCAATGGATAATTCACAACTGAGATAATAAAAAACCTTTCCAAACATATACAACCCATTTCCACATCAATAGAACCTCCTAATACCCAAATCAAAACCAAAATAATAGTTAGAATTTATAGGAGTGATAAAAACTGAAGGATAAGTTAAAGAGAGAAGAGAGGAAGAGAAAATGAGAAGATATAAGGGATTCCCCACTTGAAATATGAGTAATATGAAGCTCAAAATCGAGCAGTAATAATGGATAGAGCTCCCTCAATCAGACACCATGTTCGGTTGAGCCAGAGGAGAGAAAAGGTAGGGCTGACTAACATTTTATATTGGAACATCTATCTGTACTTTATTTTTTATCTTTTTCATATGTATCTCCTTGTATATATTATTTATCCAGTGATTTTTATAGTAAAAATCCAACAACTACACCTCTAACACATCTAAAATTTCTTTATACTTCAAAGAAACTAAAATTATTCCTTCATTGGGTATAGTGGATGATAATTCTTATGTCTAAACAAAATAAGTAATATAGTAAAATAAGTTTTCATTTTCTCATAATACACTTTTCAATCAGAAACATTTTCTATTATGTCATACTTATAAATTATTCCCTCCCTTTCTATATAACACCTGAGATTCAATTATAGTAGGTAATCAATTTCTTTTTAAATAAACTATATCATAATGCACATAGATTTATTAAAGAATGTAATTAAATCATAAATTTGAAAATTTTAAAAATATAATTTTATGAAATTAATTTCATTTTTTAAATTATCATTTCAAGGTTATCTTAGGATTAATTTTTGAGATTTTTAGAAATAATTGATTTTTAGGTGAATAGTGAAAAATACCAAATTTACAAAATTGACAATTTTATGACATTATAATGATATAATAATAACGTGAATTTTTTTGAAATGTTTTTTTCTAGAAAACAAATATATCAAATAATTAATATAATTCATATAAATATATAATGTTTAAGTTTGAAATATATCCTTATCATTTTTGGAACCTAAGTAATGTTTTGGAACAAATAAAAAACTGTTTTTGTTATATTTTTTAATAAAGTATTTACAAGGTACATTTAGGTCTTTGTTTGGATTAAAAGAAAACTAATTCTAATTTTATTTAACATAATTTAATTTATTCCATTATAATTAATATTATATTTTTTAAAATTCATTTTTATACATAAAAAGGCATTTTTTGAAAAACCATTTTTCATCATGTTGTTTTGGGTTTGTTTCTAAATTAATTTAAATCAATTATAGAAATTAAATTAAATAAAATGTATTACATATTTTGATTCATAATTTTAATTTTTTTTAATGATTCCAATTTCATTTTTGTTTATTATGAATAATAACTTGGTTAAAAAACTCAATTACCACGGTTAGAGTTAAAACAAATAAAAGGGTAAAAACTAAAATAATAAGATAATAAATAACCTAAAAAAGATATCTAAATACTAATTTTTTCATAGTTTTTCCATATATCATATTCTACTCTAGTATAAATAATTTAGGATCCATTTTTCATGAGTAACATATTAATATATTTTGATCTTTTGAAAAAAATCAAGTGTGTCCTCTCCCTCACTTATAAAAGGAAACCACTTATCCTCTCCTCTACACACATCAAGAGCCTCTTATCTTATAAAATACGTACTTAAATACTTTTATAAAAAACATTATCATTTACTATAGATATTTAAATGATTATAATACCATCCTAGAAAGGCTTAATGTGAATGTTAATGGAGGTCTCTCAATGAAGTGGTAATCAGCTTACCCGAATATTTCAATGTTTTTTCCTTCTTATACCCCCACTTTACTTGGATAGTTATAAAGATATAACTAATGAATATAAATAATATTCAGGACATAATTATAATTATATAATTTTAATATATAATTTACCTTATTATCCTTTAACTAATTAAGAAAATGTTAACACCGCACATGCGTATGTGTGGACTACCACCTCCATGAAGCGATGTGATACATTTTTCATGTTCCTATTTAAAGAATGATTATAAATATTTATATATTTATTATATGTGATATTTATATAAAATGTAAATTTAGATTCAATATATAGTAGTATAAAAATTTATTAAATAATTTATTAAGAACATTTTTTATCCAACTTCTATTTTTTATGTTCCATTTACAATCATTTTAAATTAATCTATTGAATAGTTCTTATCAACCATGACGACTGAATATTGTTCAGTAAATTTCTCCAAAATTTATTTGGAATACTATCCTTGTTTAAAGGAGTTATGAAATGGTTCCATATAATCTATAATGTTGATAACTCCATGAATATAGTTTTTATTGATTATATACAATTTAGGAATCATCCATGTGTGGTGGAAATAAAAAAATGAATCACATCACTTTATAAAAGTGGTATTCCACACGTACGAATAGAAAACATTATCACTTTCCAACATATGAAAGGGTAATAAGGTAGATGATATATTATATTTAAAGAATAATAATTATGTAATAAATATCACAAATATTCATTAATTTCATATTTATAACCATCCAATTAAAACATTAACGAAAAATAAATTACACCATTACCTGGAGAGGGTAGTCTTACGTATGCACAAGTGATGTTTTCATTTTCCATAAGATGGAAATGATCTAAATAATGGATATAAAATTATAATAAAAGCATACTATTTTGTTGAATATATTTATTTAATTCTTTTAATATGGTTATTGAATATTTTGAGGAGGTTTAAGAATAAATGAACTTGAAAATTCTTGGTAGGAACATATACCTCTTCTTTTTATAACCTCATTTGACTTATGCCCTAGTCATTATTTAAGTGGTCTTTTGGTTAAAACATAACCTATATGTTGTGGGGAGTTATTTTGGTATGGTAAATTGGTAGGTATTGGTCGAGATATGTGGATCAAGTAGTGTTCATGATAAAGGATAGGGGGTTGACTTTTACAGGTCAGGTGGGTGGAAAACCTATAAATATTTGAAATTTTATTTTATATTATATGTCTTACTCAAGTAAAGTGTCTCAAAATTTTCATATATTCAAATATTATATTCTTGAGTTCAAAATAAAAATAATAAATGTTTTTGATGTAAGATTTTTGGGTTATCTTGAATCCTTATACCATTATTCTAACCATTTTAATTCATTTTACACTTAACCAGAGTGGTAAAATTTTACCATGGTTACTCTTCTTTATGAAAAAAATTAAGATAAAATTATTACATGATATAAATTATTATTATTTCAAATATGGAATAAATTTTATATGATTCAAATTTTATAAGTGTAATAAATTAACATTAAAATTAGTTCACAAAATGCAACAAAACCCATTTTTAAAATAATGTTTGTTTTATGAAAAAAACAAACTTACTACAAAATAATAAAGTTTTAATTAAAATATGATTAATTGGATTATTTTAAATCAATGGATACTTAGTTTTATTTAAAATAAAAACAAAACCGAAATTAAAATTTTACATTATTAATAGATAAGAACTAAATTTAGTTCTTATTTGAAAAAAAATATTACTTTGATTTCTAAAATGTTAAGAAAGATTTTCTAAGTTCAAAATTATATTTTTAAATGAATTATAATACTTATTAAATATATAGTTACTCTAGAAAAAATATTACACAAACATTAATCTTATTATTATATAATTATAATTTCATAAAAGTGATATTTTTGAATAAAATCGGTATTTTTCACTATTCACCTAAACAATATTTCTTAAAAATCTAAAAAAATCACCCAATGAAAATTTTGATAGATTAATTTTTAATATTAAGTTCATATTATTAAATTAAATTTATAATTATTTTTAAAATTTATTTATAAATCACATTCCTAAATAAATCTATGTTCATTGTGATATTGTTTCTTTAGAAAGAAAAGCTTACTTTTTACAATTGAGACTTACTTGTTACACTAACAGGACTATTGCACAATCGAAACATAAATTACCTAGAAGATTATTTTCTATAATTTTATAAAAAATGGTTTATAGATCATATAACCCTATATGGCTCTTGGGATAACTTATGAGGTGTATTTGAAAAAAATTACATAGATAGACCACTACTGGAAAAAGTGATAGATCTTATACACGTAACCAGCTATCTACATATGACTCCCATGAAAAGTCAAATGGAGGTGAGGAAAAATAAACCATCACATGTATCAAATATAAATCATTATAAATAAGTCATGGACCACCTCATACACTATCTTATGAAGTATCCTATTTCTATCCATGAATATGCAACACCTAAGGATAAAATGTTCTAAAATATTACCTATGGAATCAAAATACACTATATGAACTACAATAGTCACACATGGCTCAAGAGGGTGTTACATATTTGTAAAAGAACTTTACATAATGTGCCAATTGGGTTTTTAAAAAGTGATGGGGAAGCCAAGACATTTTCAGACCATTTGAAAATAGTATTTCAAGGTTCTTTGAAAACTATTTATCAGTCTAAAATTTTAACGTTAATTTGGAAATCCACCTATTTCAATAATATTTATTTTTAAATGAAACACACCTTTTTGTAGTAATTTATATGGAGCTGAGAATCGTTTCTTAAAAACCAGACTTCCTAATTCAAAATCATTTAATGCCACTACGAGACCCCATAGCCTCAAAACCATTTAAAGAGAGTAAATTTCAATTATATTTGTTTTAAAAATATTCATTTTAATGAATCAAACAAATTATTTAAATCCAAAACGTGTTTCAAAACCCCTTTTGAAATATTTTAATTCCATTAGAAAATCCACTCAAGCATTTTGGAAAATACTTGTCATGGGATATGGGTCCATGCCAAGACTTTAAACCATTTTCAAAAAATTTAAAAATAAATAACGGGTTTTTGTATTAATATAGTTAAATAATTTACCATTTCAACACACATACCTTTTTAAAAGATCCAATAAATAATTATAATAAGCACTTAGTATGTGACAAATCCATCCTCATTGAAAAATTAATTTATAAAATAATTAAAGACTACTATGTCCCTAAAAATGATTCTAAATTCATAAAAAGAATTTAAAATCATACAAGAAAGTTATAACATGAATCAGCATAGAGTTACATTGAAATACCTACTTAATTTCAATAAGAACCTTTCGAAACCCATCACCTTTAATTAATAATGCACAACCGATACAAGAACCAACCTTCCCAAACATATGAGACCCATAGCCACATAAATAGAACCTCTTCAAACCTAAATCCAAACCCAAATAGTGGTTAGTGTTTATAGGAGTGAGAAAACCGAAAGGATAAGGGAAAAAGAGAAGAGAGGAAGAGAAAAAGTAGAAGATAGAAGGGCTTACCCACTTCGAATCTGTGGATGATGATGCTCAAAATAAAGGAGTAATAATGGAGAGAAATCCCTTACTCATACACCATGTTTGGATTAGCTAGATGAGAGGAAAGATATGGCCACCCCTTAAAATACTAAGGATGAGAAATGGTAAATTCACCAATTTAATGATATATAGTATGGCTGTGAAGTTTTCCAAATTGTATGCCAACTATATGGTGGACACTACCTAGAAAAACCAACCTCACATGGTTTGTATGCATGGTTTACAAACCATGGACTAATAGTGAAAAGAACCTCTATCAAAACTATATACTTGATTTCACACTTATCACATGATTTCTTATAACTATAAAAAATTCATGTCCTAGTACACCACTCCCAAAGAGACTCACACAATTTACCCTAGGCCGTACATAGTTTGGTCTAAACCATGCGGTATCCACGCAGACCAACCGTGCAATATAAAAAAACAGGAAAAGTACCAATGTAATGATATCCATACAGTTTCACCAAACATATGTGTGAAAACGTTATAATGGGGTAAAAATTATAGATTTACCATTTTTTGGCCTAAAAGATAACTCAAATTTAAATTACCCAATTATAAAATAAAATAATATAAAATAAAAGGTAATAATGAAATGTAAGTTTCAATATTCTCCCTACCCTGAAACTTTCATCCCCTATAAAGTCCATGCTCAAAAAATGGTAGCAGAAAAATGGGAAGAGTCTACCACTCCTTAAAAAGTAGAAGGATCAAGGATAACTCAAAAGGTCCTAATATCACAAAACAATTAGACAAGGTCTATTCTCTAAAATATCTACTAAAATACTCAAAAAAATTAGTAACATCAATAAAGAGTCAACCAGAAAATCAAAAAGTATTCTCTAAATGAAGGGAAATTAATGGAGTCTCCACACAATTTATGATTAACCTAAAAGGTGATTCATAACCAAGAATTATAAAAATTATATAATCAATAAGACATCCATGATTCAATAAATCCACAAATGAAACAACCAAATTACACTAACCATGGACATCCACAAATGAAATCATCTCCAAAAAAGAAGCCCTACCCATGAAACAGTAGGATAAACCAAGATCCAATGAACTGCAAATATCACAAGATCGGGTCACCATAATGATCCAAAACAATTAAATCCAAAATGACTAAAGGCCACGAAACCAGGTTACCGAAAAATCATTACATCTCAAAAAATTTCATGAATTGAAAAGAGACCTTTTTCAGTTAAGAAAAAATAATGGCTCTATCTTTGGATCATATAACAAAAAATGGGTGAACTAGGACCTCATATACGGGTAACCCTCTTATGGTAAACCCAACCATATTTAAACTGACTTCAGCGAGTGCATAATCTCAACTAGTAACATACTTGTTCCAATCACTTGAAGCATATGCCCAAGACTATTATACTACCCAAAAATGAGTCAAACATCATGTTTTACCCTCATTACAAGGACAACATCCCCAAAATATCTATAAAGGAAAAAATAAAAATGATCCATCATCATCTCATAACAATTACCACTCAAACAAGAGAAACCAAAAAAGAACCCAAAGGATCACACAAATGACATCCATATCTAAGATACATAGATTTAAACATATCGAGCACAAATTCCAAAAAATAACCATCACCTAAAAAAGCAAATAAAATCAGACCTCCTTAATTCACCCAAATAAATTTCCACATTTCACCGAGAATATTGTCTGGAAAAACCAGTGGCTAATACACCACCACACCATCAATGGGGAAAAAATGCTCACCCCTCTACTTAGATTCTAGAAATTCTCCATGAAAAAGGTAATAATTACCCTTAGAGATATAACACAAATCTAACTCAATACAATTATCAGAGTCATAATTTATATAAAACAAAACATCAACCCAACCTAGTCACGTTTCCAAAATCAATTCAAGTAGTATCATCTCATATGAAGGTAAAAATATAAAAAGACCAATCAAATAAGAAAATAAACATTATGAAATCACATTTCCTTAAAAAAAATAATCAAAGGAAAAAAATTCCTTCTACAAAAATTCACAGGTGTGTAAAAGCACCCAACCATTTTAGAACTCTTTCAGTTTATTTAAAATTAACAATTACCATGGAAATTTCAAAAATATTTAACCTAATTTTAAAAAAACTATAAAATTCATTATAAAAAGAATAATCCTTCCAATATTATGAAATATTAATATTTAAAATGTTTCAAAATAACCCCTCTCTCCTTTTAAAAAGGTTTTAATACATTTACATATTTATTTTCGTTAAATAGGAACAATCATTTTTTAAATCTACTAATGGGGTTTCAATTTACTTTACTATTAAAAACCAATGGGTTTTAAAACCCAAAACATTTATGAAATTCATAAATAAAAAAACCCATTTTGATTAAATAATTCCAAAATCCTTTCTAAAAAAGTCAATCCAATTTTATAAATAAGCCTTAAGTCTTAACTTCCACGAAACCGCTTTTTCATGAAATCCAAACCCATTTTTATAAGAGTTCCCCAAGGATCATTTAAAAAAATTTGTTAATAAGATAGAATCCAAAAACAAATCTCCGAAATAATCCTTAGAAGGAACTAGGGTTGTGGGAACCATCCCTCAACTTTAGTAATAAATACTCGAGCTGGAAATAAGGTACCTATGCCGATAGAATTTAACCGATCTTCTTCCTCAGTAGTCCTGTCAATATATTAATAAATAAATATCACAAGAGATACTTTGCTATGAAATTATATTGAAAGGTTGTTAGATTATAAAACCCCTAACCCTCTCTGTTTATCCAATGAGGTGTGTCCATGAAACATTCCGTAGACAACCCGTTACTATAAAATTTTATCTTTATCTCATATAGATAACATACTATCTACATATGAGTTCATTGATAAGTCAAATTAAGGTGATAAAAAATAAACCCTAACATGTATCAAATGAAAATCATTTGAAATAACTCACACCTAACCTCCTATACCCTCAAAAGAAATTACCCTTCCAAATCCATGCATAAGAACCATATAAGGACATAATGATATAAAACATCCCCTATGGGATCAAAATACACTATTTGTATAATAATAGTCATACAAGGATATATTTGGTTTCACATATTTTATAAAAACACCATACTTATAGTACTGATCGAACATTCCAAAATTTTCATAATAATCCAAGCAGTTTTCACATCATTTGCAAACCACATTTCCAATATTCTTTGAAAACCATTTATCAAACCACCCTTTGAAATCCAACATAGAAATTTAACTATTTACACAATTTTCTTTTTAAATAACGAACCCATTTTTAAAGGATGTTAAATAGTTACATACACTTTTTCACAAAGAATAACCCCCAATTAAAAAGCATTTCAAACCCGCATGACGCCCCATGATATCAAAAACATTTAAATAGAATGAAGCTCAAATACCTATATTTTACAAAACAAAAATTATAATACATCAAAAACATGATTTAAATATAATATTGGTCTCAAAAAACGATTAAAAATATTAAATACCTTTATACAATCCACTTAGACATTTTAAATTACACTTTGTATATACCATGGGTCCATATCAAGCCTTTAAACCATTTTAAGGCCCTTAAAAAACAAAAAAATGTGTTTACTATATTAATATAGTTCAATAAATAACATTTAAAAAAAATCACCCTTTTAAAAGAACCACTCCAGAATTTTCACAAGCACTTGGTATGTGACACATACATACCAAGTGTAAAATCAATTGGAAATCAATTAAAGAAATCTATGGGTATACATAATGATTTTAAATTCTAATGAAATCATTTAAAAATATAAAAATTATAATAGGAATTACAAAGTATTTCCATTGAAACACCTTACTTATTTCAAGATAAACCTTATGAAACACATCACCTTTAATGGATAATGCACAACCAAGCCAAGAAACAAACTTCTCAAACTTATAAAACATAAATTATTATCATTATAACCTCATAAAATTTTAATCCATACCAATGCAATGGTTAGGGTTTATGGGAGTGAGAAAAAACAAAGGAAAATAGAAAGATAGAAGAGGGGAATAGAAAAGAAGAAGAAATAATGGCTTGATCACTTGAAATATATAGAGAAAGAATCTCCAAATAAGTATGGAAGAAATAAGATAACACCCCAAAGAAAATCCAATGTTTATACAATCTAGATTATAGGAAAGGGATGAGAAATACAAAAAAATATTAAGGGTTAAAAATATAAATGTACCACTTTATTGAAAATTGGGGTTTTCACACAGTTTTCAAAACTATGAACCAATAGTATTCTGTCTACTAACCATGTGAAACCTCTCTATCAAAACTATAAACCTTCTTGCATACAAGTTACATGGTTTCCTTTAACTATGTGCAATATATGAACCAATAAACTAATCCTCAGGAGACTCGTACGATTTCCCCAAGGTTTGACATGGTTTAGACCAAACTATGTGCAACCCATGCATAGAAACCACAAAGTATAATAAACAACTAGAAAATACCTTATATAAATATTTCCACACAATATCTATAAACCATGCATGGAAATCAAGTATTTAGGGGAAAATTAAATATTTACCAAGTTTCAAGATGAATCTTCTTGGAAATGTAAATTACATAAAGATAAAATTTAATAATATAAAATAAAAGGTAACAGAGACATGTGGGCATCACAGTTCTAATAGAAAGCTCGATTATATGAAAGTTAAGATCATCAAGGGGAATAAGTAGATCAATTCTCAACTAATAAAATACATGAATACCCTGTATAATACAATCTTTAGGATTTTGTTTATTATATAGAATATAACCTTGTATATTGTATATTATTCCTATAAAAATAAGGATACAAGTGGGTACTGATAAATATAAATAAAAATCAATTTCACCCTATATAATTTTGGAAAAGAAATGTATCAATAGTTGATTAATTCAAATTTTCTAAAAACAATTATGAAAAACTGATTAAAATGGGTAAAATAGGACTTTAAAGGGAATCAAAAGCCTATATCGTGTCTCTTCATGTTTTTGTTTCTTCAATGTTCATTCTTTACATTGATATTTTTGTAGAAACAACTTTATCACATCCACTTTCCAACTAAACTTTTGAGTTATAACATCTATCTATATTTATTTCCCTCTATCTTTTTCATATTTATCTCCTATTATATTTGATTTATCAATTTATTCTTAGCGTAACACTCCAAAACCATTACCTCTAACACATCTATAATTTCATTATGCATAAAATCCACTGAAATTATTCTTTCAATGGGAAGAGTGGATGATAACTATTATGTCTAAAATGAATAAGAAATATATTAAAAAAGTATTCATTATCAAGTAATAAACATTAAAATTAGATAAATTTTCTGTCATGCCATACTTACAAATGATTCCAACAATTTCTATGTAACAGTCGAGATTCAATTATAATAAGTAAGGTTTTCTTTTTAGAGAAACTATATCATAATGCACATAGCTTTATATTTTATGAATTTTTGATATTTTTTAGAAATAGTTGATTTTTAGGTGAATAGTGAAACATACCACTTTACGAAACTGACATTTTTATGAAATTATAATGATATAATAATAACTTGAATATTTATGAAACCTATTTTATTGACCAAATATATATTATATAATTCATATATATATATATAATTCTTATCTTTAAAATATATCTTTAACAATTTGGGAATCTAAGTAATGATCTTTAACAAAAACAATTATTTTAGTTTTTTTATTTTAATCAAGTATTGACAAGGTACATTTAGTTTTTTTAGTTTAAAAAACAATTCTAATTTTATTTAAAATGTTCTAATTTATTCCATTATAATCAATATTATATTTTTTTAAAATTCAATTTTATATTTAATAACGCATTTTTTCAAAATCTCGTATTCATCATTTTTTGGGTTTGTTTTTAAAATAATTTTAGTCACCTATAGAAATTAACTTAAATAAAAATGATTCAATAATTTGATTCATAATTTTTATATTTTTTAATGATTCCACTTTAATTTTTTTATTACGAATAGTAACTTGGGTAAAAAAACTCAGTTACCACAGTTAGAGTTAAAATGGATAAGAAGGATAAAACTAAAATGATAAGGGTTAAAATGACCAAAAATCCTATCTAAATACTATTTATGGTCATAGTTTGAACATATATTATCTTCTATTCTGGTATAAGTATTTTAGGATCCATTTTTCTAGAGTAAGACATTAATATATTTTAATCTTTTGAAAAAATTCAAGTGTGTCCTCTCCCTCACTAATAAAAGGGCTCTGATTATCCTTTGCTATAAACAATTAAAAATACTCTTATATTACCAAATATCTACTTAAATACTTTTAAAACATCCCTTATCATGTTCTAGAGGTATTAGTTTGATCATAATACCATCCTAGGGAGGCTTAAAGAGCAAGCTAAAGGATGTATCTCAATGAATATGTAATAATATCACATGAATCATTCAAAGTTTATTTCTTATTATAATATCTATAAATCTATCATATTAATAATAAACTAATTAATATAGTATAAAAATATAATTTGTTGTTATTTTTATTATGGTACAACCATTTTCTACTTCTTTTCCATCCTGTAGAAAATGAATATATCGCTCATGTGTACGTACGACCCCCCATCTTCACGTAGCAGCATAATTTCATTTCACTCACACTTTACTTGGATGGTTATAATGATATAAGTAATGAATATGAAAGACATATATGACATAATTATTATTATATAATTATAATATACCATTTACCTTATCACCCTTCCACTAGTTAAAAAATGATAACACTGCACATGCGTATGTGTGGACTACCACCTCCATATACGGATGTGACAAAAATTTTAATTCCCTTATTTAAAGAATGATTATAAATACATATATAATGAATATATGTGATAATTATATAATAGTTACTATTATAGAGAATATGGTTCCGTGAGAAAGATTTTAGGGATGAAAATTATCAAACAAAAACATACATGAAAAACAAATTAGTTAACACTCAATTTTTTTATAAATATTTATTAATAAAAGGATGTTTTAAAGTTATAAGTGGATAATATTTGATATTATAACTATGTATATGATTCTGGTAAATAATAATAGTAAATTTAATTTTATTGAATATTTGGTTAAAACCACTTATGGGGAAATTTGATCTTGAGTTAAAGGATTTCTGTTATAATGTCAATTTATTTCAGAATTGTTTATATTAAAATTTATATTGGGAAAATTATGTGATCCTAATTTTTTAAACCCTATATATTTTATTTTTCACTGGTTATGTTTGGTTTTACATGTTTATATTTTATTTCTTCTCATTTGGTAAAAATAATCAACAAGTAAGTTATATGTAAGGGGATTTGTTTTAAAACTATTTCATTAATGTTTCCTTACAACTATTTTTATAATATGTATATATTTTTTTTAAAATGTTTTCATGAATGTTTTTAATATTATACAAAGATTTATAAATTTCATCTTTACCCATGTTTTAATTTTTATAATTTTTTTAAAAGGAATACTTTTTTCTTTTTCTGAATAAGGTACTATTTACAGAAGGTGGGAACAAAATATTTGATTTTATGTACACAAAATGAATTTTTTTTACCACCATAATGAATATTATTTATATTGAAGATTAATTTACATGTTTACATAGTTATATTCAAATAAAATGTTTTTTTTTAAATTTTAATATTTTTATATATTTTAAATATGTGATTTCAAAATAAAAATTGTATTTTCTTCAAGAAACGTTACAGTGGGGTTTTAATGGTATTTTCATCTATGAAAAAACCCATTGATGTTACAAGGGATATGATCCCATGATACCGTATTTATTATTTCTATATATTGTTTATGATTACAATTATCAAATATTTATGTTTTGTATTCATGATTCAATACAGATAATTGTTGACTTATAAGGAATTTTGAGAATGAATTTTATTGATATAAGGAAGGAATATGAAGTAAAGAGGTTGTGCGGGGCCCATTTATTGGTATACCCTCAATGAATCAAAATACCTCATGATACAAAATAATAGTAATTCTATATTATAAAGGTATCTTTTTTACACCTACATATTTATTAAGAATGATGTATTTATTGGGAGGCCTTGGAGGGAAGATTCATAATATATTATTTGAGAGGACTTGATTAATAATGTCCATAATTATGCATTTCCTTTATTAAAAATTATGTTTCCATTAACCATGTTATTTCTATATTTATATAATATTTTTTTTCATTATTATCAAGTTGTTGATCGAATGGAGTTTGTTATAATTATCAACTCTGCTGTATTTATTATGCCTTATTTATTAATGATAACTTCGGTTGTATGTAACCCTTACTGTGCATCTGAGCTCATGATTTTTTTCCTTTATATAGGATAATAATAAGGATATTATGAATTATTTAAAGTACACAATAATGTTTCTTATTTTGTGTTATTATATTTCCAAATTAATATGGGAATCATGTATAAATCATGTTTTTCATGACTGCTAAATTGATTAATCCTACATGGTGAGATCCCTTATATATTATAACAAACTAATAAAGTAAATATTTATTCTAGGTTTCTAGACTTTGGGTGTTCCATTAAATGTGTTTTCAACAACTATTTTTCTGTTTTATTTACATGAGTCTCCTTCGACAACACATGATGTGAGATGTAAGTGGTTTTGGATTCTCCTTCCTCAATCTGTATATTAATAGAGGAACACAATTATGTTTTTGTTTTATATTAGAATAAAGTTTTAATGTAGATTTCAAATTCATTCCATTTTTATTCAATTAACCATACAACAGATTTTCATTATATAATGGCTTCTTTTGTTTTGAAGAATGTTTTTTATTTTCTATACTCCTTTGCTGTTTTATAAATTAATAAATATAAATTAAATTTATTAATACACATAATTTAAAATAAAATATCCCTAATGAAGAATTACTATAAATTATTCCCCCTATCGATGGCCAATGAAATCATCCATGGTTTATTGGTTTATGATGTGAGCATATATAGTTTGTGGGAGGGGTTTTATTTTCCCCTCAACACCCAAAGATTATGTTTCATAAGAAGTATTTTAAATGTTATATGAGCCTTTCCAATGACTATTAGTATGAAATTTATCCAATAATATTATATTATACAAATAATATGTAAAGGATAATGAAGTGTAAAATAATATCTCATTATTTAATTTTCAGTAAAATAAAGAAAGTATATCATAATGTTTATTTAATGTATTGCTAAAGTTTTTCCTTCAATACAAACAAAACATTGTGACATGTATCTATATTAATATTCACATGTATATGAGTACTAACACTACTGGAAAAGTAGGCTATACCAACGGTTTATAACCATTGGTATAGGCTGGAAAACCGTTGGTATAGGGTATACCAACGGTTTTCCAAACCGTTGGCCAGTGGGCCGTGAGGAAAGCCCTATACCAATGGTTTCATTTAAACCATTGGTATAGGTGTTTGAGAATTATAGGAAACTCTTTACCAATGGTTTAGAACCGTTGGTATAAGTTTTTCCAGATTTCAGGAAAAGGCTTTACCAACGGTTCAGATCCGTTGGTAAAGCTTTTCCCAGAGCTGCTGTACAGCAGCCCCCAGAAGCCCTCCAGAAGCCCTACCATACACCTGCATAAAACAACAGTGCACAAAAGCCCTATAGTATACCCTCCACTATACACCTGCATAAAAACTACCACAAAATCCACATACAGACTTCAAACAGTATAAAAAACACCTAAAATAACCCAAAAAACACATATGAAAACAATCATCCGGTGGTAATTCACCTCACCCATCAAATTCTAATAGGCATAATAGTTTGATAAATATCTATTAGAGTTGAATAAGACATTCAAATTGACTCAAATCCCATTTTTTTGTGATACTAGGTTTGGGTATGTAATGATTTGTGATGAATTTTGCATTGAACTTGTATTGTTTATAATATATGGTGAAAATATATTTTCTTAGGAGTCTCTTCACTTATGACCCCATGAGTGAAACTACCCAACTCATGAAAAAGAGTTTGCGACTATCTTTTATGAGTGTAAATTTCAGTTGTATTCACTTAAAATGATTTCCTTTTGAAATAAAAGAGAGACTTTGAGTGGTGTCGTCCACACCGCGCCTCGGATTGAGGCGGAGTTGACTCGTACATGTCACAAATGACCCATGGATACATGTCCTAAAGTATCAACAGTATCTGAATGCATTTGGTCTATTTTTCGTATGTCAGTTGTTGTTTTAACTTAAACTGTTTTCAATTTCAAAGAAAAGTGACACACTTTGAGTGGTGCTGGCCACACCACACCTCGTATTGAGGCAAGGTTGACTCGTACACGTCACAAATGACCCATGGATAATTGTCCAAAAAGTTCAATAGAATACTAAAGCATTTGGTCAGTTTTCCGTATGTCATTTTTTTTACTTAAAAGCGCATCCATTTTAAACAAAAGAAAGAAACTTTGAGTGGTCCCGGCCACACCGACCCTCGGATTGAGGCAAGGTTGACTCGTACACGTCACATATGACCCATGGATCGTTGTCCTAAAGTTTCAACAGAATCCGAATGCATTGGGTCGGTTTTCCGTATGCCAGTTATTGTTTTCACTTAAAATCATGTTCATTTCAAATAAAAGTTAGACACTTTGAGTGGTGTCGGCCACACCACGCCTAGGATTGGGGCGGGGTTTACTCGTACACGTCAAAAATGACCAATGGATACATGTCCTAAAGTATCAACAGTATCTGACTGCGTTTGGTCAGTTTTCCGTATGTGGGTTTTTTTACTTAAAAGTGCATCCATTTTAAACAAAAGAAAGACACTTTGAGTGGTCTCGGCCACACCGGCCCTCGGATTGAGGCGAGCTTGACTCTTACACATCACATATGAACCATGGATACATGTCCTAAAGTATCAATAGTATCTGAATACCTTTGGTCCATTTTCCGTATGTCAGTTGGTTTAACTTAAACCGTTGACCATTTCAAATAAAAGTGACAAACATTGAGTGGTTCTGGCCACACCGGCCCTCGGATTGAGGCGGGGTTGACTTGTACACATCACATATGACCCATGGATCGTTTTTCTAAAGTTTCAATAGAATCCGAATGCGTTTGGTCTGTTTTCCGTATGCCAGTTGTTGTTTTCACTTAAAATCCAGTCCATTTCAAATAAAAGTTAGACACTTTGAGTGGTGTCGGCCACACCACGCCTCGGATTGAGGTGGGGTTGACTCTTACACGTCAAAAATGATCCATAAATCATTTTCCTAAAGTTTCAACAGAATCCGAAAGTGTTTGGTCAATTTTCCGTATGACGTTTTTTTACTTAAAAGTGCATCCATTTTAAACAAAAGAAAGACACTTTGAGTGGTTCTAGCCACACCGGCCCTCATATTGAAGGGAGGTTGACTCGTACACGTCACATATGACACATGGATCGTTTTCCTACAGTTTCAACAGAATCTGAATGCGTTTGGTTGGTTTTCCGTATGTCAGTTGTTGTTTTAACTTAAACTGTTGTCCATTTCAAAGAAAAGTTAGACACTTTGAGTGGTACTGGACACACTGCGCCTCAGATTGATGCGGGGTTGACTCGTACACGTCACATATGACCCATGGATTGTAGTCCTACAGTTTCAACAGAATCCGAATGCGTTGTTCGGTTTTCCGTATGTCAGTTGTTATTTTAACTTAAATTGTTGTCCATTTCAAAGAAAAGTTAGAAACTTTGAGTGGTGTCGACCACACCGCACCTCATATTGAGACGGGTTTGACTCGTACACGTCACAAATGACCCATGGATACATTTCCTAAAGTATCAACAGTATCCGAGTGCGTTTGGTCAGTTTTCCATATGTGGTTTTTTTTACTTAAAAGTGCATCCATTTTAAACAAAAGAAAGACACTTTGAGTGGTACCGGCCACACCGGCCCTCGGATTGAGATGGGGTTGACTTGTACACATCACATATGACCCATGGATCGTTTTCCTATAGTTTCAACAGAATCAGAATGCATTTTTTCAGTTTTCCGTATGTCAGATGTTGTTTTAACTTAAACTGTTGTCCATTTCAAAGAAAAGTTAGACACTTTGAGTGGTTCCGGCAACACCGCGCCTCGGATTGAGGCGGGGTTGACTCGTACACGTCAAAAATGACCCATGGATACATGTCCTAAAGTATCAATAGTATCCGAGTGCGTTTGGTCAGTTTTCCGTATGTGGTTTTTTTTACTTAAAAGCGCATCCATTTTAAACAAAATAAAGACACTTTGAGTGGTACCAGCCACACCGGCCCTCGGATTGAGGCGGGGATGACTCGTACACATCACATATGACCCATGGATACATTTCCTAAAGTATCAACAGTATCCGAATGCCTTTGGTCGGTTTTCCGTATGCCAGTTGTTGTTTTCACTTAAAATCATGCCCATTTCAAATAAAAGTTAGACACTTTGAGTGGTGTCGGCCACACCGCGCCTCAGATTGAGGAAGGGTGGACTCCTACATGCCACAAATGACCCATGGATACACTTCTTAAAGTATCAACAGTATCTGAATACGTTTGATCCATTTTCCGTATGTGGTTTTTTTTACTTAAAAGCACATCCATTTTAAACAAAAGAAATACACTTTGAGTGGTACCGGCTACACCGGCCCTCAGATTGAGGCGGTGTTGACTCGTACACGTCACATATGACCCATGGATCGTTTTCCTATAGTTTAAACAGAATCCGAATGCGTTTGGTCTATTTTCTGTATGCCAGTAGTTGTTTTCACTTAAAATCCTGCCCATTTCAAATAAAAGTTAGACACTTTGAGTGGTGCCGGCCACACCGCGCCTCGGATTGAGGTGGGGTTGACTCGTACACGTCACATATGACCCATGGATACATGTCCTAAAGTATCAATAGTATCCGAATTCATTTGGTCTATTTTCCGTATGTGGGTTTTTTACATAAAAGCGCATCCATTTTAAACAAAAGAAAGACACTTTGAGTGGTACCGGCCACACCGGCCCTTGGATTGAGGCGGGGTTGACTTGTACACGTCACATAAGACCCATGGATCGTTGTCCTATAGTTTAAACCGAATCAGAATGCGTTTGGTCTGTTTTCCGTATGTCAGTTGTTGTTTTCACTTAAAATCCTATCCATTTAAAATAAAAGTTAGACACTTTGAGTGGTGCCAGCCACACCGAGCCTCGGATTGAGGCGGGTTTGACTCGTACACGTCACATATGACCCATGGATACGTGTCCTAAAGTATCAACAGTATCCTAATGCGTTTTTTCCATTTTCTGTATGTGGTTTTTTTACTTAAAAGTGCATCCATTTTAAACAAATGAAAGACACTTTGAGTGGTACCGACCACACCGGCCCTCAGATTGAGGCGGAGTTGACTCGTACACGTCACATATGACCCATGGATCTTTTTCCTATAGTTTAAACAGAATCCGAATGCATTTGGTCTATTTTCTGTATGTCAGTTGTTGTTTTCACTTAAAATCCTGTCCATTTCAAATAAAAGTTAGACACTTTGAGTGGTGTCGACCGCTACTTCAAAGCACATTTTCCATATCATTTTCCATATTCATAAGCATGAAATACATGGCTAGATAATAAAGATATGTAAAAAAAATTGAAAAATGAGTATCACAGTACCAAGGAATACTAAAGGTATAGGTAGTAGACTAATCATACAATAAGAATCAAGAGAAAAAAATAGAATCTAAATGCAACGTCCCTAGGAAGCAGATGAAAACCCCAAAGTGGAAAACCATGTTCAAAAATAAAGAGTTATAAAGAATTCAAAAATGTAATGGATCAATATGCCTCTAATCACCATCACCATCATCACTATCATCATCAACCTCATCTTCGCCGCCATCTCTGTCCTCTTCGTCGTCCTCGTCATCGTCCTCATGCTCATCGTCGGCCTCATCCTCGTCCTCGACATCATCCTCGCCCTCAGCCCCATCCTCACCCTCGGCCCCATCCTCGCCCTCGTCCACATCCTCATCCTCGCCCTCTTCCTCTTCAGCATCCTCGTCATCACCAGGAACGTCATCATCTCGATCACCACTAGAGCTGCCACCTGGTGCATTGGATGATGCACCCATTGATGACATAAATGTCTGACAAGCCGCACTATCCACTGGTGGAAGTGATGAAGATAATGCTTTCATCAGTTTCATAAATTCTCTGTCTCTTGTTTGAACTTGTACTTCCAACTCTGTGACCCTTTTATCAGACTGTCTTGAGTGCTCCTTGACCTGTTCCAACTCGGTGGTACTAGAATGGATACCTGGAGACAACCAATACCTCTTTGGGACTATATTCTTACCAGGTCGGCAGCGTACTCGACCAGAGTGATCATCTCCCAAAACCTGATATAAATGATCGTGTGGCCCAAAATTGTCAGGCTCCTGGGCATCAAGAGCCTCTAAAGAAGCCTATACAAAATATTAATAGATTATTAAATTTCAAATTAGATATTAAACTTTGAAATAAACAAATTAAAACTTACAATCTTCTCTTGGTTCGGTTCATTTACCGCAGTTCCATCTTTTTTTCTTCTACTCGAGCAAATCAATTTTGCTCGAGGGATACGTCCTTCAATATTCATTTTGTGCTTCTGTAATGAAATTGAAACTATTTAAAGTGAAAGTATAATCATATATTCATTATTCAATAAATCACATAATTTAAGTAGGATCCACTAAAAAGGTAAAGTCATAAAAAAAATTATAAACAACTATATCGTACCTGCTGCCTCTCATGATCTGCCATAGTTGTGCGCCCCAAAGTGTGGAGGTATTTCTTTGAATCAATGTTTTTTTGTGTTTTTCAGAACATTCCTAAATAATGATTAATCATTAATAAGATTATATTAATTCAAAATATTAAAACTCTCATTTAAATAACTCAAATGAGATTAATACCTTAAATTTGGCAGTCGCCCAATGGGTAATCATTTGGCGATATTGCTCTATCGGGCAGTCATCCATGATAGGTAATGTCTCTAACTCCGTGCCCACTCTATCACACCAGCCAACATACATCTCATGCTTATAAGCTCTCCAAAGCTCTCCTAGCTCTTTTAAACGCACTGTTCGTGCACCTTCGCCATCAGGGAAGTTAAACTGAAGCTGAAACCAAATTGATTAGTTCATTTAAATAAAAAAATATACTACATTAAATCCAATATATATTTTACCCATATTTGTTCCCACACATTATCCTTGACTTCGGGTGGTAGATGTCTCCAAGAGAGAGGGCTGACCGGAATGATATCGGAGTATTTGGCTAGCGTCGCCAAAAAACCCCGACATTGCTGCCCAGATTTCTCAATCATCTGTCCATCAACATTGTATTCAACCATCAATTGTGTCTGGCGGTTCCATACCGCACGCAAGCGAGTACGCCCCCTCCCCCGCCTCCTATCTGTAGATGAATCTGTTATTAAAGAAAAATAATATCAATACAAGTTATAATAAAAATAAATTTTGTTATAAAAATTTGATAGTGTTAAATAAATATACCTGTGGTAGTCAGATCAATGGTTACAGAAGCTGAAGGAATATCCTTTACAGGTGGAGTGTCCCTCAGTGTATGCCCCTCAGCCACATACTGTGTTGTAGTAGGAGTCGAAGAAGGTGGAATATAATATCCTAGAGATAATGAACAAGAAGGAAAAGATGATGGCATAGACGTCTATCCAGCTGGTAGTGTAAACATCAGAGGTCTAAATATCTCATATGTCCCTGAAGACACACCAGGATCAAAATAGGGCGTAGAAGATACGTCTGTGGTAGTGGGTCGTCTAACTCTCGCCCCATGATCCCTCGTACCACCGGCCTCAGTACCGGGACCACTAGATGATCGTCCATCTCTGACACCCCCCCCCCTCCGACCACCAACCTCTCTACTGGGAGCAATATCAGGCTTCTCATCAGATATCTGTCGTCTAGGGGGTGGATCCTGAAAAAAAGGTTTGACAGAAAAGTAAACACATGATATTATAAGTTATTGAAATATTTATATTTGAAATAAAATACTCACAACAGGGATGAGTGTAGGAACACCCATCTGTACCATGCGACGATTATTATCTGTCATCTTTTTCTACCGCCTCTCTTCAATGGGTGTCATTTCCTACAATGAAAACAAATATGGAAGTATTAGAAACAGATAACTAATGTGTAACCCAAAAAACAAAATATATAAAAACCATTGTGATAAAAATAACATAATGAGACATAAGATTTATGGTGTTATGAAGGTAAGTACTAGGATACATGCTCTGAATGATGTAGGTGAAACATGTAGGTGAGAACACGACTGTATGATTCTATATATTTCCCACCACAACTTCGGGTTCACAATCAACACTAACAATTGAGTTGTTGGGGTCATCATAAGTAATAAATGGATTGCTTCCAATTGCAGTAGGGATAGTGTCAACTTCATCATCACTATCATCAAAAACATTTCTGGGATTTACTTCAATAATTACACCGAATTTAGGATGACGATGATCTTTGACATAAAAAACTTGTTTCACCATTGATTCCAATACATATGGTTCATCAGTGGCAAGAGTGCGAGTCATGTCAATAACTCGAAATCCATAATCATCAATAAAGGTACCTTGCCTCGTCAATGAATCAAACCATTGACATTTCATCATAGTGACTCGACCATGCGAGTAATAATCCAAAATTATTATTTTCTCCATGACACCATAATAAACAACATTTTCAGAACGAGGTCTATTGTCCGATGAACTGGCATAACAGTCTGTTGTGGCAGTTAGCATAAAACCATTATTTTGTGTTCTCATGTTTCTTGCTCGTTCAGTGATAATAAATTTGTATCCATTGATCACAAGTGATTTACGAGCACGAACCATGGTATTAGGACCAAAATCCAAAGCTCTTATTTCCTCAGAAACAGAGTCTGTAGGCAAACTTGATACCTGAAATATAAAAAAATAGTAAACTTAATTAAATATTATTAATATTTAGTTATTACAGAAATATTTTTACCTTCAATTTCAACCAAGCAGAAAACCCCTTTCTATTCAAAGTCTCCTTCTTTCTCAAAGATAAAGAACTATGCTTTCTATATATCAATTCTTTATGTTCCATATAGATAAAAATAATAATAGTTTAACAAATATTTAAAATTACAAGAGATAAGATAAGAGATACATGTACAATTAACATACTTGATATACTCATCGAACAAATCACAATTGAACAACACTATGCGACGTGCCATCTCTCTCTCTTCGAGGCTTAATGTTTTCAATGTATATGATCCCGGAATTCCTCCTGTCTGAGGAAGTGATGGAAAACTAGGTTCAATTTTCCCATACTGTTCTTCTTCATTTCTCATTGGTCTGTTTATTCTCGTAGTATGATCAGATAAATACATTGAGCAGAAATCCATACATTTTTGAGCCAAGTAACCGTTCACAATAGAACCTTCGGGATAATTCCTGTTCCGAACATATGATTTAAATGTGCACATGTTTCTTTCAGTTGGATACATCCAAAAGAAATCAACGGGTCCTCCAAGAAGTATTTCGGTTGGAAGATGGATAGTCAGATGCAACATGCATGTAAAAATGATGGAGGGAATATTTTCTCTAACTCACACAAAATTAATGGTGTCTCTGCCAACAGTTTTTGCACGAGGGATTTGGACAACCTCTTAGCACAAAGATCTCTAAACAAATAGCCCAACTGAATAACTGATACTCTAACATTATTGGACAAGAGATGACGGATTTCTATTGGAATCAACTCATGAAAAAGGACGTGATAATCATGAGTCTTCAAATATTTCAAATTCAACTCTTTTCTGTTGACCCGTTTTGATATATTTCTTGAATAGCCATCAGGAACTTTAATAGTCTCTAGCACTTCCAGAAATTGATTTTTTTTAGCAGGAGTCATCACATAAGAAGCACATGGAACTTGCCATTTATTTTCACTGATACGGACATGATGCAATTCTTGTCTGATCCCCCAATCTACCAAGTCGCGCCGAGATCGTAAATCATATTTTGTCTTCCCCTTGACATTTAGAAGAATCGAAAGCAACATTTCACGTATATTCTTTTCAATGTGCATTACGTCTAAGAAATGACGTAACATGTTGGTTGACCAATATGACAACTCAAAGAATATACTCTTCTTCTTCCAATTGTAACAGGTATCATTGGAAACATTTTTCCTCTTTCTAGATTTCATTACACTCTTCCCAAATGAATAACTGAAATCTTTCAATTCATTAAGCACATCAGTTCCAGACATACGCTGAGGTGGATCATCATTCTCCATGGTATTGTCAAATCTTCGACGATTGTTTCTATATGGATGGTTCATTGGAAAGAATCGTCGATGTCCCATAAAACTAAAACTACGACGATATTTCAGTCTTCTCGATCGAGTATTCTTCATATAAACAGGACATGACAATTTTCCTTTTGTGCTCCATCCAGACATCATTTCATAAGCAGGAAAATCATTGATAGTCCACATAAGTGAAACACGCATCTGAAATATGTCTTTCGAACATGCATCATATGTGGGCACACCCACATCCCAAAGAAGTTTCAACTCTTTTATTAAAGGTTGCATGTATACATCTATATAATTGCCGGGATCAGAAGGTCCAGATATCAGTATACTCAAGAAAGTGTAAGGCTTTTTCATACACAACCAAGGGGGAAGGTTATAAATGTGTATGAAAACCGGCCATGTGCTGTGCGAAGTAAGCATCTGCCCAAATGTATTAAAACCGTCACATGAAAGACCCAGTCTCACATTACGCATGTCGGCTGCAAATTCAGGATATCGAGCATCAAATCTCTGCCATGCAAATCCATCTGCAGGGTGAACCAACTCTTCATTCTTCTTTTTTCTCGCGGTGTCATGTCATCGCATTTTTATGAATATTTCATCAGACATGAAAAGGTTCTGTAATCTGGGGATCAATGGAAAGTGCCACATTACATTTTGTGGCACACGATATGGTGTTCCATCATCTTTTGGCTTCCATCGGGAGGTTCCGCATTTTGTACAATTATTTCTTTCAGCAGTTTCCTCCCAAAATAAGCTGCAATCATTCGGGCAAGCATGAAATTTTTTTTGAGAATCCAAGTTCATCAACCAACTTCCATGCCATATAGTGGTTTGAGGGAATATCTGCATCATCTGGAAGTAAGTCCTTCAAGAAGGTAAGAATGTAATCAATTGCAGTATTTGAAATCCCATACATAGTTTTCCCACGAAACAATCAGACTAAAAATTTCAACCTTTTCATTTTATCACATTGCCGATATACTGGAGTCGTCGTAGCATCATTCAATTTTTCACCCTATCAACATCATCATTTTCATTGGACGCATCATGTGTGCTTGTATCGAAATCTTGTTGGCTGGACATCCTTTCCTTCTCATGATGTCGAATAAATGGAAACCGATCATATATCAAACTCTCCAATTCAGTCCTATCATTTGGATCATCAACATTTTGAGATTCCATTTTCTCTCCATTGTGATACAACACATAATAGTTTGTTTGGAAACCAAATTTGGTTATATGATAGCTAACTGCTTCACGGCCCAACCAAGGTCTTCCAACACAATTAAAACATGGGCAGTGTATGCGACCACTATCTGATGCCTTGTCAAATGCAAAATCTAGAAATCTTTTAAAATTATTTTGAAAATCGGTTGAAATCCGATCAGTTTCGTACATCCAACTTCTATCCATTCTGTAAAAAATCGCAATAAGTCATTTCAAATCAATTCAATAATATTAAAGTTTAATCAAAAAAATATTTACGTAAATGAAATTTGTTTACTATATATAAAAGCATAACTGACACATTACTCTATATGAGAATCATATTATGAAATACAACAAAATACAGTGTATATAAGAAAATAAGATACAAAATTTCTAATGCCTATATTCAAGGATTGACCAGTAAGATATTGGAAGTGGATCAAGGAATACATAATCCTTAAGGGTCTTGTTGGGAGTATATGAGTTTTATGCTTTAACTTCTTCAAGTAGATCGGGATGAGGAGTAGGATGAGAATCACAGGAGTGGCGGGACTGTCCAAGGGGGGTGTGGCATGTCCAGGGGGGTGCAGGGTGTCTAGGGGTTGTGGGCCCGTCCGGGGGGTTGGAGGTGTCCAGGGGGTGGGGGGCTATCTAGGGGGGTCGGGGTGTCCAGGTGGGCGGGCTGTCCGTGGGGGTGGTCAGGTTGTCCAAGGGGGTCGGGGTGTATAGGTATATTTATATGAAAAGAATACCCCCACAATAATCATGCAGCCCTGTCATTAGTCTAAACCCCTATAATGTCACGTCCCGTCCTCGGGGCCCGTGCCGTGACTACCCCAAGCCCGCCTTCCATAGGCCAGGGGCTGGCGACTAGCACCAAGGCGTAAAATCCCAGTAAACAGGGAAGGCATTGCCTTTATAAGTAACAACCACACAGAGTCAGCAAGCGGAAAGTAAAGTGCAGAAAAGTAAAGGGGCCGGAAATACAAGCCCAACTGTAAAGTACAACTGAAAAGAAAAAGAACAGCAACTGAAGAAAAGACGGCGGCCTCGTGTCGTCCACTGGCAATCCCACCTGAAGGGTGGGTACAGATAGCCTCCAGGCTCCTCGGGTCCCACGTCCGCTCCGAGCACGTCCCGCCCAGTGGTCCACCTCCAGGTACCGTCCTGCTCCACGCCCCAACCGTGATCAGCGCTGTCCGTCGTCTGCAACCAACACAACAAGGTGCGGGCATAGCCCGTGCAGGGGTGAGTACAACTACTCAGTAAGGACCCCGAGACCCCCGAAGGTCTCTCGAAATCCACAAAGGATATAGCACAAAAGAAAGATGCAATCACGAAGTAACATCTGACTCGACTTAGGTATATGCCCATACATATACCTAAGTCCCCAATTCTAGCTCTGCTCACGAGCTCAAGAACAACTCAATCCACAAAGGAAAGCAAGACCCAAATCCACAAAGGAGAGTAAACAGTAAATCCACAAAGGATGGTTCAACACAATCCACAAAGGAGAGTAACATAAGATTCAGCTCAACCAGGTATACTTTTTCAGATGACGTCAAAGACGATCACTGATCCGTCTCAGTCGTCGGACCCACGAAGGATCGATAGGTACTAACCCCCGCAAAAAGACCCACGTAGGATCGGGCTCACACAGAACCTGTAGGCAGTGGCTCACACAGAACCGGTAGTAAGGACCCACGGAGGATCGGGCTCACACAGAACCTGAAGCACTGATCCACGTGGGATCGCTGAGTGCAGTAGTCGACGCAGTCCACTGAGGATCTCTGCACAGTCGTCGCCGCAGTCCACGAAGGATCTCTGCTCTGCCGTCGTCGCAGTCCACGGAGGATCTCTGCTCTGCCGTCGTCGCAGTCCACGGAGGACCTCTGCTCTGCCGTCGTCGCAGTCCACGGAGGATCTCTGCTCTGTCGTCGAGGTCACAGCCAGCGCTAGGGTTCCCGCACGTAGCGAGCTCGTTTAGGAGGGTCCGCTCCACGAGCCGAGGGGCTGATACATCAACTGACACGTAGTCCGAAGTTGATGTATCCAAAAGTTCCGTATCGACAACAGGATCTCAACGCGACAGACGGTGCGTCAATCGGACGCCCGGTCTGAGAGTTATTGGCATTTTCGTCCCAGGGGCCCGGTTGGTTTTTAGGGCAAAACCAACCCGACCGTACTCCGCCTGTATCCGATCCTCGGGCGGAGTATGCCAAAAGTTCCGTCTCACTTAGAGGAAACTACCACAGCTGACGGTACGTCGTTCGGACGTCCGTAGCTCAAGTTATGAGCGTTTCCGCTCCGAGGGCCCGGTTGGCTTCGTGTACGAACCAACCCGGCCGAACCCAAAGTCTTCCGAAACCTTGAGTATAATATACCGAAACGACCGTCTCGATCCAAGGATCGCGTAGCCGCTGACGGTTCGTCAATCGGAGGTCCCAGGCCCAAGATATGGGCGAAAGACCGTAGAGGGCCCGAAACGGGGGTACTGGGTCCGGGGCGACCCGGCCCGAACCCCCCCCTGGGGTCGGCCGAACCGGGTCGGCCCGAACCGGGTCGGCCCGACCCGGCCCGAACCGGCTCGGCCGGGTCCGGTCCGGCCTGGGCGCGGCCCGGCCGACCGGACCGGCCGGCTCGGTCTTCGGCCGCGCGGCCGAAGAGCCGCCGCCGCGGGGTTGAACCCGCGGCTTGAGAGAAACCGCGGCCCCGCGGGGGGCCGCCTGTCACGCGGACGCGGCCGGGCCGCCGCATCCGTCCCGGTTCCGCGCGGCCGCGGAACCGGCTGCCGCCGCCGCCGCGGCTTCAGCCGCGGCGGAAGGTTTCCACGGCGGCGCGCCTGGCGCCGCCGCCTCCGGTCGCCGGCGCCGCCGCGCCGGCGACCCGCGCCGCCGCCTCCTTCCGCGGGCCGCCGGAGATGCTCCGGTGGCCCGATTTCTTTCCCGTCTGCGCCGATGCTCCTCCCGGGGGACGATCTTCACTGCGGAGCCAACAAATTGCCCTTGCCGCACGGTTTGTCGACGTCCGCCAAATCCGCACAACCAAAATAGATCGGCGGAGGGTTGCCGGGTCTTGTTCGTTAGACCCGCACCCTCCGCGTTAGTCATAATCCACGGGAGGAACAATAAAACAATCAACAACAATTTTAAATGTTAAAATTGTTCGAAGGTCATGCTTCTTTACTTTAAAAGAAATAAATCACGGGAAGGAAAATATTCCAATCAACCCTTACTTTATCGTCGTCGTCGGAATTGCTCGTCGCGGAAGATGGAGATCGCCGCGTCGTCGCGGAATCGCTCGTCGCGTCGCCAATCTCCGGATCAAGATCAACGGATTTAATTAGTTTAAATCCGTTGATATTGAAATTAAAAAGGGAGAAGAAAAGATCTGATTCTCACCTTTGTTGCCGAACGAGGGTCGGCCGCGGAAGAAGAGGCGTCGCCGAAGAACGTCGCGGGTAGATCTCGTCGACGTCGCAGATCTTGGTGTGCGTCGTCGAATTCCGGTCGCCGGCGTTCTTCGCGTTCTTCGCGTTCTTCGCGTTCTTCGCGTTCTTCGCGTTCTTCGCGTTCTTCGCGGAGAGGGTGGAGGAACGAAGATTCTCTCAAATCCTTTCCAAGGATTTTTATGTTGGTCTTATTTTATAAACATGCCAACACGAAACCGGTTAAGAAACGATCCATCAATTCGTTGAATTAATTCAACGAAAGAAACGACCCATTTAATTCACGAAGAAACAGTCCATTTAATTCACGAAATAAACCGCCCAATTAAATGGTCTGTTAAGAATTAAAGAAAACGCGTCGGTTGACTTTTCAGTTACTTTGACGGGTTTTCGCGGGTGCGTTACTTAGCGAAAGAAACGGCGGGGCTCGTGCGGGTCCCACCGCACAAATATCCTACCAAGGGGTAGGATATTTCTGGATAGCATCCTATCCAGTTCAACTCAGTTCAAGCCGTCTTTAAGTGACTTCAAGTGGCTTCCAAGCAGCTTAAGTGAAATAAAATAAAGTTGTCGCACAAACTTTATTTTATTTCTGACTTAAAGCCGTAAAATTTAAAAACCACGTCTGAGCAAACGCAACTCCGGAAGAGGCGTTTCTAAGCAAATAACGGCGCTGCGATTTCATCGGTGCCCTCAGAATTCGATTCCGGGCACCGGTTCAAAAGATAGAAAAACCCGCTCGTCCGTTCACTGAACGTACCCGAGCCAAACTTCGGAAATTGATTCCGGGCACACCGGGCCTCGGAATCAGGTGCCGTCTGAAGCTGCGTTCTTGTAAAATTCCAAAGAAAATTAAGAAAAAAATTTCCTTGAAATTTGCGGGTCTTTACATTACTCCCACCTCAGGGCTTTACGTCCCCGTAAAGATACAGCAAAACTAGGGGAACAAATGGGGGTACTGAGCACGCATCTGAGCCTCCCGCTCCCAAGTGCTCTCCTGGAGGTTCCCGTGCTGCCATCTGACGCGCACAAGAGGAATCGACCGCCCACGTAGGACCCGCTCCTGTCGATCCTCGATCTCCACTGGAACCTCCGCAAAAGTCGCCCCATCGTCCACGTCCAGCTCCCCAAAGTCGATGATGTGCGTCGGGTCGTGCACGTATCTCCTCAGCTGAGACACGTGGAAGACGTCGTGCACCCGGTGCAACTGAGGTGGTAGAGCCAGGCGATAAGCCACCTCTCCTATCCTGCTGAGGACCTGGAAAGGCCCGATGAAGCGGGGAGACAGCTTGCCGCCTCGGCCAAATCTCCGTAAACCACGTCGAGGTGAGACACGCAAAAAGACGTGGTCGCCATCCTCGAACTCTAGTGGCCTCCGCCTCCTGTCAGCATATGACTTCTGCCGGCTCTGAGCTGTCCTCATCCTCTCCTGGATGATTTGGACCTTCTCTGTCGTGGCTCGGACCATCTCTGGTCCCACGAGTGCTGACTCCCCAGGGTCTGTCCAGCACAACGGTGATCTGCAGGGTCTGCCGTACAACGCCTCGTATGGTGCCATCCCGATGGTGGAGTGGTAGCTGTTGTTGTACGCAAACTCCACCAAGGGTAGGTGGTCCTCCCAGCTGCGACCAAAGTCGAGAACACATGCACGGAGCATGTCCTCGAGTGTCTGTATGGTCCTCTCCGTCTGTCCATCCGTCTGAGGGTGGAAGGCTGTGCTCAGATGGAGCCGCGTCCCGAACGCCCCCTGCAACCCCTTCCAAAGCCTGGAAGTGAAACGAGCATCTCGATCGGAGACGATAGACGATGGCACACCGTGAAGCCGTACGATCTCCTGGACGTAAAGACGTCCCAAGCTCTCTACTGAGCCCTGCTCTCTGATGGGTAAGAAGTGTGCCGACTTGGTGAGTCGGTCGACAATCACCCAAATGGAGTCGTGACCTCTGGAAGTGCGTGGAAGTCCAGTCACGAAGTCCATAGATATGCCGTCCCACTTCCACTCCGGGACCTCCAAGGGCTGTACCAAACCTGCTGGTACCTGGTGCTCTGCCTTCACCTGCTGGCAGGTGAGGCATCGTGAAACGAACTCTGCCACAGCTTTCTTCATACCCGGCCACCAGTGCTGTCGCCTGAGATCCTGGTACATCTTCGCCACTCCGGGATGTACCGCCAAGGGAGAAGTGTGAAACTCTCTCAGCACCTCCTCTCGTAAAGCGACTGGTACGAAGGTACGTCCTCTGAAAAGGATGTCGTGCTCTGCTCCAAGGGAGAAACCATCAGGCGCCTGACCTGAGGATATCAGTGCACGCCGGGTCTCACAGTCAGCGTCCCCACGCTGAGCCTCTCTGACCCGCTGTAGAAGTGGAGGAGAGACTGTGAGAGACTGAAGAAAGGCTGTTCCGTCTCTATCCACGAAGGATATCTGCAAGGAGGCTAGCTGCTCCGTCGCCTCCTCAAGCAGCTGAATGCCCGTCCTCCTGCTGAGGGCATCGGCTACCACGTTCCCCTTCCCAGGAGTATAGACTATCTCAAAGTCATAGTCCTGGAGGAACTCAAGCCATCTCTGCTGTCTCAGGTTCAGGTCCTTCTGAGAGAAGATATACCTAAGACTCTGGTGGTCAGAAAAGACTGTGAAGCGCTCGCCCATCAGATAGTGCCGCCAAGTCTTCAGAGCGAAGACCACTGCTGCTAACTCCAGGTCATGAGTGGCGTAGTTCTGCTCATGCGGCCTCAACTGACGTGATCCGTAGGCGATCACGGCCCGCTCCTGCATCAGGACGCACCCGAGTCCAGTCCCTGATGCGTCGCAGTAAACTACGTACCCAACTCCCTCCTCAGGCAACCTCAAGATAGGTGCGCTGGTCAATCTCTGTCTCAGCTCCTGGAAGCTCTGCTGACATCTGTCTGACCACACGAAGGGTTTCCCCTTCTTCGTCAAGGCTGAGAGTGGTGCTGCAACTCTGGAGAAGTCTGGCACGAATCTCCGATAGTATCCTGCTAGGCCCAAGAAGCTCCGCACCTCTGTCACGCTCTTGGGTGGCTCCCAAGCTAGCACTGCCTCGATCTTCGCGGGATCCACTGCAACTCCCGCCTCAGAAATGACGTGCCCCAAGAAATGGACCTCACGTAACCAGAACTGGCATTTTGAGAGCTTGCCATAAAGCTGGTGCTCTCGGAGTGTGTCTAGCACAACTCGCAGGTGGTAGGCATGCTCCTCCTCAGTCGTCGAGTATACCAAAATGTCGTCAATGAAGACAACGACAAATCGGTCGAGGTATGGCTGGAAGATCCTGTTCATGAGGCTCATGAACACCGCTGGAGCATTGGTTACGCCGAACGGCATAACCAAGAACTCATAATGGCCATACCGACACCTGAAGGCCGTCTTCTGCACGTCCTCGTCTCGAACTCTGAGCTGATGATAGCCTGACCGGAGGTCTATCTTCGAGAACCACCGCGCTCCCTTGAGCTGATCGAAGAGGTCATCAATCCGTGGCAGCGGATACTTGTTCCTCACTGTCACCTGGTTCAGGCGACGATAGTCGACACAAAGTCGCAAGTTCCCGTCCGCCTTTTTGGCGAACAAAATCGGGGAAGCCCAGGGTGAAACACTGGGTCGGATAAACCCCTTGCTCTGCAAGTCCTCCAACTGTACCCGCAGCTCTCGAAGCTCGGCGGGGGCCATCCGATATGCTGGAGTAGATATCGGGGCTGTCCCGGGGTACAAGTCGATGTAAAAGTCTACCTCTCTACGAGGAGGTAGCCCTGGAACGTCGTCGGGAAAGACGTCCACGTACTGGTCCACCACTGCAGGAAAAGCCGGACTCCGCACGTCCACTGCTCCTAGGATGAGGCTAGCCAACTGATGTGAGATGGGCTGCACTCTCCTCCGCGGAAGTCCATCCTGTGCTGCAAAGGTTCCCTTCTCGCCGGTGAAGGTAAACCTGCTCCCGTCGGTACGAACACATCGTACCTTGCGCCTAAAACAGTCGATCTGGGCATGAACCGTGGATAGCCAATCCATGCCCAAGATGACGTCGTAAGGCCTCGACGCCGCTACAAGGAGATCCCAGCCGAAGCTCTCGCCTCCTAGAGTAAGCTCACACTGCCGGCACCAGTGCGTAATCGTCGAGTCTGCTCCCGTAGGAGTCTCTAGCCGTAAGGATCGAGCCAACGGCTCAGTCGGAATCTCCGAGCTCCGAACAAGGGCAGAGGCTATGAAAGAGTGACTCGCTCCTGTGTCTATAAGTACTGCAGCAAGGGTGGAATAGACACAGATCGTACCTCGAATCATCTCTGGCATGTCGGGGTCGTAGGCCTCCACTACCTGGAGCTGGGCCTGTCCCTGCCCGCCGGCTCCCTGTGGTCGAGGTGGCCCTCCTGGTGGTGGTGGGGGTAGAGCCTGAAAGCGTCGCCCACCACCCGCTGCTCGGCCAGCTCCTCGGCCTCGTCCGCCTCCTCCCTGCGGACCGCCACGGTCGACCCTCTGCCTCTGCCTGGGTGGCCCCTCCACCGTCTGCTGCTCCTCTGATCGGCGAGTCGGGCAGTCACGAGCCATGTGACCCTGCCCGCCGCAAGAGTAGCACAGCCTGCCTCTCGAAAGGCTGGCACTCCGCTGTGTGCCTCGTACTGCTGAGCCGGTGTCCTGAGGCCGTCTGCATGGGGGTCTGGTCTGCCTGGACCCGTGAGTCATCCGTCGGCTACCTGCTGCCGAAGACTCAGCTACCTGCCGCCCTGCGCTAGGTCTCGCCGCTGAAGAAGGCTCTGCCAGGAAGCTCTCGATCAGGAGGGCTCGCTCCAGCACTCCTGCCTGGGTCGGAATGCTGAGGGAGATCAGCGACGCACGAATCTCCTGTCGCAAGCCCTGCTCGAAGGTCCGGGCCCGGAAGAAGGGGTCCCGTACCATGTCGGTCGAGTAGCGAGATAGGTCCGTGAACCTCGCCGCATACTGAGCGACCGTCATGCTGCCCTGGCGCAGCTGGAGAAGCTCCTGGATGCGCACCGCTCGGAGGGTGGCCGGGACGAACTCAGAGCGGAAGAGGCTCTCGAAGTCCGTCCAGAGCAGGGATGCCTCATCGTGAACCTGGAGCATCAGGCTCCACCATCGTCCTGCCGCCGCCTGCAGGAGGCTCGCTGCGAGGATCACCATGAGATCCGCTGGTGTCCTCACTAGCCTGAAGATCCGTACCACCGCCTCTAGCCAGTCCTCGGCGGCCTGGGGGTCCGCCTCACCGCGAAACCTGGGCGGTCGCTGGCTCTGAAACTCGTGCAGTGCCCTGAGGCGACGTGCATCGTCGGCGTCTGGTACTGGAAGCATCGGTGGCTCGGCGGGTAAGGCTACCGCCGGTGCCACTGCTGGCAAAGGGCCCTGCACCGAGGCCTCGTCGCTCGGTGGGCTGCCGTCGCGCCCTACACTCGGAACCCTAGCTGGCAGTCGTCGCGGGGCCATCCTGAAAAGGAGAACAAGAGCACCACAGTCAGAACAGTATACCTGGTGAGCTGGCACAAGTAATCACAAGGAAAACTTGAGACTTTCATAAAGCAGATCAGTATACCCGGTGAGCTGACATAAGTAATCACAAAGAAAACTTGAAACACACACGCAATCAATGTTTTCATGCATTAAGTCGGAAATCAGGAGTCAGGGTCCTGGTGTACGGATACGTCGGCCGCCGCACCAACACTGGGCTCCCTGAACTGATAACCACACTCAATACACTAAACACTATTGCTTCACATAGAAAGAAAGGACGATCAGAGTCTGCGGTAGAACCGACCGCCTCTGATACCAATTTGTCACGTCCCGTCCTCGGGGCCCGTGCCGTGACTACCCCAAGCCCGCCTTCCATAGGCCAGGGGCTGGCGACTAGCACCAAGGCGTAAAATCCCAGTAAACAGGGAAGGCATTGCCTTTATAAGTAACAACCACACAGAGTCAGCAAGCGGAAAGTAAAGTGCAGAAAAGTAAAGGGGCCGGAAATACAAGCCCAACTGTAAAGTACAACTGAAAAGAAAAAGAACAGCAACTGAAGAAAAGACGGCGGCCTCGTGTCGTCCACTGGCAATCCCACCTGAAGGGTGGGTACAGATAGCCTCCAGGCTCCTCGGGTCCCACGTCCGCTCCGAGCACGTCCCGCCCAGTGGTCCACCTCCAGGTACCGTCCTGCTCCACGCCCCAACCGTGATCAGCGCTGTCCGTCGTCTGCAACCAACACAACAAGGTGCGGGCATAGCCCGTGCAGGGGTGAGTACAACTACTCAGTAAGGACCCCGAGACCCCCGAAGGTCTCTCGAAATCCACAAAGGATATAGCACAAAAGAAAGATGCAATCACGAAGTAACATCTGACTCGACTTAGGTATATGCCCATACATATACCTAAGTCCCCAATTCTAGCTCTGCTCACGAGCTCAAGAACAACTCAATCCACAAAGGAAAGCAAGACCCAAATCCACAAAGGAGAGTAAACAGTAAATCCACAAAGGATGGTTCAACACAATCCACAAAGGAGAGTAACATAAGATTCAGCTCAACCAGGTATACTTTTTCAGATGACGTCAAAGACGATCACTGATCCGTCTCAGTCGTCGGACCCACGAAGGATCGATAGGTACTAACCCCCGAAAAAAGACCCACGTAGGATCGGGCTCACACAGAACCTGTAGGCAGTGGCTCACACAGAACCGGTAGTAAGGACCCACGGAGGATCGGGCTCACACAGAACCTGAAGCACTGATCCACGTGGGATCGCTGAGTGCAGTAGTCGACGCAGTCCACTGAGGATCTCTGCACAGTCGTCGCCGCAGTCCACGAAGGATCTCTGCTCTGCCGTCGTCGCAGTCCACGGAGGATCTCTGCTCTGCCGTCGTCGCAGTCCACGGAGGACCTCTGCTCTGCCGTCGTCGCAGTCCACGGAGGATCTCTGCTCTGTCGTCGAGGTCACAGCCAGCGCTAGGGTTCCCGCACGTAGCGAGCTCGTTTAGGAGGGTCCGCTCCACGAGCCGAGGGGCTGATACATCAACTGACACGTAGTCCGAAGTTGATGTATCCAAAAGTTCCGTATCGACAACAGGATCTCAACGCGACAGACGGCGCGTCAATCGGACGCCCGGTCTGAGAGTTATTGGCATTTTCGTCCCAGGGGCCCGGTTGGTTTTTAGGGCAAAACCAACCCGACCGTACTCCGCCTGTATCCGATCCTCGGGCGGAGTATGCCAAAAGTTCCGTCTCACTTAGAGGAAACTACCACAGCTGACGGTACGTCGTTCGGACGTCCGTAGCTCAAGTTATGAGCGTTTCCGCTCCGAGCGCCCGGTTGGCTTCGTGTACGAACCAACCCGGCCGAACCCAAAGTCTTCCGAAACCTTGAGTATAATATACCGAAACGACCGTCTCGATCCAAGGATCGCGTAGCCGCTGACGGTTCGTCAATCGGAGGTCCCAGGCCCAAGATATGGGCGAAAGACCGTAGAGGGCCCGAAACGGGGGTACTGGGCCCGGGGCGACCCGGCCCGAACCCCCCCCTGGGGTCGGCCGAACCGGGTCGGCCCGAACCGGGTCGGCCCGACCCGGCCCGAACCGGCTCGGCCGGGTCCGGTCCGGCCTGGGCGCGGCCCGGCCGACCGGACCGGCCGGCTCGGTCTTCGGCCGCGCGGCCGAAGAGCCGCCGCCGCGGGGTTGAACCCGCGGCTTGAGAGAAACCGCGGCCCCGCGGGGGGCCGCCTGTCACGCGGACGCGGCCGGGCCGCCGCATCCGTCCCGGTTCCGCGCGGCCGCGGAACCGGCTGCCGCCGCCGCCGCGGCTTCAGCCGCGGCGGAAGGTTTCCACGGCGGCGCGCCTGGCGCCGCCGCCTCCGGTCGCCGGCGCCGCCGCGCCGGCGACCCGCGCCGCCGCCTCCTTCCGCGGGCCGCCGGAGATGCTCCGGTGGCCCGATTTCTTTCCCGTCTGCGCCGATGCTCCTCCCGGGGGACGATCTTCACTGCGGAGCCAACAAATTGCCCTTGCCGCACGGTTTGTCGACGTCCGCCAAATCCGCACAACCAAAATAGATCGGCGGAGGGTTGCCGGGTCTTGTTCGTTAGACCCGCACCCTCCGCGTTAGTCATAATCCACGGGAGGAACAATAAAACAATCAACAACAATTTTAAATGTTAAAATTGTTCGAAGGTCATGCTTCTTTACTTTAAAAGAAATAAATCACGGGAAGGAAAATATTCCAATCAACCCTTACTTTATCGTCGTCGTCGGAATTGCTCGTCGCGGAAGATGGAGATCGCCGCGTCGTCGCGGAATCGCTCGTCGCGTCGCCAATCTCCGGATCAAGATCAACGGATTTAATTAGTTTAAATCCGTTGATATTGAAATTAAAAAGGGAGAAGAAAAGATCTGATTCTCACCTTTGTTGCCGAACGAGGGTCGGCCGCGGAAGAAGAGGCGTCGCCGAAGAACGTCGCGGGTAGATCTCGTCGACGTCGCAGATCTTGGTGTGCGTCGTCGAATTCCGGTCGCCGGCGTTCTTCGCGTTCTTCGCGTTCTTCGCGTTCTTCGCGTTCTTCGCGTTCTTCGCGTTCTTCGCGGAGAGGGTGGAGGAACGAAGATTCTCTCAAATCCTTTCCAAGGATTTTTATGTTGGTCTTATTTTATAAACATGCCAACACGAAACCGGTTAAGAAACGATCCATCAATTCGTTGAATTAATTCAACGAAAGAAACGACCCATTTAATTCACGAAGAAACAGTCCATTTAATTCACGAAATAAACCGCCCAATTAAATGGTCTGTTAAGAATTAAAGAAAACGCGTCGGTTGACTTTTCAGTTACTTTGACGGGTTTTCGCGGGTGCGTTACTTAGCGAAAGAAACGGCGGGGCTCGTGCGGGTCCCACCGCACAAATATCCTACCAAGGGGTAGGATATTTCTGGATAGCATCCTATCCAGTTCAACTCAGTTCAAGCCGTCTTTAAGTGACTTCAAGTGGCTTCCAAGCAGCTTAAGTGAAATAAAATAAAGTTGTCGCACAAACTTTATTTTATTTCTGACTTAAAGCCGTAAAATTTAAAAACCACGTCTGAGCAAACGCAACTCCGGAAGAGGCGTTTCTAAGCAAATACCGGCGCTGCGATTTCATCGGTGCCCTCAGAATTCGATTCCGGGCACCGGTTCAAAAGATAGAAAAACCCGCTCGTCCGTTCACTGAACGTACCCGAGCCAAACTTCGGAAATTGATTCCGGGCACACCGGGCCTCGGAATCAGGTGCCGTCTGAAGCTGCGTTCTTGTAAAATTCCAAAGAAAATTAAGAAAAAAATTTCCTTGAAATTTGCGGGTCTTTACATATAACACATAAAAGAAGCTAGTATGAACATTTACTAGAATATTTAACACCATACGAATGAAAATACACTCTAAATATAGTTTGAGAGGATATAATGGTGTGTGTGGAAAAATGATATTAAATCAATTTAAATGAATATGGAATAAATGAGGGTTTATAATACACTAAGAGTACCTCAAAAAATCCAAAACCACTATAGCACCACATATTCAACTTCATGAAACAGGACTTGGAAATATTACCTACGTCTTTACTGATGACCACCTAATTGGAACACTCTATTTATGGTTATTGAACACAAGGAACAAACAATGTTTGGTCTCTACCAACTCAATCTCCCCCTTGTGGATCATAATCCCATTTCCCCTTATACGAAAATGGTCTCACTGGAAGATACTATTAATACCGGACCTAAACCACTCATTCTCCATAAAACAATGATCAAATAACCATCAGAGGTATCTCTCATATAACCACAACCATTTTTATCTATGATGTAACGAAATTCACAAGAATAACTTTTATTCAATAACCTTTTGGTATATAATGTGCATCAACAATGGTTCAATTATATGGTTCATCACATTCCAATTTATTAATCACCCATACATGATAAAAATTGAATATTGAATTTCATTTAATTACAACCATAATATTTCATTTAATTCTTAACAAGCATAGAAGCATGGAAATTGGAATCTAATAAATTTAATTAGTCCCCAAAACTTTTTAATAAATTTAACATGAAAAATAAAACACTTTGAAATCTAAATAATCACTATGATGTAAAATGAGCTTGGAATTCTATTGCACAAGTAAAAACACTCAACGATGGAATATATGAAATGAATATTAATATAAATTATTAAAAAAAGATAATAAAGTAACAATGAATGTTAAAACTAAACATGTGATTGAATTTTATAACATATAATAAAAATTTCATGGTAATGAAACATGAAAGGCACATCAAAAAATTAGACAATTGTCTAATGAAATCTATATGGGCTGGAATATGCATGGAATGTAAATAAAGAACGAAAACATAAATTGGGCTGGAACAGAAATTCGGCTGGAAAATGAGAATAGAAATTGGTCTCATCCCACATCAAAATAGAAACTAAAAACTAAGAAAATACCTCAGTCTTGGATGGGATGGAGGAAGAGAACCCGAAGCACCTCCAAAATCGCCTCTAAAATTGCCCAACCGCTCCCGTTTAGGGCTCTGGATCACGAATGGGGGAGAGGATCGTCTACTAGCAATTTGGGGGAATGTTTTCCCAACGGTTTTTAAAAACCGTTGGTATATAACTCCATCCCAAACCTATACCAACGGTTCAATGAGAACCATTGGTAAAAGGTCACCGAAATACCACTTTTACCAACGGTTCTCATTGAACCATTGGTAAAAACACCCCTATACCAACGGTTGTGATGAACCATTGGTAAAAGCTTCCAAAAAACCATCTATACCTAAAGTTATCAGAAACCATTGGTATAGATGGCTATTCCCAACGGTTTAGTAAACCGTTGGGATATAAGTTTTGGGAAAACCTTGTTTTCCAGTAGTGTAACCAATATGTAACTATTGAAAATATACTTTTTTTGGGTTAATTGGTTGAGCCCCTATATTCCATCCAACCTAAAATTTTAGATATTTTTTCTTTCCTTATTAAGTTTTTGTAAGACTATCATGCTACGTAAAACCTAAAATTTCTTAAAAATATGTTTTTCTTTATGTAAATGTTTCCCAATTTAATCATTTCCAATATGTTTTTCCATGATATTAGTAGCATTAATATGTAGATGATTCATGTATGTAATTCCATGGCCCTAAAAGGTCATAGCCGGTGCATTATTTTAATATATTGTCATGATCACAAGGGATCAAATCCCGAAAGACCGATCAGTTTAGTAGTCTTGAAAGTACTAGATACATATATAAGTTTTACATTACATTATGAAATGAAAAACAACAACATTGTGTCTCCTTTGAACACACTCATATCTCTTAACTTATCCCTGCAAGTCATCTATAATATACATCTTCACATCCTGATAAAATAAATCATAGAAAGGGATGATCTCAAATGCTCAGTAAGGATAAAAGTATTTCCGAAAAAATATTAAAAGAGAATAAACATTTATGGAAATGTATAAGACTAAAAAAATACTTTTAAACATAAAATTCAGCATAATATGGAAAATATAAATCAAATAATAACATTTACTTATTTTCATGGATATTCTACTAGTCGAATAATCACATGTAATATCAATAGATAATTTCATAATGATGGAATGCATAATGTCGGACATCATAACCACATAGTCAAGGCCTCTTACCGGGACTAAAAATAAGATTTTTTCAAGGCCTAGTGCCAAAACACTAGTTTGTATCATGAGACCTACTGATGCATTGAAGAGATATAGCATGCTCCACCCATCACTTACTATGTCCAACACATTCCTCATATAATATGTTGAAACATAACATAAACATTTGTATTAAGACTAGCATACAAAATGAAAATAATTTAACCATAAACCCTGAATGGTATAAAAATAGAACATACATAGTCAACCATATCATAACTCATTCAATAAAATATAGAATATTGTTTTATAATAAATCAAATTCAATCAAGAATAATATCTTGTAAAGGATGTTGACATAGTTGAAAATGACCAGTAAATCTCTTTGAGAGAAATATCCCTTTTTGTGAAATCATTTAAAAGTAGTGAATTTATAACGGAAGTAATTTAGAAGAGATTTTTGAATCAAATTATTCCATAACACTTTGAAACATTTGAAATGAATTAACATTTTAAAACAATCATGTCTATATAAATAAATCCTTAAAATCATTTTTAAAACATGGACATTAATTAAAAAGATTTATAAAAATAAGTCATTAAAACATTTAAAATGAAGATCTTGCAAAACTGTCCCTTCCAAAAAACATTAAAATATTCATTTTGATTTTTTTACGAAAAATGGACAAGGATGAAAAAAATTTCCCAGTAAATACTTACACATAAACAATCATGGATAATAATAAAATTGAGGAATTAACCCTTACCTTGTACTTTACTTTGGTCGAGGGTGCGTTTGTCCTCATGTATAATGACCATGGTATGTTATTAAATTACTACATAACCATATTAAAATTTATGATTTCATAATTTATTCATTTATGGCATTATACTACCCATTTAATAATAATTTTTATGTTAAAATAACATTTAGGGTAATAGTCACTTTCATTATCATACGTGGTTTAGCTTTTTATTGTTTATCGTATAACTTATATCATGATTTAATTGATTCTATAATTTAAAAAATTATTTATTTATCATATTTATTTAGAATATAAGTATTTACAATAGATAGATATATGAAATTAAAAACACCGTTTATGGAGAAAGTAGGTCGTACGTACGCATAAACACCGTTTCCGTTTTCATATCGTATTAAACAGTTGTATGTGAATGATATATATTTAAATACATACATTCATATATATATATATATATATTTATATTTAAAACATAAATTTTATGTCATATATTACATAATTTTTTAATAATATATATATTTATAATCATCGTTGAATGGTGAACGTTGAAATGAATTTCATCGCGTTGTGGAGATGATAAGTTGTACGTACACACGAGCGATGATATCATTCTATTGATGATTAAATAGTATGTAATTGGATGGTATAATATATATAAATAATCATTAACATGTTATATATATTATTTACATCAATTATACTCATTATTATACCCATCAAAATAATGAAGTGTTGAATAAAAACTACAGCACGACGTGGAGATGGCAAGCCATACGTACACACGTATGGTGATTTTGTCATTAATAGGATGGAGAGAATAATGAATATGGTTGTATTATATTTTTAATAACATCACAATATGTATAAGGTATTTTATTTATTATTTTGGAATATAAACAAAAAATAAAGAGGAAAGTGGAAGAAGAAAAGAACATTGAATGAGGTGAGGAAATAATTACCTCTTCTTCGGGTTTTTCCTTTTGATTAGAACAAAAGGGATCTATAGGATGAATTTATGATCAAATTAATACATCTATGATGAATTGAGGGTAGTTTCGAGGATATATGAATAGGGTTTGGCCGAGTCAATTGGCTTTAGAGGTGTGAAATTAAGAGAAAAGGAAGTACCCTTTTATAAGATAGGTGAGGGTCCCTTTAATAAAAGCTTGAAATGTTATTTTATTATAAAATAATTTTCCAGTTATAAGGGATCCAAATGGATTTATTTCTAGGATATGGTGGGGAATTTTCTAAATCGTCTAAACCAATAGGTTTTAGACAATCCTAGATCATCATATTAACCTTATATTTTATATTTAACTCATAATTAAATAGTTTAACTTTTACCATATCTTCTGGTATTTTTATATTACATAGTTAATAGAATATCTATAAAATTAAAAGAGAACCTAAAGTAGTTCATTAATGATATATTTATCATTATATAAGTCCTTTGGTAGAACTGTATATTTTTTGGAATATTATATCATTTAATAAAATAGTATTTTTGTTTTAAAAACTCATTTATGTCAATTTTGACACTATTTAGTATTTGGTTTTTGTGAAAGTCATAAAAACTTTATTAATTAGAAAACAATTAATTTAATAAGACCTAACATATCATATTAACCTATAAAATTCTTGTAATGCATAAAAAGTCTCAATTTAAAGTATTTTAATATTTACAATATCAATTATTTTAATCTTTCATTAATTAGGTAATTACTGCTTCATCATTGTGTCACAAATTAATTTAATTATTTAATGTCTAAAAATAGAAAACAAAATAACATTATTTAGGAAATAGTTTTATATTTTAATGAATATTTATAGTCTAATTTATCTTATGTGTATCCCTATATTAAAAATGTTTTAGTTATTAGTCTTTGAATTTAACACTTTTAACTCTTCTTCAAATACAATATAATAAATGTACTAATATAATACAAGTGGATCAAAAGGATCATATTTTATTCCTAAGGTTTATTTTTTTCAAAATAAACATATCCAATAGAACTATTACATGTGTTAGGGTAATTATAATATCAGTTTCACCTTTAATTTCACTATTTATTTTTAACCGTGGTAAATAAAATTCAAAAGTTACTATTTACCAAAAATATATTTTCATCTTATTGAACCAAATTTTACTTACTGATGTCAACCATGTCTCTGGTATTTTTGAAATTCAATTCACAGAAGTAGTAAAAATACATTTTATGCAAATGTTCCTAAAAGGTGGGTAAAAGACGATAAAAAGTTCAATAAAATTATATATATATATTCTTATTATAAAATGACTCCAAAGAATTAAATTGGACTAATATTGTTATTTTTTATCTATTTTTACTTTTAAATAAATTTAAATAAAAATAATAATAATTTAAATAAAATTCTGTTTTAAACAATAACGCAAGTCTTTTTCACTATTCATCAAAAATTGAAAGTTTTCAGAAAAATATCAAAAAATCACCCATAGATAATTTTGATATTAAATATTAAAAAATTATTTATATTTTGAAAAATTCTATACATTTAAGTTTCATTAACTAATTTAAAATTAATTTTTGTTGTCAAAACCAGAAAGCATGTTTTTGAGAAGTAAAAACTATTAAACGATTTATATGTGTTTATGTCCAATTTATATGTAAAATTACTTCCAATGACCAAAATTGGATTAAATGATAAAAATATAATATAATTATACTTCAAAACCATTAAAATTTATAATTTAACACTATAAATGGTCTTTATTAAAAAAGTTTTTTTCAATTAAAATTTAGTATTTTTCACTATTCATCAAAATATGAAGGTTATCCGAAAAACACCAAAAAATAATCGAAACTAAATTTTTATGTCCCACTTCTAAATAAGAAGTTTATTTTGTCTAATTGAATATATAAAATTTTAAAATATTGGATTTGAAAAGGGTTCTCCATTAAAAGGCGGTAAAATTTTATTTTTTAAAAAATACTTCTTTTATTGGAAAAAATGAATTTGTTGTTATGTTATGTCTAAGAAACAAATAGTATGGATGTTAAAATTATATGGAGTATATAAAATTCAAAATACAGTTAATACTATTCATAATAGCTTTTTTGACCACTAGTTTGGTAAGTCATGGTACGTTCAATCTCGGTTTTGTGTGTAGCGCAAACTTTAGAATTACTTTAAAGAGATAACATACTATGAAATCTAGGGGTGTTACAATATCTACATAATTAGTTAAAATTTTAATTTCTTTACATAATTATAGTATGAATACAAATTTTTTGTGCTGGAAAAAATTATATATATAACTAATTAGATACATTTTACTTGTTCATTGAACAATTTTTTTATTTATAATTTGAATATGTTTGGAACCATTTTAAAGAATAAAAATCTCATCCTTATGGGTCCCTCTCACATAAAATATATCACCTACATTGGGACCAATATGAAATGATTATGAAATACAAATGTAAGGGCTATCCTCAATGGAATTTTCATTTAACCTTTCAGTTATTTCAATAGATAATAAAATAATTGACCACTTTTTGTTTTTAAGATCCAAGACATAAAATACTTACACTAATTTTGATTCCATTATAAATGGTTTATACTTATTATATTACTTACTTAAATTTACTTTCATGAATCCCAATTCATCAATTTTAACTATTCCTTTATTATCAACCCATTGGTATAAAAAAATGATCACTTTGAATGTTTTATAATCCAACTCCCATATTTTTATATGATTCTAAAGTTTGATATTTTCATGTAAATTTGATTTCTATCCTTGGTGAAAAATAAATTCATCATTTATTCTATATGATTAATTTCAATATTTTTCATCATAACAAGTTAATTTTTTTCTTTTATATTGAACATGTAAGTGTTAATTACATAACCATTATAAGATAATACTTGTACAACTAGTCCTATGAATATAAATAAAAGTATTTATAAAACTAATGTCTAATTTTTAGATAAATCCTTAAAAAGTTTCTCAGAATCATTCTATAAACCATCAATTATGTTTATTTGATATCCAACATTCTTCTATTGATAGATTGAAATACATATTAATTACATTATGAGTTTCAAAATATGATAATAACTCTCCAAAATTATGAAAAATATAAAGTTGGGTATTCTCATATTCTAATGGTCATTAAAATAACATATCTTCTAGAAATTCTTTCACCCACAAGGAACACACTATGAAGAGATTTTGGATGACCAATAGTATTCATATCAAAAAAATAATTAGTAGAGAATTAGATGAATTCTTCAATAATATATCACTATATAATATTACCTTCAAAATGAAATTTATTTTTACATAAATTTAAAAATATTCATATACATTTAAACTGAGAACATACATCTATAATGTACAAGATCACATAGTCTGATATATCTAACTAAGTGAACTATCTCGTAAACTATTATATAAAAGAATGATGGTGGAAAAAACATCTCTAATTCACTTAATATAATAATAATTTCCTTTTCTATAGCTGTGAAAATAACCAAACATATTACTGTACTATATATATATTTGAAAAATAAGAAAATCCTAGTTAATTTGTGTCAAAAAAATTTAAGAAAATTTCAATATAAAGACCGGTATAAAATATTTCTTCAAAACATGACTGTCACATAATTTTAATTCATTTAACACCAAATCAGTCACTGAAATGAAATTATTGATATTTAAATAAGTTACCACACTGAAATATCTCTTGGATAGAACTATTGTAAGCTACTTAGGGATGAAAAGTTCATCTTTCAATATTCACTAACGCAAACTCTCCCCAAATCCACATGTCAGTCACATCAAACAAGTAATTAATGAATTTTTTTTCATGTTAATTTAGTAATGTGGAAATGAAACTATCATATATATATATATATATTTCATGTATGGATTTAAGAAAATGTTTTATATAAAATAAATTCCAATAGGTTATTTAAAAAACTAATATATCTTTTCAACTCATTTTCATAAGTTTTTTCAAAAAGGGTTTACCAAACACGTTTAGAGTATATTTTACTCAATCAAACATTTCATCACATATTAAAGGAGAAGGTACTGTACCATATTATGAATTCCCATAGAATGATATTTTTCAATTATTGGTATTTATTTAATCGAGGTAATAAATTATGATGTCCTAGAAAAATTGTATTCAAGGAAAGGTTCATCCTAACTGAGTGTGTACCTTCCTCACAAATGGGACATCCAATCATGAAAATATCTTATAAAGAAAGTAATTTATCATCCTGATTAATATGTATCTCAATGTGATATCTTCATATATATGAGAATCATGAAACATAAAAATTGAATCACAAATCAATTTTAGTTCTTTAATCAATGGAGAAACATTAACAACAATATAATATTTGGTTGCTTTAGCATTAATAAAAATAAACACAACATAATTTACATAGACTTCATGCAAAACCACAATGGAAAACTGTAATTTACTAACATAATAAACCATGAATAATTAGATCTATATTTATAGAAAAAGGATTCATTCCATATAAAGATAGTGAAAGGCAAAGACCTCTTTAATCATTTCCAAATTCAAGATAGTCATGATCAATTTTATTATACTAAAAAGAGCCTGTTGGTTGATAAAGTTTCCAAGATAATATTCTTATAACTATGTTCCATGTAAATTTCCTTATAGTATTCTCACTTCCATATAGTCATCTAGAACTTAGAATTATTGGAAATTACTGTTAAACTATTGAATGACTTGATTCATATTTCTTGAATTGATACACATCACACATAGAGTATTTTTAAGTGATTTATTTTCCTTGTGATATAATATAAAGTCCTTCGGATAAGAATTTATTATTTCATAGATCATACCACTGACAAATAAATAAATTTATTGTCATATTTTTGAAAATTAAGGTCATTATCTTATGGTAACATGTCATTCAAGATAACAATTAGTTATTTAATGTCTGTTTTTCTCCACCCATTTTTAGTTTTCATGTTATATATATTTAATAATGCTAACAATATGGTATATTTTGTACAAACAATATACAATTACATCTTTTCAAGAATCCTTAAAATAAAAAAAAACATAAAATAATTATAATGTTAATATTTAACTTCCATTTCCATTTCCTCAATATGATCTACACCATCATTTATAGTTGTACAGATATTAGATGATCCATAAAACATAGTTTTATACTAGTCATTAGTTACATACTTCTCTTCCCCTACAGAGTCAAAAATTTATAACTTCAATAAATTCCATAATAGATAATGTTTTATTACAACTTAATTGGGCCAATTCATATGGATTAATGATAATAGAAACATAGACACATGATTTGAGAAAGGTTATTTCCATGCTTTGTTTAAAACTTGATGAACTATTTAACCCTATCCTCACATTACTTTTCCATAAAATTTTTATCTATCCATTTTCAATTCATATTCATCATATTTAGTTCAATGTTATTCTTTTTTTACAATAAATAAATAAATAAACACAAGGTATTCATATAATGTTTCATTTTTTACATAATTGTTTTTATAAAACATTACTCTTAAAAATATAATTACAAATTTTGATATATATATTTTTTTAAAGGAATATTTGGGCAGAGCCCTCTTATTAAAATAAAAAAGAGGTAAAGGAATGAAATGGAAGGGGTCATACAAGCATCATTACCTCATGCCAGAATAAATAAGAAAACATCACAATTCATACTCAAAATGTCACACATCATCATAATCATCATACCAATCAGAGTCATCTAAGGGACCATGAGACATGGTGACCATAGTCGGCTTGAGATAGGAATAGTCTTTCCTCCGCCTCACTTTCCTTGGAGATTAAAGGCCTTCATCATCCACCACAACACCTTTCCCTTTGGATACTACCTGACTATATGACAGTTTATTTAGGGAATCATCCACGGTGTCCTCCCACCTTCCAGGGATCCCATTGGTTTCCCTTAATTTATTGATTTCTTCCAGAATCCTTGAGATGTTACCATCACACAAATTTTGTTGTCGTTCAATTGCCTGATCATATTTTTGCTTCGAAGGCACAAGATGGCCCTCATCCGTTTGGAGATTTGGGTCCATCTCCCCTGACCTATGAGTCTCTTGTGTCAATTCCTTGGTTGCACCATCTCTAGTCCACACATCACCTTTGTCAAGAGTGGGTTCTGTGACACCAATTGGGTCCGCCTTATTTTGTGACAACTGCATCCTTTATTTCTTTCTACAAGAAGCTTCAAGGTGCCCTTTGTAGGAGAAAAACGAGCAAACCACAACCTTGTGGCATTTATCCTTGGCATGACCAATCATTTGGAACACTGGACAAAAGTCAAGAAGTCATTCATATTCCACCTTTAGAAGAATATCATCATCAAGTGCAGACAAAAAAACATTATAGATCAAGCTAGTGCTCAAATCAACCTCAACCAGAACTCTAGCATAATGACAAAATCTGACATTCTCAGTATTCTTATCCATCTTGATTGGGATCCCCATAGTAGATGCAATATCAAATAAGATTTTAGGATGCCACAATATCCAATTAAAGTGAATAATCTTGATCCAGACTTGAGATTTGGTGTTTTTAATAGTGAAAGGATTAAAGCGAAAATACCACTCTTGAAAGAATAACATACCTGGCCTTAAGGCGATTGATCCAATCCCCCAAGCCATTCGCTTAATCTCCTCTGATGGAAATGTGATGTGAAAATAACCTCGACCTAATGGAATGCACCTATATCTAGAAAAATCCCATACAGATGTCAGCTTCTGAATTAAATCAGCAATCTTCCAAGGCTTTCCTTCAGCGGGAAGAACAAGCCTAGAAATTATGGAGTGTTCAAAAATTTTGAACCTGTCAAGAATTTTTTCTCTGCTAGTGGTCACGCGAGTAGTTTCACCTTTCTTAACCATTCTCTCTTGAGCAACGTCATTCACCTGTGCAAAATATCTTTTACTCAGGTCAGATTTCTTGGCCACTTGATATGGGCGCTCAGCTACTACCCTATCCTTCCCAGCCACCATCAACGAAGACCACACATTGCCCAAAACAGGAGTAGGCACATCCACTGCCATCAAGCCGCGGATCTGGTCTGATCCAGTGGGTTTAGACTCTAGCATAGTCGCGCCTCGCGCACTAGGCATCACTGCCTTACTTCGGGCATCATCTCCACCCTTACGATTCAACGTCGTAGCACCGGACATGGGCCCACCACTTGAATCATCCGCAATGGTCGCTGCCGCTCCCACATCACTAGACGGCACAACTGCCACGCCGCCCACGCCAGCCACATCGGTGACCATCACCGCTTTAACACCGACATCTGAGTTACAATGTATATACATATTATAAAATTTAAATTTACAAATATAAATTTATATAAAATATAAATATATAGATACAAAAAATAATTAATTATTATTTTGTAAATAAATTATTATTTATGTGTGTGTAAAGAACTTGGTTTTTTTCAATAAAGAGTTAAATAAATTTTGAGTTTCAATGTCCTAAGACCTTATAAGGGGTTAAATGGTAAATCCTACCATGAATATTACCTTAGAATAATTATCTGATGGTTCAATTGATTCTGGAATGTGGTTTTTACGACTGAGTTCAGTTAGAGTAGTGTTGAAAAGATTTTAGTTCCTTGATAATAATATATTAAAAAATATATTATTTTTTGTCACATATGTGAATTTTTTATGGATTTATTATATATAATTAATTAGTTCTTATATGAATAAATTGATACCGTGTTTGAATCTAGAATATGGTTTTTTCCTTGGGAACATTGTTAGTTTTTTTCACACTGGTACCATCAGGTGCATGCTATATTCGGTGGATGAATTAATTTATTTAATTGATAAAATCAATGAATTAATTAGTTGATTTAATATAGAAAACCAAGAATTCTTATATTTATATCCCCAATATTTTTCTACATGGATTTATCCATTTATCATCCCTATATATCCTTAAGAGAGGGTTAATGTTGAAATAGAGGCCGAAGATTGGTGGTGAGGATATCAGATTAGAGGAACGAGACCTAATACTCAACACATCGGTGAGGAAAGTAAGGAAAAGAAAATGGATTTAAGTATTGATAATTCTTATTTGAGGCTGTGATTTTTTATATTTGGGGTTTCTTCATCTTCAATAATTCTCAAACAAATATTGATTTTGTTAATTAAATTTCCATATTTTTAATGCCTTATCTGTGTTTGAGTTTTCTATTATCCTAGATTATTTATATTGAATTATTTTCATCTATTTTTCAATTTACACGTCTATTATTGATGGAAAAGTTTAGAATGACCATATATGATTTTTACCTTCCTATTTATTTGGGTTTCTCCCATTTTTCATTTTGTGTTCATTATTTGAATATGGAAATATCAACAATTCATCTTTCTTAGTATGATTCAAGAAATGATAAAATCTATAGACCATATGTGATATTTTAATCTAGATAATGGATTTTGAGGAAAGTATTGTGATCTTCTGATGAAGGTGTATCATGAAGGTTTAGAGGTGCGACATTACTCTAGAGAGAAATGACGTATAATCTATTGAAAACATTTATGAGTGTCTAGAAATTTAATTTCTAGAAATAAATGGTTTGAGATCAATGTTTGGCAGTATTGAACCCACTATCAAGGACTTATTAGAATAAACATGCATGATTGAAGGTGAAATTTGAGAATATAGTGAGATGTCATGGTAAGGGGGTGAATCTAGTTCAAAATACCTAACTACAAAACACGTATTTCGGAACAACAATAAGTAAATTCATTATTATGGAATTCACAATGATGGATATATAAAAAATACATTCAACGCTTCATACTAATAATCTAATATTATCAAGGATTCATTCGAAGAATATATTATTGTATAGGTCTCATGCCAAGAATATGATAAATTTGGAAGGACGTGGACAAAACCATATCTAGTTTGTTACAGGAAACCTACTGATACATCAATGGGGTATAGTGGGCCCCTCCCATCACATATGAAATCTAAATCATTCCTCATTTATTTAATAATTGATTTAATTAATAAAAAATATTCCTTGTCATAAAATATCCATATTGAATAAATAATACAGATTTATCTATAATTCCTTAGTGGTGGATAAGTAAAAACAATGGTTTTTTATGTTTATTAATGGAAATATAATTTAAATATCATTAAATCATTCATGAGGAAAATAATATTTAAACACGCCAAAGTATCCCATATAACATTGAAACCTTTGAATCATAATCCCCATGAAATAAATAATTTCAAATGAAACTCTAAATACCATAAAGATAAATGTATTAGTGATATAAAATAAAATAAGGGTAGCATATACACCCAAAAAAAGTGAATTGGTGCATAAAAATATATAAGTCTCAATAAGATGTAAACTGAGATGAAATCCCTAAAAACTGTGGTAATATATGAATCAAAAGATAAAAAAGTAATTATCATGCAATGAAACATTTAAATAACTTAAAGACAAAATAATTCATGATATGATATATCAAAAGGGGAATTATGAACACCATAAAAAATAAATAAGTGGTGAAAATGTCATATGCATCACGGAAAGAAAATTTAGACAAGAATCTCTTACCCTAAGTCTAACTCTTTACACGTGTCTTCATCTCAACAATGAAAATATGATAATTTTTAATTTATTCAGAAACATTTCCTATTTATTGTTAATTTACTTTACTTATTACAATATTGTATACAACAATGTAAATAGTTAAGTTTATGTTTGGGGTTTTGACCGAATTATGTTCATATATTAAAAACAACTTTAATAGGTTGAATATGTTCAAAGGGTTCATTATATAAAAATATACTGAATAATAATCATGATTTAATAATAATATTTATACATAAATTATAATTTTAAAATGAATCATGAAATATGGGTATGAAAAATGAACAACGTTACAATGATGAAGACAGTTGGTCATACGTACCCATGAGTAACATTCAAATTTTTTAATGATCATTATGGAAAGATTGTAAGTAACATTATATCTTTAAAAAATTGTCATTATATTATAAATAACATATTATCTATTCACATATACTTATATATGTAATTCTTGTGATGTAAAAGGATTCACATCACGTCAAAGAGGCGGTATCCCACATGTCCATGAACGACGTTATCACTTTTTTAGTGTGTGAAGAGGGTAATAAATAATATGATATATAATATTTCAATAAAGTTAATTATTCCATTAATATAATATATTTTCCATTTATGTCACATATGTTAAATTAAATCCATCCTTATTACCTTCCATGTAGTGTCTGAATGTATCACATCACTTTGAGGAGATAGTTATCCACACATCCCTATATTAATTAATCATATTTACACAAAATTGAACACATAAAGGTATGTGTTATATAAAATTTAAAAATAAGAAGTACATAATAAATATCATATATATCATAGTTAAGATTTTTTTACCATCATAATTTTGAACCATGAAAAGTGTTAAAGGAAAAAATGAACGACATCATCTCACGAGGCGGTAGTTCTCTGTGAATGAACGGTAAGTTCATTACTCATTTGATGGAAGTATTTTTAGGTGTATATTGAAACATAAACAAAAAAAATAGTGTATTTTTTATACTGATTTTTTATTTAATAATTGACTAATAAAAATGAAATTGGTGGAGAAAAAAACATAAACACTTGTTGGAAGAATGTTACCTCTTTTCAGGTAACTCCTTTTGGTTTTCACCAAGTTTTATTTATTAATAGTTTTAGGATTCTAGGTTTAGGGGAAAAATTTTGGGAGACTATTTGGGTAGATTTTTGACAATTGAACATGGATAGAGAGGTGTGAGGAAGTGGAATAGTGAATTCTTTTTTATAAAGGAGGGGTGAAATTATTATAATTACCAAAAGGTAAACACTGTTGGGAGGCCTCCCTTTCCTCATGTTATTAAATAATGAAAAAATATTGTTTTAAATTGAACTTATTGTAGATAAAAATATCCACCACTCAAAAATAATTCCATTTTTATAAGTTTTGTCTTTTTATTTAATATTATTTATATTTTTTATTTTGTTTTCTCAATTTGGTAACTATTTTTCCAACCAATGTCATTAAACCATTAAGAATAAATTAAGGTGATATTTATTGGAAAATATATAACAACTTAATTTTAAATATTATATCCATTTTTTGAAATAATAAACCCATGTGTTTAAAACAAGCACATGTAACGCGCAAAAACACTACATTAACCCTGACCATGCTTACGATGTTTTTACTATATATGGGTCAATATGTTAACTAAAAAAGATAAATTGGTCGATTAATGGACCATGTTTTATATTAATTAACACTAAAACTTAACTTGGAATAATATATATTTTTATTAATTTTAAATAATTTAATGTAATATCATTTATTGTAAAATAACATTAATGTCAATTTTGACATTATTTTTTAATATTAAGTTAAAAATATAAAACAATTATTGGAATTAAAATATATTAAGTTAAAATATTTTTAATATACATATTTATCTAAAAAATAACAGAACACAATAATTTAATAAATTTACATTACTTTTAATGTTTTTAATATCATTTATATTATTTAATTATTAACTAAATAATCCCTGACATAGCGTTTGTTAAGTGTTTTATGTAATTATATCATGTATAAAAATTATATTTAAATTCTCATGATAATAAACACTCATTTAAATTTGAAAATAATAATTATAACTGAAACTATATAGCTTCCTCCAAACTCTAATGTTTTATAAATGTTAAAGGTAAGGAAGGTTCCTTTTTGTCATTTTCCTTACTTAACTTATTATATTGTTCAATTTCATGAACATGTGTCCCAATAAATAATAAAATATGAACCAAGTGGGTATGTGTTGTATATTTTGTTATCCAGTGTATTTTGGACATGTTTATAGGTCATTTTGTCCCTTAATTTTGAAACTTAGCCCCTTGTTAAATATTATTTTACCTTAATTGATGTAATTAATTTTAATTATTTTCACTATTTTTTTATTGAAGAAATATGTTGATATTATTAGAATATAAATATAATACTAATTAAAATATTGTATGTATGTTTTTTCAAATTCAATTCATAGGAGTGAGAAAACTATGTTTAAAGTTAATCATGTAGACGTGACAAGAAATCATGTTTTTAAATAAAAAACTTCTCAAAAGTTTATTAAGTATTTATATCTAAATTCCATATAGAAATGTTTGAAAAATGAATTTTATTTTGACTGAAAAATATTATAAAAGTATAAAAGTTTTGTTTTAAAATAGTTGCATTATTAAAAGGCATTAAAAAATCGATCTTGCGTGTAACACAAGCTAACTTATTGTTGTGTATAGTGAAATCTTAACAGGGTGTTGAGTATAAAAAAATAAAAAAAATTAAAATTTATTTTAAAATGAAAATATTGTAAATTCATGGGGTGTTACATCCTCCCGACCTTAATTAGATTGTGTTCTCACAATTTAAACTTTATCTCTGTAATCAAGGGTTTGATATTTAAAAATAATATTATTGAAAAAATACACATCATAAATAGTGTTAATAACACATATTATAAATGATGGGGAAATGAAAATGAAAATTCACCAAAAATAGGTTTTAAAATAGAAGAAAATTAGTGAAATATTTGACATTGAAGTAAAATATAACTATCACGTTCTGAGGGATAGTGATAGAGAACATGTTCAGCTGAAAGGTGATGAACACAAATCCTTAAACCAAACTTATGAAAAATGGAATTATATCATAAAAATAATGATAATATGACAACATATTTTTTTCATTTCCCTTTTTCTTAGAGTTGATAAATCCTTTACCCTATAAGAATATAAGTAGATATGTGTTCCTATAAACACAATATTTTCCTTTGATTATGCATTGAACTATTTCTACTTCATATATTAGCAAACGATACATCATATAGTAAAGTAATATATCAATATCTAAAATAAAATCCAAAGTTAAACTTAAAACATTTCATAAATTATTAACAATGACCCCTCCACGTGTAATGATCAAAAACATTAGAATCATTTCCATGGAATTCAATAGTATCCATTTTACATTAAAAATTATTATTATCTCAACATTAGGATCATATTGAGGAATATATTTACCTCAACCAAGTGTTTTACAAAAAAATTAATTTATAATGATTCACTTTTCTTGGTACTATTTAGTATGTGGTCACAATTATTTAATTAAAAAGCTCAAAAAAAGAATCCTTTTATATTTCAAAACTCTTATAACTATAACATTATTGATGAAATACTAAAATAAAATAATTTTAAATCCAAACACAATCACATTAATCATTCTACTACGGTTGTATTAATAACATAAGCTTGTTTTTGATCCCTTAGCTTATTTTGGGGTATATTATCTTGGCACTTAGGGAAATAATTTTCATAGATCCTCATATCCTTAGAGTTTAAGCATTGATCATTAGATTTTTTTCTTTCCCTTGAAATACTGAGGAAAGTGACCTTTTTATCCATACTTGAAGAAAAATATTTTCCCTTTTAAGCACATACCAAGGTGATCCCTTCCACAAGTATCACATGTTGGGAAATAATTCTTTCCGTACTTCCTTTTATCTACATTTTTCTCTACTATCCTATTCTTCTCTAGCATACCTTAGATACCATAGACTTATAGAATTATTTATCTATCATGATAACACATAAAACTATTTCATCATATAAAGAAAATGTTTGAGACACTGATTCCCTTCAAGAACATGTCTTAATTCCATTATAGAAATAGTCAATATTGCATTATATCTTGTATATGAAATCAGTAGAATAACTTGCTATCCTAATAAATATAGCTACACAATATACAACACTTTCTTCCTCATTTTTCATTAAAAAATAGAACTTTCAGTTCATATTATTTTTTTTCATGAGGGGGTATTTATTGATGAATATCTCCTTAAAATCATTGCATTCTATGATTTCTATCTCCTCTTACTCCCTAGTATTTTGGATCAAGGACCACCACTAATTGGCATCATCTTTGAGACAATACATTGTATGTGTAACCTTTTCATTTTTAACACATCACAACGCCCCAAAAATCTTATCCAAAAACAAAATCCATTTCTCAAATGTAATTTTATTAGTATTTCCATTAATGTATGGGGGCCTTTGTCACATAAAGTGATAAAATATAGGAGAGTCTCATCGAGGAACATGTTTCTCCATTAAGGAAAGGTTATGTTTCATAACATGATTATGTCATTCTAACATATAAATAACTTTATAAGTTACAATGCCTTCTATATTGGATTCCTTAGTTGAGAAACAACTACAAGTTCAATGATTATTTCTACATTTATCCCTCCCATGTTCTATCTATATACAATGAAATATATTGGATTAGATCCTAACACTATGAAATATAATGTATAATCTGAAAACGAGTGATATACTTAATATAAATTGAATTTTTTTTGCGTAGTTAATATTGTAATCACAAAAAAGGTTTCATTGGTATGTTCTTATATACTTATCCTAAAATTATAAGTTACAGTTATGTTCCATAATCTATGATCTCTAAATCACATTTCCAAGGTTACTACAAAACATAATTTTATTCCAACTGTAATAAAGAGACACTAGAATCCCAAATCTAGTGAATTATTTTATTACATTTTAATTATTACAAGGAATAAAATCTTGAAATACCAATAAATTTAGATTTTTTGTAAAAATAGATTACATACATGATACCAATAAATCATTTGGAAAATTAAAGAAAGGATAACATAGGTAAAAGCAAAACAACCTGGAAACTAATTAAAAGTATTCCCCTTTATAACCTTGAAAATTGAAACATAAAGAAAGGTGAGTTCAATTGACCATTAAGGGAAATTATAATGGTTGAAATCACAAATCAATAAGAATAATTAATATGGGAAAGTATAAGAAACCGGACACACTTTCCATTTAGAAAACTAGATAAGGAATAATCAATAAGGAAATGTAGATAACGGAGACACATCAAATTTAATTACTAATCAAATAATGTAACTTAACCATTTATATTTTAACTAATCAATTAATCACATAAAATAACAATAACTTAATTCATAATGATGGTATTCATAATGATGTAAATCTAAAATAATACTATCAAGGCTTCATCCTAAGAATCTAATATTGTCAATGCTTCATGTCAAGAGTCTATTAATATCAAGGATTCATTCCAAGAATCTAGTAAATGGGTAAGGACTTGCCCAAAACAATATCTAGTTTTTCTCATTAAAAATATCAACATATCGAGGGACTATATTAGGATCTTCCCATTATATATGAAATCCAATGCATTCCTCATATGTTTAGTAATCGATTAAATTAATAAAGAACATGCTTTATAATAAAATATCTATATTGAATAAATAATATGGATTTACCAATAATTACTCAGTTTATTATAAGTAAAAAATGGGTTTTTGACATTTATGAATGGAAATACCATTGAATGATCATTAAAACATTATTGAGGAAAATAATCTTTAAACACTCCAAAGTTTACCATACCACTCTGAATCATTTGAACCACAATCCCCTTGAAATAAATAATTTCATATGAAACTTTAAATAACATGAATATAAATTTATTCAGGATATAAAATACAATAGGGGTATTATATACACCTTATTAAAGTGAATTGGTGTATAACAACAAATAAGTCTCAACATAATGTAAATTGAGACAAAATCCCTTACAACGGTGGTAACATATAAGTTGAAAGACAATTTTTAATTAATAATAATCAAATTAAAAATTTAAATACCATGAATATAGAATAATTTATGATATAATATATTAAAAGAAGAATTTGGAACACCACAGAAAAAAAATAAGTGGTGAAAATGGTGTATACCTCAAGGAATGGAAAGTGAGACAAGAATCCCTAACCTTGATTCTAACTTGTCATGTGTGTCTTTATCTTACTGAATAGTAAAATTATTTTAATTATTTACTTTATTTATAAAAGTTTCCATATTTATCATTAATTTTACTTTAATTATTAAAATTTTGTATACATCTACTTAAATAACGAAGTTTACATCCGGTGTTTTGGCCAAATTCAGTTGGTGTATTAAAAATGACTTTGGTAGGTTGACTATGATGAAAGGGTTCATTATATAAACATATACAAATAATAATAATAATTATCATATTTATAATATTTATATATAAATTATAGTTTTAAAACCAATAATTAATGATGTTTATGAGAAAAAAACCAAATTTACAATCATGAAGATGGTAAGCCATACGTATGCATGAGTAATGATCTCATTTTACAATGATTGTTTAGAAAGAAGGTAAGTACCATTATATATTCCAATAATGATAATTTTATAATAAATACCATGTTATTTTATCATTTATAAACATATATTAAATTATTTTATGTAAAAGGATTCACATCGCGTCGAGGAGGCGGTAGTCCACACCTCCATGAACTATGATATCACTTTTTTAGTGTGTGAATAGTGTAATAAGGAAAATGATATATTATATTTAGAGAAATGTGTTATTTAATTAATATAATATATATTTCATTTATTTTACATATTTTTAATTAAAACTATCATTAATACACTCCATGTAATGTGTGGACGTATCATATCACTTTGAGGAGGTAGTAGTCCACACATCCACAAACAAAGTTGTTGTATTTATACCAAATGGAATGAATAAAGGTATGTGTTATATAAAAATGAAATAATAATAATTACATAATAAATATAATATATATCATATAAAAACAATTTTTCCATCATAACTCCAAACCATGAATGGTGGTAAAGGAAAAATGAATGACATCATCTCACGAGGAGGTAGTTCTCCACACACGAATAGTAAGTTCATTACCCATTTTATGGAAGTTTGTGTAGGAGTCAGTGAATAAATAAACAAAAATAATTATATATATTTAGTATAATTATGTTTTTATATAATAATTGAATAATAATAATTCAATGGGTGTAAGATAAATAAAACATAAATTCACTTTTGAAGAATGTTACCACTTTTCAGGTCACTCATTTTGGTTTTCACTAATGGATTAGTTGTTTGAATTTCTGGACAAAGTGAGGCTTATTGGTTGACCATATGGATTTAAGGACACTATTTGGGAATATTTTGGATGATCCAAATTTTATTTAGATGTATGAGGAAGGGGAAGTGTGAATTTCTTTTTATAATGGAGGGGGAGTGACATTCTTGTAATTGCCAAAAGGTAAACAATATTGGGAGGTCTCCCATACCGCATGTTCTTTCATAATAGAAAATTATGTATTTAAGTAAAATTATGGTTGATAAAAATTTCCAAAACACAATAGGAAGTAAATTTTTATAATTTTTATCCTTAGTCTTTAAATTTAATTATATTTTTCATTTGGTTTTTCCATTTGGGTTTTACATTTTGGTAACTAGTTGTGCAACATAAGTAATTTAATCATTAATAATAAATTATAAGGAGATTTATTTGAAAATATAGACCCAATGAAGTATAAATAATATATCTAATATATAAAATAAAAAACCAATGTGTGTCAGAAATTAATTTAAAAACAAGCACATGTAACACACAAATGCACTACTTTAACCCAGACTATGCTAACAATGTTTTTACTATCTATGAGTCAATATATTAATTGTAAAAGATAAATTGGTCCCTTAATGGATGGTATTTTATATTTATTAAAACATAAAATTAAATTTGAATAATATAGTATTTTTATTAATTTTAAATAATTTAATAAAATATCATTTATTTTAAAATAACATTAATGTTAATTTTGACATTATTTAATTAAAAATAAATTTAAAATATCAGAACATTATTAGAATTAAAATATATTAATTTCACATATGTTTAAAAGTACATATTTATCTACATAAATAATTGAACACAATAGTTCAGTCAATTTACTTTACTTTTAATTTTTTGGCATCATTTATATTATATAATTATTAAATAAATAATTAATATGTTATCATTTGAATGTGTTTAATGTTATTATATAATCTTTAAAAATTATATATAACTTATATTGGTAATAAAAACTCATTTAGAATTCAAAATAATGTTTATAACTGAAACTATATAACTTCCTCCATACTCTAAAGCTTTATAAATGTTAAATGTAAAGAGGGTTCCTTTTTTGTCTTTTCCTTACATAATTTATTATACGTCTCATTTTCATGAACATGTGTCCTAGTAACTCATAAAATTTAAACCAATAGCATATATGGTTTAAATATTGGTATGAAATGTATTTTTGAGAAGTGTATATGCCATTTTGGCCCTTGAGTTTAAGGTTTAGTCTCTTGATAAGTTGAATTTTACCATAATCACTATAATTAAATTTATTTACATTTACTAATATATTTGGTCAAAAACTATGTTGATATTATTATACTAAAAATATCAAACTTATTACATCCTTTTATGTCCATTTTTTCTAACTGAATTCAAATAAGTGAAAAAAATAAGATTACATCTATTTCCTACAGATATGGTGAGAAAGAGAGTTTTTAAAGTGAAAATACTCAAAAGATCGTTACGTATTTATATATAAATTCAACAACAAAATTATTCCAATGACCTAAATTAGATTAATATAATTTTAATTGATCTTTTGTGACTTAACAAACAAATCTAAAATATAACTTACCATTAATAATTTTTTAAATGAAAATACATTTTTATCTAAAATGCAGTATATTTTACTATTCATAAAAAATGAAGCCTCTCTGAAAAATACTAAAAACTCACCCTAAGATAATTTTGTCATTCCAAATTCGGAAATTAAGTTCATTATTTAAAAAAATTATAAAATTTTCAAAATTTATTTTAAAAATAGGTACCCCATTAAAAAGTTGTAAAAATCGATCATACATGTAACGCAAGATAATCCAATGTAGTGTGAAGTGTAGGAATAACATGGTTTTGTGTATAATGAAATCTCAAAAAAATAATTAAAATGAAAATAATGTAAACTATTGGAGTGTTAAAGTTTTTTTATATAGAATGATATGATGACCTTTTATTTGATATCAGAGATTACACACTAGGTGATATGAGCTTGTTACTCTTCCTTTATATTTATATATATGATGATAATATTTTTGTTTAATAAATAGAGTGATATTTAAGAAATTACTCACTTATAAGAACAATTATGTTAGGGTGTGGGTCTCCCAATTCTTTTATTATGGGTCTTTTGTTGTACTACTAGGTATGTTTATACGCACCCCTTCATAGGCCTTGCACCCAAGCATGTTTTTTCTGTGAAGGTGAATAACATGTTTAGAGATGTTCTGGGTAGACCTGGAGTTGGTGTGGATTGTTCTATCTTACAACTAGTGATTCATGGATATTCATTAAAGAGAACGATTTTTTTAATTGTATTTATGTCCATTGTGATTAGTGTGAAATCCAAGGGTACTTGAAATATGGAAAAAAAAATTAGTGCTTTTTGTTTCAGGGATATATTGTATTTATTACTTACCTTATATTTACCTTGTGGGATGTACTTGTACTTCGGGTCTCATTAATTCATTTTCTTTAGTTTATTTCAGTTGATTAAATATATATCCAATTAGTTTTTAGTATTATCATGTGTTTGGGATATGTTTTTTTATAGGTTACTATAGGTTAAAACCTCACATGTTGTGATATATTTTTATTTAGTGAGAGTCATCAACCTCAGGCCTATTATAGGCTAGATTGGAGAGGCATTCTCGACCTACCAAGAAGGATCCGAGTGGGTCAAGTCATATTAGGGTGGTATAAAGGATGGTTTTTCCTAGGGTTATATTATGGTGTTAATAGTCATATGAGGATTAGTTTTAGAGAATTTAGTCAATGATGTTAAGGGGGTATTGATTTCGGTTATCCTACTAGGGAGACCAAGATAGGTGCAACGACTTCCATATCCATTTTTAGGATTTTGATAACCTAATAGTCGATCCAAATCATCTAAGAATCATTTTAGGATTTATATAAGATGGTACATGCATCAAATAACATTAGTTTTTCATATTTCATGTCCTTTCCATTTCATATCAGCCATATATACTCTATTCCTTGTGGATTCATCCTGTCATTGAAGGGTTCCACCCACTGATAACTAGCTCATCATCATAGTAGGGTTTTGATGAGCTAATGACTATAATTATACCTTTCCACCACCATATTATTAGTGATGAGTTTTTTTGATAATTCTATTGGGAGATAACATTATCTCATGATTTTAGGTTTCTTTTATCCCCATCAAAATTAGTAAAATCTTATTATGGGATACTAGAAATTCTTATTGAGTGTCTCAGAATTAACCATGGTTGGATATGGTATGTGATTTCAAATGATCGAGTTAAGCTCAATCCTAAAGTGATAGGAGATCATCTAGAGTTAGGAACTCATGTTTTCGTTTGGTTTGGTATACAATAACCAGATGATGATTCCTACCTTGAGCTCCATAAATGGAGCCATAAACTATAATGGAGTGAAATTAAATTTTCTAAATCATGTGGAGTGACTAATCTACTGAGGATGGAGGTTGAGATCTTTGACTGAGATGGATTTTTATCATAGGTTATTGAACCTTACAAAGGGTAACACAACCATTTTTAGTTATTCATTGGGTCCCATAGACCATGCGAGGTTTTTTATGGAATGGTTTATAAGGGTATTACTGATCTTAGTGTTTTGGTTAGGGAATCCAAAGGAAACTATTGCAAGGTATATTCATTATTTCATTCATCACTACCTATTTTAGAGTTATCTAAGCGAGTGTTAGAGGATTGTCAATTTCTAGTTAAGATACACCCTGATTATAAGAGTAGGTTAACTTCTCACCTAAATGAGTTCAAATTGGTTTTTTAGATATACCTGAATTGTATGATTGTTTATGGGATAATAAAGATCCATGTTGCCGACCCCTTTTACTAATGGGGAGTTTTTTGGTGGAGATCAGATTGTGTGAGAGGAATTAGACTTCTATAACACATCGATCATATGCCCTGACTGCTATATTGGGTTAGTACTTGTTTAGTATATAGATTTTATTGTAGGATACATAGGATGATGAGTTTAGGAGATTCCAATGTCTATTCATCTTTATTTTTAAATCAAATTATGATTCATGTCACAACCCATCCCCCGGGGCCCGTGTCGTGACTATCTCAAGTCCGCCTTCTATAGTCCAGGGGCTGGCAACTAGCACCAGACGACATATTCCCTAAAACCGAGAAGGCAATGCCTTTTTAACCTGTAAACTCACACAACTAAGCAAAAAGTAAACTATAAAGAAAATAGTGTGTGTACAGCAAGTAAAGGGGCCAAAATACAAGCCCAACTAAATAGTACAAGTAAAAATGAAAAGTACAAGTAAACTAAAAAGTAAAATTATAATTGAAAACAACTCCTGTGAACACCTTACAAGGATCCTACAAGAAGGGTAGGCATATCTCTTGAAAAGTTGTCTCTGCGGTATGCCTCATCTAATGCCCACCTCTGAGCTACCACCAGTCATGGTTCCCTCGTCCTCAGTCAACGATGTCCATCATCTACACCAAACACAAAAAGGTGTGGGTATATCCCATGTAGTGGTGAGTATAACGATACTCAGTGGGGACCTTGAGACCCTCTAAGGTCTCAAAAAATCTATAATGGATAAACCACAAAGCATGAAAACAACTGTCAACCCAACTTAGGTATATGCAAATACATATACCTAAGTTTTCGAGTATACCCATATCAATCATGGGGAAACACAAGGCCCAACTCAAAATCCCAAAGCTCAACTATTACACGAAGGAAAGAATACCACAAAGGTAAAGACTCAGCTCACACCAGGTATTCAACTCTGAGAAATAGAATTATGAATCTGACCCATGCAGGATCGATATGGAAGATGATAGCCAACCACATGATTCTCTAAGGATAGGTACCAGTAACATTCCCAGTCATAACGTCAAACACCTCCGATACTGGAGAACTCCTCCTCTATCGAGTATAGTGGGCCTACCGCGTCACAAAGAGACTCTTACCAGTAACCTTGGACTGTGGAGGTACTCCTCCTGTCGAGTACCGTGGGTCTTCCGCTTCACACAGAGGCTCTCCCCACCATGTGTCTGTCACAACACATGGAGGCGCTCCCCCTTGTGGCCTGTTGAGGTAATCCTCCTATCAAGTATCGTGGGTCTTCCGCCTCACACAGAGGCACTCCAAACTATGGGTATGCCGCGTCACATAGAGGCACTCCTCACTGGGCCTATCGAGTCACTCCGAGTCGAAACAGCCAGCAGTCGTCAAGTCTCAGCCAGTCGCAGGGTTCTGTACGTATCGCGCTTGGGAGAAATTCTCCCCAAGCCATATTTCATACCTCAACCACCACGAATTTCCACGAAAAAGTATCCGAAAGGTCTGCCACATCAAGAGGGACCCAACTCGGACATACTCCAACCTTATCCAAAAATCAAGTGAAGTATACCAAAAGGAACGTATCAACCAAAGGATTTTTTTTCCACTGGCGGTTCGTCAAAATGACACTCGAATGACAAGTTATGGTCCAAAAGGCCAAACTTGGTGCAGATGGGCCCGAGTCGGACCCAACCCCGGTCGGACCGACCCGACCCGACCTGGTTCGGGATGACCCGACCCAATCCTGGTCTGGGCCAGATGGCCTTGGCATTAGAGGGCTCGACCCGCTGGATCGTAGTACGGACCGGCCCGCAAAGGGGCGGCCCGGTGGGGTGGCCCACAGATGCGGCCCGCTGCACTGCAGCCCGCTGGGTGCATAGTCTGCCCGAGCTGGCACCGAAGAGGGAGTTCCCCCCTTCCTATTTTCCAGAATGGTCCATCCCACCATTTGGCTGGGTGGCATGCGGGACATTCCGGAGGGGTCCCGCCCGGCATGGCTTGGTCGACCGGAAGGCCGCCCGCCCATCGGCCTCCGCCACGGACAAGCGGCCATAACCCCCTGCCCCACCAGCGACGTGGACGCGCGCCGCCTCTCCGCCACACAACCGGCCGGTTTCCGGCCACCACCCTGCCCCACCGTGGCCGACTGGCCATGGCCTCTATATTAACTAGCGGCACGAATGTGCGTCACCCTTCCTTCCTCACGGTCGGTCGGGTGCCGGCCACCGCCTCCTTCCGTGAGCCACTGAGGATTCATTCCAAGCCAAAAAAATTAAACGATTGAATATTTGCGATCCTTGTGTCGAGGTATCCATGTCCATATATCGCACTTTTAAAAACTATGTGTTTCCAATGTCAATAAATATTATGTATTGAAAAATGAACGAAGAACGTGTGAAGAATATAAGGAAAGAGGAGCAAGGTTTATGTGCGAGACGATGGCCATGATCGTTTGGCCATATTCATCATAAATTTAGGATATGAATAATCAATAAAATAAATTCAAACATATATATATAACCCCTACATCGTGAACAATGGAGAAACGCTCACAGTTGAGGAAGTGGTTCGGAGTACACTGTTCCCGCAAAATTCTCTAATGACATCGCATGATCGTCGATCCTCATTCGGGGTTTCAGTGTCGATGGCCACCACTCATCGGAACAGGCTCTGTCTTCCAAAGGCTTGATGTCCTGGCACTTCTTCAGCACTTCGTTGCTTGGCGAAGCTATGCGGACACCTCTCCCCAAACTCCATATAAATAGAAGAGGGGGGTGTCTAACGGTGTAGAGAATTAATGGGAGTACATTTATTAGGAAGCTTCCCAAATTATCCAACAAATTATTCATTAGGATTGATGGGTCAATCCATTTAATGTCTTGACACATCGTTGGTCCCACCACAGTTTTTCCGTTGGAAGATAAGATAGAAACAAAAAAAAAATTATTTTCATTCCTTAAAAAGTCCCAAAACATAACTTTTTCACCTGACCTACTGCGGTCAAAGTAAAGCATCCCTTAAGAAAATCATGGCACTGTGGATTCAACGATGCCCTCATATTTATAATCTGAGCACCAGTTCAAAAGATAGAAAACACTACTCGTACGTTTACTGAACTTACCCAAAAAAATGTTCAGAAAATTATTAACAATCTCCCTCGACCCACAATGGTCGAGTTTAGGTTCTGCCTAAGTGAAACACACTCCAACGAATCCAATGGTGCTCTCATATTTTCCAATCTGAGTTACCATTTAGAAGTTATAGATTTTACAATAAAATAATTTCCACTTAATTATTTTATTTCCGGCCAAAAATTATCTTTCATTGGTGGCCTGTGTCGGCCAATGTTAGTATCTACCTAAATAAAGAATACCCTCATGAGGTCAGAAGTGGTCTCATATTTTCAATCTGAGCTACTGTTTTTGAGTAATAAGAATTTGAAAAATAAAATAATTTATTTAATTATTTTATTTATAGTTATTCCATTTTCGGGATTTTTCATAGGAGGCCCACACCGACTAATCTTAAGTCACGCCTAAGGTAAACCCGCCATTCTGAACGCCAAGATGCCCTCAGATTTCTAATCCGAGATATCTTTTAAGAGTTATTCAACTTTTTTAGGAAAACTACTTACGCACGTTATTTAAAGTTTAACAAAACTTCAATGGTTCATGTCGGGAACTTCATGCCTCGGAATCACGTGCTGTCAGATTTAAAGGTCTAAAAATAATTTCATATAATTAAAAATAATTTATACGGAAATTTTGGTATATTAAATTATCCACACCTTAGGGATTTACATCCCTTAAATACACAACATAGACTAAGGAAACAAATTGGGGGTACTGAACACAAAACTGAGTCTCCCACTACCATGTGCTCTCCTGGAGGTTTCCATGATTCCAAAGAACGTACACCAGAGGTATCGACTGCCCACGATGGACCCACTCCTATCAATACTCAATCTCTACTGGAACCTCCATAAACATCGCCCCATCGTCTAAGTCCATCTCGCCATAGTCGATAACGTGCGATGGATCATGCACACATCTCTTCAACTGTGACTCCTGGAAAAAAAATTACGCACCTGGTGCATCTGTGGGGAAAGAGATAGACGGTACGCCACCTCGACCAATCTGTTGGAAATCTAGAGAGGTCTGATGAACATCAGAGATAAATTTTCACCCCCGACAAATCTATGCACACCTCATCGAGGTGAGATCCATTGGAAGACATCATCTCCCTCCTCCTGTTGGCATAGGACTTCTGTGAGTTCTAAGAAGTTTTCACTTTCTAACAAGTGAGACACCGTGATATAGAAGTCTTCGACTAATTCAATCATCCCTAGTCATTAGTACTAATGCTGGAGGTCTTATTACATCTTCTCCACACCAGGATGTAACGTTAAAGGGGATGCATGGATCTCCCTCAACACCTCCTCAAAAAGTGTCACTAGTACCATGGTGCATCCTCTAAAAATTATGACATGCTCCCCATATTTAGGAAATCTTTCAAGAGACCATCCTGAGGATATTAGAGCACGTCGGACCTCACAACCAATGTATCAATCTATGCCTCCCGAATTCACTGAAGAATTGTGGGAGTGAAAGTCATAGACTAGAGTTAACCTGCTCCATCTCTATCCACGAAGTATATCTGCAACCGGACTAGCTTCTATGATGCATCACTCAGCAGATACTAACCAAACCTCCTATTGAGTGCATCTGCTATCACATTCCCCTTTTTAGGAAAGGTTCCCCCTTCTTCGTCAAGCTGATAAGGGTGTCGCTACCCTGTAGAAGTATTGTTCAAAACTCCAGTAGTACCTAGCCAAAGCAGAAGTCCCTCTCCCTTCAGGGAGGTATACCTGGAAATATCTTTTAAAGTATTCCCCCAAACTCTACCACTTCTACTGAAAACTCAAAAATCATGTTGCCACCAGGGTAAGGCTGGCCGACTCAAGTGTGATCGGATGCACCCTCTTTTCCATGAGTTTTTCCTGTGCTTCCTGGGTTTCCTTTTTCACCGACCAAGGAAAATCCTATTCCAACATTGTAGGTACACCAAAAACTTTTTTCCCTAATATATCCAATAAGAGAATGAATTGTGGATGCCATGTCCATACCCATACTAACATCGTAATGCCTCGATGTTGCCACCAAGAGGTTCCAACCGAAGCTCTCACCTCAAGGGTCATATCACACCATCGATGTAAGTGTGATTATCGAGTCACCTCCCAAAGGTATCTCCAGATGTGAGGGAAAATTAATGGTTTAACCAGAAACTCTAAGTCTTGGAAAAGCTTCATGGAAGGAAGGAATTCTTGGTACCTATGTCTATTGTTACAACAGCTAGTAGTAGACACAGATCGTACCTCGAATCATTCCTAAAGCCCTTGGGTCGCACTCATTAACTGCATGTAACTACTCCCTTCCCCTATCATCCAGCTCCCTGAGCTTGGTGGGGACCACATGGGGGGGGGGGGTTGTAACATGTCAAAATGTACACCACCTCATGTTTCTCTCATAGATATGATTTCATGTCTGATGGCCTGCAGATTCATCTGCCCTTAACACTTCCTCTTCCCAAAACATTTTACATTCCCATGTCTCTGAGACTAGCACCAGTTTCCTACTTTTGTACTGCTAACATTCACTAACTGTATCCCCTCATCCAAATAACATTCAACCAAAAAGGTCCTATTTATCACCCAAACATAAGTAGGAATGCATAGAGGAACAGTGCAGGCTTGGATTTCCTTAAAAACACCTCGCTCAGAAGCCCATGTCTTGAAGCACTGATCATATCATATTCATCGAGAACAAGGAATGGTCGGTACACCATGATGAATACTCTGATACCGACATGTCATCTTGCCGAAGCTCTATAAGCTCAAGAGAACTCTCAGCCACCTTCTCAAGATAGTCCTCAGCCGCCTATGAGTTGGCCTCACCTCGGAACCTGAGGGGTATCTGATGACGAAACTCATGTAAGGCACAAAGCCTAAATGTGTCCTCTACCAATACCACCAGTTGTACCTTATAACCAATGGGTAGTGATATAGCTATCACACTAGCCGAATGTACCATCTTGGGAAATGGTCCATGTAGAAAAGCCTCATCACTATCTTCTCTACTGGTGTCTCAACTAGGAGGAAAACTATAGCCACAACCTTCAGCCAGTCCTCAGCTACCTGGGAATCTGTCTCACCTCGAAACCATGGAGGACTTTGCCATTGGAACTTGTGAAACATGTTCAGTTATCGTGAACCGTTCTCCAGTTAGGCTGGTGGTAACTTCTGCCCTATAGGTGGTGGTGCTGCTGGTACACTACCCGAACGTGCCAACATTGTAAGAGGTCCCAGCACCGGAGCACCGTCGCTTGGTGGTCCATCATCATGTACTCTACCAGGAATCCTAGATGGATGTCTATGTGGAGGAATCCTGATAAAGAACAGGTGTGCCATAGTCATTAGGTTATACCTGGTGAGATGAATCCAAGGAAATCAAAAGAAAAACATTTCAAAAACAGATGCAATCAGTGCTTTTGTGCGCTGAGTCAGAAATCAGAATTCAGGGCCCTCGTGTATGGGTACTTCGGCCACCACACCAACACCGGACTCCCCAAACTAAAAACCACAATCATAACACTAAAAACTGTTGATTAACAGAAAATATCAGAGCCCTAGTTCTTTGGTAGAACTAAAATCCTATAATACCACTTTGTCATGACTCGTCCCCCAGGGCTCGTGCCATGACTACCCCAAGTCCGCCTTCCATAGGCCAGGGGTTGGCGACTAGCACTGAAAGGCGTATTCCCTAAAATGAGGAAGGTGTTTCCTTTTTGACCTATGAACTCACATAACTAAGCACAAAGTAAATCGTAATGTAAATAGGGTGTGTACAGAAAGTAAAGGGGTCAGAATGAAAGCCCAATTAAAAAGTTCAAGTAAAACTGAAAAGTACAAGTAAACTGAAAAGTACAAGTATAACTGAAAAAATATCATGTGAACACCCGCCAGGGATCCTACCTGAAGGGTAGGTACAACTCTCGAATGGTCATCTCTGTGGTTCGCCTCATCTAATGTCCACCTCTGGGATACCTCTAGTCCTGGTACCCTCCTCCTCAGTCAGCGTTGTCTGTCTTATGCACCAAACAAAATAAGGTGTCGGCTCAGCCCGTGCAGGGGTGAGTATAACGATACTCATTAGGGACCCCGAGACCCTCGAAGGTCTCAAAAAATCCACAAAGGATAAACCAAAAATCATGAAAACAACTTTCAACCATACTTAGGTATTTTCCCATACATATACCTAAGATTTCGAGTATACCCATCTCAATCATGAGGAAACACAAGGCCCAACTCAAAATACAAAAGCACAACTATTCCACAAAGTAAAGAATACCAAAAAGGTAAATAATCATCTCACACTAGGTATAAAACTCTGAGAAACAAAATTATGAAGCAGACACACATAGGATCTCTATGGAAGCTGATAGCTAGCCATGAGATTCTCTAGGGATAGGTACAAGTAACATTCCCAGTCACAAAGTCGAACACATCTGCTACTGGAGAAATCCTACTCTATCGAGTATAGTGGGCCTATCGCGTCACATTGAGGCACTTCTCACTAACTTTTCACTACTTAGGTACTTATCCTATCAATTACTGTGGGTCTTCCATGTCACACAGAGGCACTCACCACCGTGGTTCTACCACATCACACAGAGGCGCTCCCCACCGTGGGTCAACCGCATCACAGAGAGTCGCTCCTCACCATTGTTCTACCGCATGACACATAGGTTATCCCCATTGTGGGTCTACCGTTTCACACAGAGGCGCTCCCCAATGGGCATGTGGAGTCACTCCGAGTTGAAACGTGAACAGTCGTCATGTCTCAGCCAGTCATAGGGTTTCCTATATATCGCGCTTGGGAGAACCACTCCCCAAGTAATAGGTCATACCTCAACCACCACAAAGTTCCACAAACAATTATCCCAATGGTCCATCACATTAAAAGGGACCCAACGAAAAATACATCGCGTCAATTGGACGCCCGATCTGTAAGTTATTAGCATTTCTGCTCTAAGGGCCAAGTTGGATTTGGGGTCTGATCCAACCTGGCCAAACACCAAACTTATCCAAAACTGAAGTGGAGTATATAAAAAAAATATCTCTATCCAAGGATTCTGGAGCTACTAACGGTTCATCAAACGGACGCTCGGATCACAAGTTATGGCCAAAAAGTCAAAACTGAGTCCAGATGGGCCCGGGTCCGGACCAACCTGACCCGGATGGCCTAGGCCTTGGCGGGCCCGGTCCACTGGGCCGTAGTACATCCCAACCCACAAAGGGGTGACCCAAACCATCCCACTAGCACAGCCTGTTGGCACGGCCCGGTAGCACGGCCTGCTGGCGCGGCCCGCGAGGCACGGCCTGCTGGCGCGGCCCGTGAGGAACGGCCCACTGCAGTTCGGCCCGCTGGGCGCACGGTCCGCCCGAGCTGGCACCGAAGCGGGAGTGGCCCCCTTCAAGGTTTCCCGAACACTCTATTGGACTGTTCGGCTGTGTGGCACGCGGGAGCCGCCGGATTGGTCCCGCCTGGTCCGGCACGCCCAGCCGGAAGGCCGACCGATCTTCCTTCCAGCGGCACGGTCATGTGCCATTGATCTACCGCGGTCGGCTGGAAGGTCGGCCGCCCATCGGCCTACGTTGTGGCCCCTTACTTCACCGGCGGCGCAGACGCACGCCATCTCTCTACCACACGGCCGGCCGGTTGACAGCCTCCCCTTGCCCCGCTGCAGCCGATGGGCCGCGACCTCCTCATCAACAGGCAGCATGGACGCGTGCCGCCCTTTCTTCCTCGTAGCCGGCTGGGTGCTGGCCTTCGACTTCTTCCGCGAGTGACTACAACTTCATTCCTGGCCTAAAAAAGTAAATGATCTCATATTCGCAATCCTTGTGTTGAGGGCTCCATGTTCATATATCGCTCTCAGCAAAACTCTGTGTTTCTAGATTCAATAAATATTTTGCATTGAAGAACGCACGAAGAACACGTGAATAATAAAAAGAAATAGGAGAAAGGTTTATGTGTGGGATGATTTCCATGTTAGTTTGGCGATCTTCTTCATGAATTTAGGATATGAAGAATCAATAAAATATATTCAAACATATATATAGAACCCCTACCTCATGAACGATGGAGAAATGCCCACAGTTGAGGAAGTGGGTTGGTGTTCACCGTTCTCGCAGCAGCCTCCAATGACATCACTTGATCGTCGATCCTCATTCGGGGTTTTGGTGTCGATCACCACCATATAAATAAGATAAGGGGGGGTGGGGTGTCTAACGGTGTCGGGAATTAATGGGAGTACATTCATTAGGAAGCTTCCCAAATTCTCCAAATAATTAGTTTCTAGGATTGATGGGTCAAGCCATTTAATGTCTTGACACATCGTTGGTCCCACCACATTTTTTTCGTTGGTGGATAAGATAGAGAAACATAAATAAAAAATTATTTTATTTTCTTTCCTTAAAAACTCCCAAAACCTGAATTCTTCACCCTATCTACTATAGTCAAAGTAATTCCTCCCTTAAGCGAATCACGGAACTGCAGATTCAATGTTGCCCTCATATTTTTAATCCGAGCATCGGGTCAAAAGGTATAAAATGCTGCTCAAGTGTTTATGGAACGTACCTGAAAAAAAGTTCAGAAAATTATTAACTGTCACCCTTGACCCGCGCTGGTCGAGGTTATTCTTTGCCTAAGTGAAACATTCCCCAACGAATCCAACGGTAGTCTCAGATATTTAATACGAGTTACCTTTTAGAAGTTATGGATTTTACAATAAAATAATTGTCACTTAATTATTTTATTGACGGCCAAAAACTAACTTTCACTGGTGGCCCGCGCCGGCCAAAGTTAGTATCTACCTAAATAAAGAATACCCTCAAAAGTATAGTAGTGGTATCATATTTTTAATCTGAGCTACCATTTGTGAGATATAATAATTTTAAAAATAAAATAATTTATTTGATTATTTTATTTACAGTTATTCTATTTTCGGGTTTTCTCAAAGGAGGACCACGCAGATGAAACATAAGTCGCACCTAGGGTAAACCCGCCATTCTAAACGCAATGGTGCCCTCAGATTTTTGATATAGGAAACCATTTAAGGGTTATTATAATTTTTTAGGGAAACTAATTAAGTACATTATTTAAAGATTATCAAAACCTCGATAGTTCATTTCAGGAATTCTGGGCCTCATAATCATATGTCGTCAGATTTCACGCTCTCGAAATAATACCATTTAATTAAAAAAAATATAGAAAAATTTTGGGACATTACAATTCATTTGTATTCTACACGGATTCTCATGATAGTCGATATTGGAACAAGTTATTTATCATGTAATATATTTTTAGATGATAGGGATTCTAGTGGGATCCTAGCCAGCTAGGGGGATTACATTGATGGTGAATGTAATTAGTTCACCCCTTCTTGTGAGTTGAATCTCTTCTTATTGAATCATGGGGTCTGTTCAGATATAGCCTATGTCAGAAAAGAGGTATTTTGTTACTTAACATAGTGTGAAATGGTTACTCATCACTAGTGATATGGGGTGTCAGATATTGAATAGGTGGATGGGTTTTGTATGAAATACTGAATGATACACCCCTCTCGTGTAATGAGTTAATACATGCATTAGTGAGAATGTATTTCTCATTGAGTTTGTGGATTATAAGTTTTCTCCTATGAATATTCAGGAATGTTTGAGTTATTTTGAAGGGTGAAATTTTGTTGAATCCTAATGAGGGGTTCGTGAATTCATCAATTTATATTCGGATAAATAATTTTAATTTCTTTAAATAATAAGTATAAATTCCATATTAATTTTATAAGCATATGATTTGAACCTTCCCTTGAGGATATTCAAGGTAGATCTAATAAAGCATTTAATAATTTCCCTATTATTACCATAAGGGTGTCTACTATATAGTAAACTCTCATAGTGTGAGATCTTATTTCATGTATGAAAATTTTATTTCATGATTGTAAAGAAATGATGGTAGATTAGATCATAATGACACAACATTATCATTGTGGAAATAATTTCTTAGTGGAGGACCTTATGTCTGGGTGATGATGTAGGTATATCATATGCTAACTTTGGAGTAGATATTATCATTTGTAGAAGGATAATTTTATCACCTTTGATCAATGGAGGAGTCTCCACATACTTATATTATGTGGGAGAGTATGTGAAAATTATGGTGTTAATTTATTTATTATGTATTACAAGACATCCTCTGAAATTGGACAGGTATGGGTTCCCTAAGTTGGGAAACATGTCACTCACTTCCCATTAAGATAAGTTTTACCTTCAAATGCTTGTATTGGATGTGGTAATAGAAAAATTGAGTTTATACCAATAAAATAGATGTTGTTTCTAAGTATGGAATTCCATATGGATCAATATGGGTGTTCTCATCCCATGGATACCCTTTTCATGTAATACAAAAAGAGTTATTCTCGAGGGTTTCTGTTTTTTTTGTCACTTGGAAAAGTGTTATCATGGGGGATGAGTTCTCTTAGAGACTAGGATTTTATATACAAAGGAATTATATGTTACTATGGGATGGTTCTACAATTTGGTTTTCTTTTCTTGGTTTGGATCTCCTTTTATTTCCTTTGTAAGGATGAAGAGTTTTTATGATTAGAGGATGTAAAGAATCGTATTTTTTAATCAATATTTAACTTATTTTTTAGTTCTGGAGCCCTAGAACCTTCCTAGGGGTAAAATGTTGAATTTACCATAGAATATGAACTTGAAAAAATTACTTAATGTTTCATTTGATTTTGGGGTGTGGTGTCTACCCTATGGTTGAGCAAATGTGGAGTTGTCAGCATTTATGGGCCTCAACTATAATATATTGAAAATAATATATTATTTTATTCCAAACATATACATTTTGAAATAATTTATTATATCTAATAAATGATATCTTGGATAAGGAAAATGTGACTATAGTTGAATCTAGAATGAGGGTTTTTACTGATTATCGATGTTAGTTTCATTCGAACCGAGAACCTCAGGTGCTTGCAGTCAGAATAATATTAATTAATTAGTTTCAATAAAAGTATTAATTAATTAGATAGTTTATTTAATATATAAATCCCTATAATTAATCTACTTATATCCCTTTTATGTTTTTCTCTTAGTATAACCATTTACCATTAATATGAACCTTGTAAAGAGTGAGACAGTAGAGAGAGACCAAAATTTGGTAGAGATGATGTCAGGTTGGAGGAATGAGACTTGAATCTTGGTGACATTGATGTGGGGAGCAAGGAAATGATGATTAATTCAAGAATTTAGCATTTTCTATAAGGGATGGATTTTTTTATGATTTTCTCTATCTTTAGTGATTATTGAACAAATATTGATGTTCATTATTTGATTTAAAATAATTTTATAGCAATGGATTTTTTATGAGTTTTCTATTATCTTGGATTATTTCATTTTAATTTTTATACATTATTTGATTTTTGTTCCTATGAATAATGGATGGGCTCACAATGGTTATAAATTATTTTGACTTTCTTGTTTATTTTGTTTTTTCCAACCATTCTTCATGTATTCATCATTGACCTGTGGTTAGGCTGGATATTCAAATTTCTTATCCTAATTCATGCCATAATTGAATCCCTAGATAGTGTTGGTTTTTTTGATTTTGAAAATAGGGGATAGGGTATGTGAGATGATCTTAAGTTGATGATTTATCATAAATCAAGGGAGGGAAAACATCATTCCTGAGAAGATATGTATAAGGTGATAAAAAATCTCATTAGTTTTGATGAATTTAGTTTCCAATATTTTATGAATGAAGATTGATGCTGATGTTTTTTATTCATGGATGTGGAATTAGATGAAGAAATGAATACGATTGAAGTTGAAGTAATAGAATATGGAAAAATTTCACCGTAGTGGGCTAAATCTGTTTCCAAATACCCAAATACATGGTGTTTATTTTGGAAGATCACATGTTTTGTATCTTATGGGTGTAGAGGCTACAGTTTTGGTCAGAGTTAATATTAAAAAAAATGTTATCTTAACCCACATTCCTTGTACTCCTAGCTTACCCACAGAGAATGTATAGGGAGTACACACCCATATGGTTGTTTGACCTTACACACCATGTGGATCAAGACCAAACTCCATTTATCTTCCAAACAATAAATTAGTAGAGATGGTACACACTGAGTAAAACAGATAGTCTAACACACCATTTAGTCTATCCGAGGATCCATATAGAATGTCCTTGGAAATCATATAGTGTTTTGGTTCATAGAAAGTGTACTTATTAGGGGATAGATGATGTGTACTAGATAGATCACATCGTATACCTCTTCCAGATCTAGTGACTTTTTTTTACCACCTTTCTTGGGACTCAGATTTGAGAAAGTAAATATCCCATTATGAGTGTTTTTCAGATAAAACATGATGATGGCCTTTTCATTGATTATATTGATGATACGTGAGGCAAAAAGAAATGGTTACTCATACACAAACTATATATACTCAAATATGAGATTCATGTGTGATCATTAATGTGATACTGGGCTTGGTAATCCCTTAGTGCTATAGTTAAGCTAAAGAGTTGGTTCCCCACATTATTTATACAGATAGATTTAGTACCCCCATACACATCTGGTGTGTGATTACTCTACTGTGGAGTTGGTACTCCCCCTTATAAGATCTTAGGTAGAGCGAGGTTCCTCCACTCAGGCTTTTACTCCCCCGACCTCCACATACACATCAGGGTGGTAAAAGTCTTTCATCACAATTCTAGAGAGGTTATAAGAATTTTCAAACATGGTTATTTTAGTGACTTGATCAATGGTACAATATTGATGGGTTGGAGGATACGATATTCCCTTAAACGGTGATTATGATTCAGTGGTGAGATGAATCCAATTATTTGTTTCTAGGAGTGGTGTGGTTTTTGGAAATGATAAGCAGTGTGGGATTCTTTAAGAATTTTGACTCCTCAGGCACCCCTAGGTGGCATTTATGATATGATATATGACTAGTTATCCACTTCATACTTTATGGACTTATCTATACTATGATCATCCATAGTTTCCCATAAGATTCTTGGCCCTCATGGGTTTGATTTGGGATGGTATGGATTCATTTATATGATAATTGAACTTTTTTATAATATATGGTTTATTCTTCCTCATTAATCATCTGACTACCATTTAGTATTAGGATATTTGAGTTGACTTGGTCTCTAGTTTTACCATTTTTCCACCTCATGGTCACCACTCATAGAAAGAGTTTATATGACTTATTTATTTGTGTTTATACTATAGGTTTCATGTAGTCTTACTAGGTATGTTTATAATCACCCCAACAGAGAACATGTAACCATATGCATTTTGTTTATGCAGACAACACCCATGTTCAAAGATGGTTTGGGTGGGAATGGAGATAGCATGGATTATTAAAATATGAGGCCTAGTGATTATTTGGGATACATTATGGAGAATGGGGATTAGTGATCATGGTAGTGACCACTAAAATCGGTTTGCAATCAAATATTACAAATATAATAGTGGATATTCTCAATTATTTGTGTTTCAATGAATTTTCAGGTGTACTGTTTCCCTTGAATTTACCTTATGGGATATACTTGTACTTTTTGTATCATGCATGCATTGTATTTAGTTCTGTTCAGTTTATTATATTTATATATATATATATATAACCTATTAGTATTTTTTAATATTCTATGTATTGGTGATTTGTTTATTTTATGTAGTTATAGGCTAAGGCCACCCATGTTATGAGATAAGTTTACACGATGCTAGTTAATATCCCTTAGCATTATGAAGATGGATATGATGAGACACTCTCAGCCAACTACCATCTCAGGAGGGGCTCTAATGGGCCGGATCTTGTTAGTGTGTGTGTGTGTGTGTATCTAAACATAAAAATATACCTGCTTGTGTATATATATTTATAAAGAAATGAATTTATATAAAAAACTAAAAATTTATGGAATATGCTTGAAAATTATGGTATGTACTTAAATGAAGTATATAATATTTTAAATAAATTTAATTAACATATTAATACATGTATTTATTTATATATAAATATATAAATTTATTCACAAACACAATGATATATAAATACAAGAACATAATAGAAGACATATAAACATATTTTTACATATAAAAATACATGAAATAGATACATTAATATATATGTATATATATATAGAAATTTATACTGATGATTATGAGAAGAAAAACAAAAAAAATAGGGATTAGTTTAATCACATTTTCTGTATAAAAATTTACAGAGACACAAACACAGACACACACGCACTTAGTGATCTAAATATATAGATAATTGGGGATAATATTTATAGATTATTATGGGAAAGAACAACAAAAAAAACCATGAAAAATGTAATCATGATTTATTGACAAATTCTTAAAAACAACTTATGAGTAACATAACTTCAGTTTTGTGTATCGATTTATCCAAACCATTACATATACGTGGAAATAAATTTAGGTTCCATTAAGGCTTTAAGGATAAGTAGTGATTTGACTATTAGGGTTCATTAAAAAATAGGGAATGTGAATTATCATAGCTAATAAAAAATAATTTTAAAAAAAGTATTTATCGACTATAAAACATTATGTTATAAAATAAAAATATGTCATCAATATGAAATAAATCATTGATAAATACATAACATTGTTGAAACTAATTTTAGCACTCATTTAAGACGATTTTCAGCATTAAAATCAGTTCTAACAAAACACAAACTAAAAAATTACAAATTTTATAAATATATATTATAATAATAATTTTATATAAAAAAATAATAATAAATACGAATTATATAAACTTATATCATGTTAATAATATTGTGTATAAAATATCAATAAGTAATAATTATATTTAAATAATATTAGTTATATTTCAACAAATATTATTAATTATTTATATGAAAAGTATTTAAGGATGGGAGGATTTAAAGAATGATGCTTTTTCCCGATCAATCCTGGACTTAATTTTGATTTTTAGAGCCCTCTATCCTTCCCAGGAATTAAATGGTAAATTTACCATAGTAGATGACCTTGTAAATTATATGATCATTTAGTTGATTTTGGGGTGTGGTGTTTACACTGGGGTTGAGTTGGTGTGAAGTTGTGATAATTGTAAGGACTTGATAATAATATATTAAAAACAATATATTATATTTAGACACACATATACATTTGTAAAGTATTTATTATATATCTTAAACGATAAATTTGATGAGGAAACTGAGACTATAGTTGAATCCATAATGATGGTTTTTTCCTCAGATCGATGTTAGTTTCATTCACACTAAGACCCTTAGTTACTTGTAGTTATAGGTGGATTAATTAATTAATATTATTGATATAATTAATTAATTAATTGATTGATTGATTTAAGATGAGAACACTATAATTCATCTATTTATATCCTTGTTATGTTACTCTATTGGGTTAGCCATCTATCATCGCTATGAACCTTAAAGATAGTGAGATGGTGGAAAGATAGACCATACATTGGTGGGGACAACATCAAATTCGAGAAACATGACATGATTCTTAGTGACATAAATGAGTCAAGCATGAAAATGATGAAAAATTCATGAATTGAACATTTTTAATTATGGTGGGGATTTTTATAGTTGAATTTTTACAACTTTAGTTATTCAAAAAAATATTTATGTTTATTGTTTGATTTACGATGTTTTTATGGCCTTGGATTATTTATGGGATTTCTATTGTCCTAGATCATTTTATTTGGAATTTATTTGTTTATCATTCAATATATGTGTCTATGATCAATGGATTGGTTCAAAATGGCCATCTATTATTTTAAACATACTGTTTATTTGGTTTTCTCCCACTGTGGATCACATATTCATCCTTGAACTATGGTTAGGTCGAATATTTAAGGTTCTTAGTCCAATTTTAGTTGTGATGGAATCCATAGACTCTATGGGATTTTTGGATGTTGAAAATATAGGATGAGGAAAGTGACATGATATTTGGGTGATGGTTTATTGTGAAGGAAGGTATGCAAAACTCATTTCTGGGTAGATAAATACGTTGTGATGAATAAACTCACATGTGTTTTTGTATTTTATTTTCAGAAATTGATGGCTAATGATTGATATTTGGTGATGCTACACTTGTGATTGGGGACTTAGATGAAGAAATAATAATTATTGAAGTTAAAATAAGAGAATATGGTGAATGTTCAAGGATATGGGAATAATCTTGTTCGAAATACCCAAATATAGGATACCTAATTGAGAAGAACACTTGTGGTCTATCTCATAGGTGTAGTAGATATAGTTTCAGTTAGAATTAAATATAAAAACCCATGTTATCTTAACCCACACACCATGTACCCCTAGACAACCAATGTGGAAATTATAGGGAGCATACGTCTATGTGGTTGTTTGTCCTTAGACGCCATGTGGGTTCAAAAAACTATCCATGTATCTATCAAACACAAAATGAGTAGTGATGAAAGATGATGGGTACCTAAATAGACTAAAACATCATGTAGTCCATACTTCACACCATGTAGAAGGTCCTTAAACACCATGTAGTGTGTCAGTTAATGACTAGACTACTACTTCGGGGATATAGGTTGTGTACATACTAAAACACATCAAACCCCTTCCAGATATTGTGACTTGTCATATCACCTTGATCAGTACTTGAATTTGAGAAAGTGAATAACCCATTATGAGATTTTTCAACATAGAACATGATGATTGAATTTTCTTTGATATCATATATGATATTTAAGGAAATAAGAGTGGTTTACACTTATGTAATCTTTAGATAGTTAACGAAGAGATTCACACGTGATCATTAAAGTGATATTGGGGTCGGTAATCCCTTAGTGGTATAGTTATGTTAATTATTTGGTCCCATTATTACTTTACATAGAAATGGTAACTACTCCCCCATACATATCTTGGGTTAAAGTTCACCATCCGTGGAGTTGGTTTTCCCCCATCTAAGATCTTAAGTAGAGTGCAGGTCCTCCCCTAGGATTAGTACACCCTCAAACAATGTATACAAACCAATGAGGTAAAATTAGTTCAACACTACTATGGTATGGTTACATGGATTTAAAACATAGTTATATTTGAGGATTGATTGATGATACTAAAATGATGGGATGGAGGATGAAATAATCCCTCAATAGGTGAGAATGCTTTAGTGATGAGTAAGATACCCTTGTTGTTTTTTAGCAGTGGTGTGGTTATTATAAAATCTAAGCCGGGTGGGATTATTCTACAATTGTGAATCCCCTAAAACCCATGGGTACTCTTTAATATATGAAGTATGTCTAGTTATCTACTTTTAAGTACACGGTAATATCACTACTATGAGAATCCATAGTTTCTCATGATAGTTTGAACCTCATGGGTTGGATTTGGGATGGTAGGGATATATTTATCTGGGAAATAAATGGGTGGAGATTATATAGTTCATTCATCCTAATTATTCATCCAACTACCCTTTAGTATTGGGATTTTTAATCTAAATTTGTGTCTAGTTTTCCCTATTTTTATCCTCCAGGTATCCACTCATACTAAGAGCTGATATGACTTGTTACTTTGTTTTTATATTGGGGGTTTCAGAGCATCCTACTAGGTATGATTATACTCACCTCTACATGGGAATTATTCCCACATGCAGTATATCTATGTTGATTACACACAAGTTCATAGATTTTCTGGGTGGACATGGAGTCGATATAGATTATTTGATGCCAATGTATGGTGTATATTATAGATTCATTATAAAACATTATTATTAGTGATGGTGGCAGTGACTACTAAGACTATTGTGAGATCCAGTAATACTTGCATCATGGAGGATATTCTTAGTTATTTATGTTTCAATGAATTTTTTGGTATAATATTTCCCTTGAAATTACCTTGTGGGGTGTACTTGTAGTTTTTTTTCTCATGAATGCATTGTAGTCAGTTTGCTTTAGTTGATTTCATATATATCCTAATGGTATATTTTATTATATTGTGTATTTCAGAGGATTTTATTATTGGTTTTTATAGGCTTATACCTCCCATGTTATGAGATAATCTTACTTTGTACTAGTCAGCAACTCCTAACCAATTAGAGGCAAGCTTGAGGAGCCACTCTTGGCCTACTACTATCCTAGGAAGAGACCTAGTGGGTCAGGTCATTTCAGTGTGGGTGGGTGTGTAAACACACACACACACAAATATATATATATATATATATATATCTGTGTGTATATATATAAATAATAGAGTTTAAAGTATAAACTATAAATTTTATGAATATTCTTGAAAATTATGATATATACATAAATGAGGTTTACAGAAAATGAATATAAATTTAATGAACATACAAACTATTATGCATAAATGTGTTTATTTATATATAAATATATACATTTATACACACACATATAGATATATAATTATAAAAATAAAATGAAAATATATATATGTGTGTGTATGTGTTTCAAAATAGATGAAAGACACACATTTATATAAATGTATATATATGTGTGTGTTTTTATATCAATATATAAATATATACTAATGAAGATTCCATAAAAAACAAAAAATAATTAGGGATTGATTTAATCCTATTGTATTTATATAAATTTATAAATAAATATATAGAGGGATAGAGAGAAATATTTACACATATATAGAATCAGGTATTGGATTTACAAATGATTACCAGAAGAAAAACCCAAAAACTGAAAAAATTATGCACGATCAATTGATAAATCCATAAAAATAAGTTAAAAATAACATACCTTCACTTTTTCCGGGTTGATTTATCCAAACCATTGTACATTGGTGGAAAAACATTTCAGGTTCCATGAAGGCTTCATCAACTAGGAGAGGTTCGATGGTTATAGTTATTTTAAAAATTGGGAAATTGTTTTATCATAGCTAACAAAAAATGTAGATAAAAATTCTTTATTGATGTAAAAAATTAAAATACAATAAAAAATAGTTTTTCAACACTACATTTAGTGCTAAAAAAGACATAAATTTAAAAACACTAATTTAGAACTCATATAAGATGATCAATCATCATTAAAATCAATGCCTATAAAACACAAACAAAATAAGATTACTAATTTTATAAATGTATATAATAATAATAATAATTTTATATAAATAAATACTAATAAATAAAAATCCTATAAATATATATCAATGTAATAATATTATCTGTAAAATATTATTAATTATAAGTTGTATTTAGTTTTTATTAGGGATTTAAAAAGTTCATGTAATTTCCAAGGGACCTCAAATTCAATCTCATGACTGAAGGGAACCACTTTTGTTCCTCTACTCATGTTGGATCATCAAATGATGGCATAGAGATTTATTAATCATCCCTTATAAGATCACCAATATAGTATGGAATTAATCATCACAATTTTTCATCCTTTATAGAGGAAACTCTAGACAATACCATTAGGAGGATAATAATAACACACATTATTTTAAAACAAGAGGCAATTGATGATAGGTTAATCCTTTGGGAATGATTGATAATTTTGCGTACATTCTTACCTTTTTTAATTATTCCATTGAAGGTTAGTAATTTAGTTTGTATACTCTAATATTTCCAGGGATTTCAAGACTGGATGTGTATTCCCATGAGTTATATAATATTTGAAAATTTTTCCCCACTAATGACCTAAAAAGGAAAACATGAAGATTGGTCTCGATCACCATAAATCTAGGTAATTTTTGTATACAAGATTGTGATTATTGTTTTAATCCATTTTATATTCTCAATAAAAGAGTGCATTCATGGGTTCATGTCTTTGGATTGAATTTTTATATATGGAACTCGTACATTTTTATGACATTTCTATTGAAATTGGAATCTCCATCATGATGGACAATTCTACCAAGGAAGAGCGATTTGGGTACTTTTATTGGATTCTTATAGAGATGGATCACTGTTCTGAATTCACTGATAAATTTTTTATATCCACAAAATATGATTATTTAGACCGTGGTATAAATTATGATAGATTGCCTACATTTTTATCTTGTTCATTAACAATTTGGGAATCAGAAGGGGAAATGTTCAAAGGATATGATTTTTCCTATTTTCTCTTTGAAAGCACATAAAAAACATGATTTTAAAGGAAGTAAGGGAGGTAAAAATATGATAATGGAATAAGTTTAGTGTTTTTTGATAATAATTCATAGGCATCTTTGTTGGGTTATTCAAGATTGCTGGTTAAGGGAAATGGACAGTCTCATGAGGTTCATAACCCAACTGGATATATTGGTGTTCCTGATAAAATTGTTCATGTGTGGACCTCTCTTCTTTATATTTATGTGAATGGTATGGGTATTAATATGAATTACACTCAGTTTGAGGTAGGGGAGTGCTTTACGATGATCGTCTTATTAATTTTGGTTCAATTATAATGCTTGTAGGTTAGATGCAGCATTAACAAGATATGAACTTACACCATGCCACTATAAACCATTAATTAGTGTAGTTTACTAAGATGGAGAAGATAATTCATCTCAATGGGGTTTTGGTTCAAATTTCTAAAAGACTTACTCTAGGAAAATAAATCCTTGTCTTAAGAACAAATTAATCTAAACATGACTTTTGGTAAGATTAAAGGGCCATGAGTAGATGTTAAAGATTATGGTTTGGATTCTGATGTTGGGGTTGCATACAAGGATTTAATTTCAAAGGATTTAGGGGTGGAATGCGGTTATGATCAATCTAATTGTAAAATTTATACCTAATAACATGATGACTATCAATTATGGAAGGATAAATATCTGTTATCTTTAAGTGGCTATAAAGAGAAAAATATACTATATGTTGAGTCTCTTGTGAGATATATAGCTTAAAAGGGACTCTTATTATTATAATTGATTAGAGTGTGACATAAACCATTATTTTTTAGTAGGAAAAATGGTAAGTGGATGATTTTAGAGTTACTTAAAACAAGGAATACTCTCAAAGTTATATAAAAACATCTAGATATATTGAAATGAAAACAGACATGATAATTAATATGTAGGCTTAGGATAATGAATCCCTAAAATCTATTTCATTTGAGGTTTCTTACGTTGTGTTTTAGCTTTTCACTCATGATTTTAGAGTTGTGAATATTTAAGTGCAAGATTTGGATGTTCAGGATGATACTTTAAATAGTGAAGATTTTTTGGATAATGATAATGAATATTTATAGAAAATTGTTCCTTAGATGTACATTCATTATTTGAGTGGTCAAAAATTAATAGGAAAAAGTTATTTTCATACCATGTTTATGATATCTAAATTTGATTCAATTATTAATACTAATTGGGATGTTTATGATCTATTTTGGGTGCATGTTTTCCATTTTTTTCTACGTATTGGTGGCTTCAGTGCTACAAGAGATACGTATTTACCTTTATTAGGGATTTTTTTATTGTCAATAGTGATTGACCTTTGAACTGTATAGAACATTAAGTGGTTTATCTTGGTTTTTCATTTACATTTTGGTTTCTAATGCAATATAGCTTGTTTTTTGGATTTCAATGGACTTTCAAGCTGTTAAGGATTGGATTTTGGGTTGGTTTTTTTAAACTACATGTTCAAATTTTGGTTTTATTTATTTTTATGTTGTGTCTAGATATACCTATTGATGTTGTAGGTATACTTATTATAGTTTATTGTTGTTTATTTTGATTTAGTGAATCATTGGCTGGTTTCACTTTTCCCTGGGTTACCAGGTAGTGTATGGGTTGAGTATCCTAGATTTAAATATTTAGATATTTTTTTATTCATATTCCTTATGCTTAGGTTTATACTTCTATGAAGATGAGGGTAGTAATGTCATGTTTGAACCAATCCTATCATGTTGTATATCTTTTACTTTTTAATAAAATGAGATTATATTCCTAGGTCTCCATACTTTTCCAATTTCAATATATGTATATATATATATATATAATATTTTTATCTAGGCTCATATGTGTGATTGCATGTATGTATATTTATATATGAATATATATATATTCAAATCAGATAAGTGAAAGTGGAAAAAATAGTGTGTGTGTGTGTGTGTGTGTCAAATATACTCTTATCAACACAAAAATTACTGTCTTTATACACATGTAAATGTGTGTGTGTTTGTGTGTGTGTGCACATGCTAAAGAACCCAAATACATGTGAATGTGTGTGTAATAATTTAACTCAACACATAAGTTTTTATATCCATATACAATGTATATTATATTATTTTTTTATGATTTTTATATATAATAAACTAAAATTAATTTCTATTATGTAAATTTTTTCATATTAATCAAAAAAATTATAAAAATATTAATCGTTACAAATTATATAAAAGTATATAATATTATTAGTATTATACATAAAAATATTATAAATTATATATATGAATAAATATTTTACACTAAATAATAAATTATAGTTGAATTTATAAGAATTATAAATCTATTATATCTATATACAAATGATTTTCAATTCATTTTACTAAAAAATGAATATTAAATTTTTTTATCAATTATATTTAAAAATAATATTTATTATTTCTTATATCTAAATTATTAAATTTTAAAAACATTATAAATTAGATATATATATATATATATATTTTTACTAATATGTATATTTATTTATATACTTCTATATTTAAATATATTAATTATAGTTGAGTAAAATTAATTATTGATATTATAAATGATGGAATAATATTTCAAAGTAAAATATAACAATGTCATTATTGGGGAACCCTCATGACGGGGACAAGATGTTCTAACGATAACAGAGAAGTATATCCTTTTTATATGAACGAGGTGACAAAATTAATTATGTTGCGTACAGGTTCCCCATCTTTTATTTTTTTAAGAAATAGGGGTGGATTCGTCAATGTTCTTAACAAAAACCCCCATATGTTCTCACATCCATAACTGGGTATAGAACTACTTTCCAAAGGAAGGTGTTCAGTTGGTGTTTCAGACCAAGTGATACTTAGGAACTCACATTGGTCGAGAGGATGCTAATTCAGTCACATCATACCCTTTTAGTGGAAATTGTTTCCTACTATGATATTCTCTTTCTGATTTAAGATATGATCATAAATCTCTTCATAATCTCGATACAAGATCAGTTACCCCAAAAAACATGACCATAGGATAAACTATTTCCATTCCAGATATGGAATCGATTTCTCCCCTTAAATGGCCATACATGAGGGGGAATATTTTAGTAAATACATCTATATGTATCCAAGGTTATTCATCCATTTTCTCTATTGGGTGGATACTTATATATTAAGTTTTATAGCCAGGACCTTCAAAATATTTTTCTACACAAGGAGGTGTTTAATATGTCAAGTATGGTATTAAGCCACTATGAGGCATCCTACATATCTTGTTTATTATAGGAATAAAATACCACATAGTTTTTTGAACCCATATAGTTTAATTTCATGTGAAAATAAAATATCTATGAGCTCTCTAGAACCAGGTATTTGAGCTTGAGTCTCAAAAATACAGCCTCAGTATCCTGGTTATGGAAAGAATCAGAGTTATCATATATTGATTGATCGATTTTGACAAGCCCTAAGTAAAATGTACTTATATGTAGGGAGTTATATCATTCCACTCATCAGGTATTAGACAATGAGGGTTTCCTAGCCGGTGGATATTCATGGTGCGAATTATATAATAATTGAAACTCTCTAATTTCATGTGAGCCATGTATGGTGGGAGAAACGATGGATTGTTGATCTCACTGCATATGCATGTGGGAATTATGTATTGGGACATCCCTTTGAAAGTAAAATATGGATCTTGAGGATTATGATGGAATCCCACATGTCTTGATTATATTAGGAATCAGATTCATCATAGTTGAGTTTATTTCTAATTCTACTGATGAATGAGGGAGAATGATCATCCCATGATAATTAATGGGTCTTGATGGTTGAAATGTTGGAGACATGGTGGGATTTACACTAAAGTGGATATCTATTTGATCTCAGGCCTTAAAAAGGTATCCTACATATATTTTTATTATTGGAATCAGAGTTCCTTTTGTTCAATAAATATTTTTGTCTTTTGATGGATAAGTTATTATGATTATCCCACAGAATTTATTGGGTCCCAATGGTTGAAATTTTAGACAAATGGAGAGAGTTATATTCTCATTTTATATTGGGTCTTATGACAGAATACTACATAGGAATCAATGTTTTTGTAGTTCAGTTGGTCGGGGCTTACACACTGAGGCTTACCTAGTATGCGGGAAATTATCTTATTATGCCACTGATTAGGGAGAACACACTAAGGATTCCCTAATATGAAGGTAGTTATATCATGCCACTAGTTGAGGCTTACACACTCATGATTCACTTATATAATGGTAGATATATCATACCACCGGTTAGGGATTAAATAATAATTTTTACCTTTGCGAATTATGTGATCATTGAAACTACTTAAGAGCATATGAGTTGTGCTCAGTTTGGGAAACAAGGGGTGGAAAATAATTATTCTCACTAGTTATGGATGCGAGACTTATGTACTTTGACATACCATTTATGTAGACTAGACCAGATTTTCATGTCCTGGGACACCTGCCTATGCTAGCCTGGTTGTCTTCCTGACCTGCTTGATTGTGTGCTTGACATTACTTCATTTCATTCTTGAAATTTAGGAGGATATATTCTTGACATGACCAAAGTCAATCACATGATCTAGTTGACTTGTATGAGGGACATCGTACAGTTTGGATGGCATGTTTGAAGTTCATCACATGACCAAGTCTGACTTATCTGAAGAAAACATAAGACTTGGATGGATGATCTTGGAGGACATCAGATGATCACAATTGAAATGTTTTGAGGGAATAAATAAATCCATATAATTTACCCTAGTTTCATCAATAAATCAGTATGATATGTGTAGTGGTAATCGTGAGAGTCGGTGTGACATTTCTGGAGGGTGATGCATGTCCTAGTTGACTTTTTATGTTGTTGTCGTGAAACTCGATTGACATGTCTGGAGGACATCGCAAGATCTTGTTTTATTGTTTGAAAGTTGTTGTGAGATCAAGTTGATATACCCAAAGGGTGTTTTGAGATATTAACAACTTTTAATGAGAACATTGTAACAGCTAGATGACATTCTCTAGAGCCATCACAAGACTCAGCTCACATGTACTAGCACTACAATAAAATAGACTGATAGTGGAAAAAAATTTAATTTTTAGGTGGTTCAAAACACCACCATATGGTTCCACAATGGTTTCCAATAAACCATTAATAATTTTTAATTGGTATTCAATTCACCTTGGTTCCTTCTATTTAGTGGCATTTTATGGAAATCATGGTGGGACATTTAATTAGGGGCAGTTTCCCCACCAAAAAATGGAGAGGGGAAAATAGTGGTTTAAACCGTCGTTATCCCCTCACCATTTTTTAGAGGGGTAATGATCACTAAAAAAATTACAACCTTATATATCAGCGGATTAAACCAACTGCAACTAATAATTTGGAATATCTAGTGGAAGATTAAACTCCTATATATAACTTTTAAGAAAAATATAACTGGAGAAATTATAGCCCCAGAACAGCCAAATAAAACGCAGATATGAAAAGAGAAAAGTTGTAAACAAGGGAAGGATATAAAAAATTATAAAATTACACTATAAAATAATTAAAATGTGGACATTAGCGTTTATGAAAAATAAGACAAACCAATTTTTGCCTTTTAGAACAATTCGAATTTTTTTTTGAAAATTAAATATAAACAAATCCATAAAAGAGATAATGTAAATAAAAAATAGAAACAATCATGTCAATAAATCATTATAATAAAAAAATTAATTTAACAATGCTAAGATGAGTACAAGGTGATACAAACATAGTGCACAATGGTAATCCCAAAGATAATATCATCAAAAGTGAATAAGAATCTTTAGAAACTCATTAAATCCTAATGTTAGACAATCTTATACATATAATTATGGAATAAACTACCAACATATGTTTAATTAATTAATTATATCAACACCTAAATAAATCTCATTAGGGTAAATCCCTTATAAATAGATAAAACTATTTCATGGGAAATAACCAGTTCTTAATCTATGCTAGTAAATCATAAACTAGATCTATCACTTAGTTACTTCAACTTCCCATGTTATAGAAAAATTTGTTTTGAGAAATCAAACAAGCATGTGATAATCATATAAATCAATATAAAATATAAAAAATAACCTCATCTCACCTGCAACACCATATTAATAAATATCCGATTTTCCTTTATAAAAGTATCAAACAATAGTTCAACTCAAATCCATTAAAGTGGAAACATTCTATATAAAACCTCACACAAGGGGATCATAACAATGGTGATCAAATCATTAAAAACCCTCATTTTATATAATTCCATCCAGACCATTGAGATAAAACCGTTATTCCATGTTACACAATCATACATTGAAACCAATTATTAATAAACACTTTTATAACAATGAATTCAACCGTTATGAGTTGATTTAAAACCTAAAAAAATTTTTAAATAAAAACAATCCCTTTAAATAGATTAAATCATTTGGAAATAAAAAAGATAAAAACCAATATTTTTATCTAGAAATTAGATGATAAGGGACACTTGTATTCCACATAAATATTTGGAATACACAATATCTAATCAAAAAATAAAAGCTTCAAATTCATTTGAAACCCCATTGGGAATGTATGAAAAGCATTGAAAACATTTCACTACCCCATCATGGGTCACAAACATTAGTATATCATTATTAAAAATTAATTTTTAAAAGATTAATAGTTTCTTGAAAAAAATAAAAGAAAGGATTTTCACAAAAACACCAAACTCAATCAACGAGAAACTACTCACCCTCAATGGTGGAAGAACAACCTCTTAAGGAAAATATCTCTATAAGGCTTACTCAACCAATCACCTAAAATAAGATCCTCCCATACCCTAAATTTAATCATCGCTACTATTAGTGTTTATAGGGGAACAAAAAATTAAGAGAAATGGTGAGGAGGATGGATAAAAAATAGGAAATAAGAAACTAACCATTCAAATATAATAAATATCACAGAAGAAATGGATTCATAAGCTTAGATAAAGATGAAAGAATATTTATTGAGTTCTTATAAGGGATGGCTAAAGGGGTGATTGGTTAGTGGAAATCAAAATGAGATAAAAATGGGAAAGGTTATATAAATAAATTCCCAACATAAAATTTTGTTAAAATCAAATGGTTTTTCCATATAGTATACCAAACCATGCACAAAATGCAAATCCATTAGAGTAATAAAGCTTCACCCCTCACACGGTTTACTGACACTATTCATCAAACCATTTGAAATCCATGCACACCCCATTAGAGAACACTCAATATCTAAGAATAACCCAAATATTTCACCACAAAAGTATAGTTTCCCACACTATTTTTAATAAGACAAGAACTGAAAAATTAAACTAAAATCATTTTTTTATATATTTGTGCATGGTTACTACTTGAAATCACACTGTCATACACTAACCTTTTTCCATCGTAAAATTTGATATGTAAGATTCATTTTCATTGTTTTTTCCAACACATAATGTTTTATAAAAATCTACACATAGAAATATATTAAACTTTCAATATAAAAATTACTCTGAAAATTTGAAGTTAAATTCCAAAACTCATTAAAATTTAAAAAACTAGTAATTATATCATTTTTAAAATAAGATTTCCATAGGGTTATCATGATCCCTCACCTAGATAATATTAAAGGAAAATAAATCATAAAGTAAAAAATTGGAATAAAACATAAGAAATAAACCAAGAATGTAGATTTTCATGCAATGTAAGGGAAATACATATATCCCTACTAGAAACCACAACCTGGTTTTTGAATCAAAATATTATTGTTAGACTATAATAAGTTTAGTTAAACATCATCTTTGAATTCAAAGTGAACACTAATTATTTCCCAATGAACTTTGATCGACACAATCTTCATCTTATTCTCAATTCCCTTCTACCATAACTTGTATGGATATTAATTGAAAATTAAAATGTGTTGTATATTTAAAATTAAACTTAAAACCAATATTTGTTTTGTACAAAATGATTTTGAAGTTATGTAATTTTCATATTCACTATAGACTATCAACACAATATCATCAAGGACAGATCTAGTTGTCTTCTGATATAATTCAATCAATGCTTTATAAAGAGTAATTACTGTTAAATATTGAATCTTTATATATTCCCCATATTCTTGAATTATGAATTTCATTTCAAAAAACCATCTCTGAGCATCTTGAGGTAAGGGGTAACTATAAATATGGGTAAATTCTACTTCAATACTTGACGTCCTGCCAAAGACATCCAATAAAAATAGTCCCAAACCCATCCTGTGCACATGACCAGGATGCTCCTTTGCAAGGAATTGGCCAAAAAGATCATCCTGAGAGACCAAGAAAAACTGCATGGGATTGGGATTCCATAGTTCATTTATTTTTACCTATAAATAAAATATTAATCATGTTTTAAGAAATACATATTAATGTTGTGACAACTGACCATAAGTTATTGCAATGAAAAAGTAATCCATTCCCTCAATTCTTTGGCAGGTTCATTAACAAAACTCCCATCATATTTTTTTGAACATCAAACAAAGTTATATTCAGGATACCTGGTGCCCTAAATTAATTGACTCTATTAAACAAAGATAAATAAATAATTTAATATATGAATAAGAAAATGTTATCTTATAAATATTTAAACTAATGAAAATATTACCAGAGTAGATCTCTTTCTAGAAAAACACTTTGACCCTGATGTGTGGGGGATGATTTTTCTACTTGAATTGATGCATTTTTCCTTGAAATAAACAAAAATAAAAAAAATTTAATTTAATAGTAATGTATGCAATTTAATCTACCTATTATATGAATTTATATTTATTAAATTATATTAAGGTAATAACATTTATTTTAATACCATGTGCCTCTCATGATGACGACTATCAAAAAAACATTCCATTTCTCTCTAGGTACCCCTTTAGGTACCTTATCATACAACATCTGAGTGGTAAACAATGTATCATTGAATTCCTTCCATAATCTCTATCTAAAATCCTTCTATTTCTTACCCAAAATTTTCCATGTCCATTTTCATATGATCAGGTCAACAATGGTAAAGTGGAATAACCTATATAGAAAGAGATTCATTTTTAAAATATTAGAATTTAATAACATAATGAAATTAAATTATAATATAATGTATTAAAATTAACTTTATATGGGATTCAAATACTACATTTTTTTTCAAGATCAAGGCACAGGCCTCCAGTCAACATAGGTAATCACAAGGGTAACTTGCTCCGCTGCTAGCTCGACTATAATCTGTCCAAATAATACTATGGGATCATCTGTGGGGAATACATAACAGTCAAATGGGATAACTATAATATGTCTATTTAGATTCCAGACATCTAAAATGTTCATCTTTCCCTTCGTATTTACATTGTATATATATTTTATACATAAAAATATAGTAGTATAAAAAAATTCAATAGATTTATTCCTATTGAAATTTATACCTATAATTGTCACCCTCTAATATCCTCATAAAGAATCAGGAGTGACAACTTGTTCCCTCAATGCTGAACCTATTGAATGAGGAGGCACTATCTTTGATGCTGATGGGATGAAGAAAGAGGGTGTGTGAAATGCTGATGGAATAGAGGGTCTCAGTGACCCTGAATGGGGGAAACCTGGGGGTGTCTTAGATGTTGTAGGGAGGGATATCTATGGATCATCATCTATCAATATGGTCAAGGGAACATCAACTAGAAGTCATATGGGATTAGTGAAATTATTCTTCATTAGAATTCTTTTCATTTAATCAAATAAAATTAACTTCAAAACATATATTTCAAAAAAAATCATGCAGAAAAAATAGAAATGATAACAGATGCACAATACTAAAAAATATTTACATATCTATTATAATTAATTATTTCACATAAAACATAAGTGTTTGATAAATTAATAGATGTCTGCACATACAATAATCTTTCCTTCAATAATGTTGTTTTCATGCTCCATCATTACATAAAATATACTTCATCCACCCATGAAAGTCTAGTATTTTCAAAATCATGATGGAAAAATAAGTTTGTTTATTGTTGTTGATAGGATTCAATGTCAGATAAAAAATATTTCCCTTAATCACCCATACCATATAAGTCTCTATGCTTTATGTGAACAACTAAAAATCACTCTTCATCCATGACATCTTACACATAATATAAAATTTTTGATTATGACGAGAAGATATACTAATCATGTAATTCATGGTCACCGACATTCATCAAGCAATAGAATTTCACAAAAGTAAATTTCATGTATTTTCTTTTAATACCTCTGGAAATATTGAAGCACTTTAATATGAATAAATCATCTGAAAAATGTATGTGGTACTTTTTTTTGATAATATCAGTCAATTTTCCATAGTATCCCAATTCCGAAACTATAAATATTCCACTATTATATTCTTTCAAACCCTCTTTCTTGAATGACTTTACAAAATGTAAATCCTTTTAAATTTTAATCATTAAATTTTATAGCCTATTTTAGAGGACCTCAAGCTAGAAACATAAAATATTATAGAAACTCATCCTGAGTATCAGTATTCATGATCTAAAAAATATTAGTATACATTATTAGATTTACAAAATATTTTTCAACCAAATATCTCTATTAATTTCCATATTTATGAACTTACATGATATTAAAACCATTCTACAAGATCTTTAATAACATCTTTTGTTATATCTTTCTCATTCCATGCTCAGATTCTCATACATATATTTGTATGTGTCCTAGGATCTTTAATAAATGGATCTAAAATTTTACTATTCTATAGAACATATTTTTGTGTCTGTAATAATTCTATTTCTATTAGTTTAAAATTTGAGATCATCCTAACTGATCGGCCAATAATAATAATGATTTCCGATTTCCCAAATAGTTTTGATTGAGTCTATTTGTTTTCAATACATTCAAAATGACTAAATCTTGTCTAAATAATATCCATGTATCTAAAATAAATGGTAAGACACTCCTATGATAAATATCTTTCATAAATAGAGCCTTCAGGTTGAGCTTTTTTCAAACATATGATTTCAAATAACTATGATATCTATGAAATGAAATAAATAAGAAATATTTATGTATTTAATGAAGTGTGAATAATTGTTTACATAATATTAAAAACATATAAATAAAGTATGTCTCAATTGGATACAATAATCATTAATTTTTAGGGCCTCCCAATATAGTTTCCCTAAACTAATTCTTAGTAAAATGAATCATTACAGTAAAAAACAACATAAGAAAGATCATCTCTATTAAAGAAAGTTTCAATTAAAATATCTCTGGAAGGTTTTCCAGATCATCTAATTATATAGTTTTCTCACATAGTGGTCTGATGAATGTAAAAAGACGGAGTATAACTGCAGTAACCCTTTCAGGTAATAATGTATGTAATGAAAATGGTAGTAACTGTTGTAACAAAATATGTGAATAACATATTTTCGCTCATTTTATCTTATGATGACTTAAGTTGACACACCTTGATATATTAATTGAATACCCAGAATATACATTCACATGTTTTAAAATTATAAGTGATGTATATTTATGCCAATTTTTCATTGAAAAAATTTTCAGAACATAATTTCCAATCTCATTGGGTCAGAGATAACACTTTATGTTCATTTTTTGTATGTTCTTCTAAGCATTAAGATAGTCCTTTGATTTTCCATGCTCATTAAGAAATGTGCAGATAAAATTCTCCAAACTTTTCTTCTCAATATACATAAAATTAAGATTATTCCACACCAAATTAAATTACTAATATGGATGTTTGAAGAATATAATTTTTTCTTTCCAGTTTTTCTTTCCAATATAACTTGATTATTCACTAGAAAATTATTACCCACTTTCTTTAAAATGATTAACTTTACTAAATTCAGTTTAAACATTTCCAAATTGTGACTACATTTTAGAACCCGTAGACAACTTTGGAGGTGTTCTACGATCAATATAACCATTGAATTTTTACTTGATCAACTGAAATCTATGAGATGCATTGAGAAATATTTGATGACACAAGAAGAAAATTTATTTGTTTCAAGGTATTTGTTTAAGATCAAAATAAAATTTAAAAATAGGATAAGATGAACCCATGTTTGTGTTTTAACTAGATAAAATACCAATTCTTGGGAATTCACTAATGGTACACATTACAGAATCTTTAATTTTTAACATTGTTCTAGAATATGTATCATATATCTCGACACCATAACTCCAAAAATCATGTAATTATTTAATTTGAGGCTTCAAGTATAAATCACTCTCATTTTTAGTTTTTTACAAGGAAAAATAATCAAAATTATAAATAACATTCTTTTATAAAAATTTATATAGAGGTAGATTGTAAGGGATCAAAACAAATACTCAAATGCCTAACTAGTGTTGAAATTTCCAAATGAGTTTAATCTATTGGTATAAAATTCCAATCACACATTCCTAGGATCAAATGTGAAATATTAATATAATGAATCAATAGTACTCAAATATTGTGAACATATTGGATGTTGCATTAACTCATCATTTTTATTATATATATAATGAAACATCATGTGCTCTATGGTATTCGATTACATGACTAATCTTTATAGTCGAGGATTTAAACGGAAGTAATGAAAATCCAATGTAGGTGTGTTCTTTTTATTCTTCTTCAAAGTAGTATGTTGATTCATATTTCCAACATCACCTATTGACTTTGATCTATAAGAGGGGAATTTTTTCCAATCATGTCTTCTTGAATTATCTCCGTAATAAATCATACAATCTCTAGCAAAATCATGTATTTCTGTATAATTAATTCAATGCTTGTTAATTTTTTTTTTATATCGTAAAAAGACTCGGGGATCATAAATTTAATAAATGTATATTGGAAAAGTAACAATATCATGAACATATATTTATTTTTTATTCCTCATAGTCATTTGATATGATATGAATTTAGTAGAAAAGAAAGTTTTTAATATTTTAAACTCCCACCATACATCTCTTGATTTCCATCTTCTACTAAATATTGAGACACATTTTTCTACTTAATGATGTTCTCTCTTAAATTTGTCTCTATAGAATCATGTGGAGGATCTAATGATATGTTAAAATCCTGATATGGTTGTCCTATAGTCCCAAAACATCACTTTTAAATTTATTATTTGTATCACTCTAAACTAGTTGTTCTCATATGTTTTGATGTTGATGTTGTTGTCTTGCAATGCCGAAATCATCAGTTATAATGAGTTTCATTTCATTTCCCTTTGTAGATAAAGTTGGGAGATCATTATATTGAATGAAATCCGAGCTCAAAAATGATGTAACATATGATTATCCATGTCAAATATAACCCAACTATTTATCAGGGGATTGCTTCATTATTAAGTGTTCATACACGTCATCTCTTTTCAACCATCTTCTAAATTTACATTTTAGACACATACATATTATTGTCCCATCAACAGATAGATTACAAATTTGAAAATCTAAAAACTCTTTCAAACCCTTAGAATTATGTGGTCCATTCAATGATAATGTGATGGAACTTTTTTCCACATATATCACAATGTGCCAACACTTTATTAAAAAAAACTAATAACATAAGTATTACTAATTAATAAAAGAGATAGATGGAAATAAAAAAACAAAACCCAAGTAGTTATAAAAAGATTTATATAAGTACTAAAAATTTCAACATAAGAAAAAATAAATCAGTAGTGGATGGTATTATGTAAAAGAAAGTCAATAAAAAAAATCATATATGTGTCTCAAACTTCACTTGAGAAGAACAATTAGTATATTTTTTTATCGGGGTCAAACCTTGTAAAAATATTGTCTACTACACTCTTTTACATATAGTAATTTTTTTATGGTTTTGTGTTTTTGGATTTCATGATCATACATATTTACTAAGTCAGGGGTTTGAATATTGAGAGAGGAAATTAAATGAAAAAAATAATTTGATTAAAATGGCCTTCCCAATTCAACCCCTCCTAGTGCGGTTTCATGATATACTGGAAAATTTATACCACTTTTCAATTTTTCCTCAAGGTATCTTTTCCATAAATTAATTAAAGAGTTATGTGTTTTTTTAAACATATACTTTTGGCTCTCAATGTGTTGTAAATAAGATATTTTACAATATATTTATGATTATTAATAACATATTTTACAACACACTGAGTGATTTTATAACTATCTTAAAATTATGAATGATTCAAACCACAATATCAAGTCAACATTATGTTGTAATTATTAGTATAATGACTAGATAATTACAATATAAATTTAAATATAGATTTTGATTTTTACTAGAATATAAAATTCCTTATCTATTTCTAGCATGTTTTTGACAACAAAGAATATTATTTTATAACAATATTATCATAATGTTTATTTGAAATATATGAACCTTATTTAGGGAATACAATTTAATTTTAAGTGTAAAATAATATTCACTAGTATCATTAAAATAATACTCATCATCATCATCATTAATTTTAGATAAAAAAGAATTTATATATTTTGTCAAAACAATAAAACAAATATTAGCTAACAGATTTTATTTATACTTTTCTAACTTATAATTAAAATTATCACTTAAATATTTAAATACAACCAAATTATATTATATTTCCTTTCATCTTTTTTCTTATAATCAAATATTTTCTTAATTTTATTTTTATATATTTTTATCTTTTAATAGAGTAAAATAGGGCATGAGGTGGCCAAGATTCATATATTAAGATCATATAATTACTTCAAAAGTCCCATCATTATTTATAATGTTATTGGATTGTTTTTTGGAAACTTTTTTCCCTAATTTGGGATATCATTCCCTTCTTTAGAAAAATCAAATAACATCACATTTTCTTTCTTTTTTATATTTTTTAAATGCATATTTAAGATTATCGCTTTCTATCTTTTTCTTATTAATGATCATATACATCTACTTTTATTTCATTTTTAGATGCATAATGTTTATAACTAAGTTATTTATTTTTAACTCCTTAAAAAATTTAGATTTATGATTGTGGTAAATATTCTACTCCATCCAAAAGGAAAATATATCAGAACCATCCTCGATTAATATAACATGAGAATTTAATATCCCATGAAAATGACATTATTAATAATATCAATGAGTCTTCCATTCATTTAAGTGGTGTTCACATTATCAATCATTTTAAATTTATCAAAATTCAGTGTATTCATATTATATCTTAATTCTATGATATTATTAGTTCCTTTATAATAAATAATATTTGTTTCTCAATTTTTTAAATTAATAAGAACTTGAGAAACTCTATAAAACTCATTAAGAATAATACTACGTATAATTTTTTTTCATAGATTTCAAATGAAATAGGTTTCAGTTTCATAAAAAAATTTGTATTAAACATGATCAATGTGGCCATTAAGTCAAATAAAATGTTTCATGATAACTTCTAAATTGTGTCATAAAATAAAACTATGATATCACTTCAGTAAATGATGATAAATAGAAAACATAGTGAATATATATCATTTCATACTTAAATTTTCAGAACAAAGCAGTAAGCATGCCGATAATGTATATGATAGAAACAAAGAAATTTAATTTAATTTATATACCAGGATCAACATGTAAACCCCATATAAGAGTCACAAAAATAAATCATTTAACCATAGAGGGTTCACCCAAAAGCTAATATCAACCTCCTAACATGGGATTGGAATTAGGTCAACACTATTGGAACATGAATAGAACAAATATGGGATGAAAAACTGTGTTCATACCACATATTATCGAAAGTAAATCCTCTGTAGGTGCTATCTTGGAAGGAAGAAAAGAAATTAGAAGTTTATATCATCCTTGGATTATGTGAGAGACAAAATGAAGTGAATACAGAAATAAAATTCCATTGAATTCATTGGGGGTACCCCAAATAGGTGTTACCGGATGACCTCCTAGTGGGGATTTCTCGTGGGAGAAGATAATGTAGGAGGAGAGGGTGAATGAGAGGTCTTGGGGGATTAAGGGATACTTTATAACAAGTGAGGGAGAGGGAACACATGGCTTAGGAGAAACCAGAACACCGATGAGGGAGACAGAGTGTTTTTTGAGGGGGGGGGGGGATTCATGGGAAAATGAACCACAAATGATGACTCAGGTTCGAGAGGCTCGGGGGAAATCAGAGCGTTGACGATGGATTGGGGGGGGGGGCTTAGGGTAAACTGGAGTGCCAGTTAGGGGGAAAATGACTGGAACATCGTTGAGGGGGGAAATACCATAGTGGAGAGGGATCATGGTAGGGGTGCTCGGGGGAGGGGTTCATGGGGGGTTCTTGGTGGGGGGGGGGGGGGCGCTTGGGAGAAAGTGTAATTTTTTAATAAATGTAAAAATTATGTGGAGGTTTTTTAAAACCCACTACTAAACTATGAATGTTTGGTAGTGTGGTTCCATCCTATTATTTCAAGGACACATCTGAAGGACTTCTCATAGTCGGTATAACGAGCCTGGTGGGTTTCATGAGACATAGGTGGCATGAAAATGGGGATCCATTTGTTGTTCTATGACATGTATATGGGACTTTAAATGATCCAAATAATATACCAAAGAGCATCACATGATTTTTGTGACATTTCCTTGTGTTATCCCATGAACTGTGTTGTCCATGCGAAGCATATGGGGATCATCATAAATAATATTCACAAAAGTATTCCAACTTTTTAGTCTTTGTTCTATCCTTTTATAGGATATTCCTTAAATTTGTTAAGTGCTTTCTCGTTTAAGTATCACGTGATTCAGAAGATAATAGGTATTTCCTTCTCATAACCTGTTAGAAGTCTTTCAATGATCTATGAGTGATCATGCGATGCGAATATATATGTTTCATGATCTCTTAGGTTGTTCCCTAGGCTTTACCTGACGGAAATACTTTTCGATCTCAAGACCATCCACTCCAAGAAAACTACTTTGTTGTCTGGGTGTGACGATGTGACGATACAAGGATGAATTTTTTCATGATGGTGTGGGATAATTTATAGGCCTCTCCACCCCAATTATTCACCGGTTTTTAGAGTGTCTATTTCAAAAAACTGGATGGATTCAGTAGAGGGATTTTAGGTCATTAATTCCATGAGATCCTATTATAGGTTATTCCAGGGGTGTCACATAATTTTTAGTGACCTTGATACAATCTTATCAACACCCCATTTTTTGAATTATATCCAATTAATGGTTTCTTTACAAATAAAATGGTAATTCCTAGGTTCTTTTACATTTTTTGGTTGATATGTCCAATGTCCTTCGCGAGATCAGGATGCCTGTTGAAAGGATTTCACATGATCCAAGGTGACATGTTTGGAATCTTCCACGAGGTAAGGATGGATTTCCGGGGGGCCTTTGTAATACCATGAAATCATAGTGAGGGGATTTTATGTGGTATTTCACAGTGCACGATCACATCATATAAGGTTTATGACCACAAGAGGCTCCCAGATTTTTCCTTTTTATTTCATTATTTATTTTACAAGGGCCTAGGTTCTTGTGTGTTTTCTTAGGTTCCATCGCAGAAAAACACTCTACCCATCAATGATGTGTTTCATAAACAATAAAGGGTATTATGGTGATGTGTGATCATTATAATAGAGAAACCCTCTTTATTTTATTGGGTTCCAAAGAGGGAGAACATGACTAGATGGACATGTATTAAGCCCTTTGCATGATGAGGGTGACACATCCGTGAGACCTTTAATGACAAGGTGAACATGTCACTAATGACTCCATAGTGTACTGAAAACCACTTCGGCATGTCATGTGAAATTTTTGACCATAATAGGCTCCCAACATTTTGATATTTTCCACCTTATTTTACAAGTATTTTTGGATGGTTTTAAGGAACCTACTTGTAGAAAAATCATATTATTGGGGAACTCATCTGGCTACCAATACATGAACAAAAGGTTTCTTGGAAACCTTTGTGAGAGAAGAAGTAGTTGTCAAAGGGGATCTATGAGATCTCCCACAAGTTATGTGTTGCATGAGACTACCCGCACGACCTTCCTAATGTCATGTGATCTTCTACCTTATAGAAGTTCATGTGATTCATATGATTTTGGTCACCTTATTCTCATTTTATTTTCGAAGGAAAAATACCCATATTCAGGTATTTTTTTCCATATTTATTTTATGATGCTAATTTGTATGACATAAATAAATTCCCCCCCCAGGAGTGACGTCCATGGGGACAATGGATCGATTCTAAGGAAAGTACATGCACACCTGAGGCTTTAGTGATGTCGTGAATCAGTGAACTAGAAGATGAATTGTCTGTTAAGAGGCATTTGATATTCCATCTAAGTCCCTATAAATAGGGGAATAAAGGGAGGATAATTCACCACTTACTCAATTTTCAGAACTCCTATTCCTTGCCTCCATTTCTTTATCCTTTCTCAAGACCTTCTTGTAAGAACCGGCTAAAAGATAAACTAGTGAGACCATTTTATGATAACTGCTTTACAAAAATTTCTTTTCTTAGGCTCTCATTAAAATAAACTACAAACTCATCATCTTTAGTTTTTTTATCATTGTCCATATTTAATGCATGGTTGTCTTTTGAAAGTTTCACATTAACTTCATTCTTAGTCGTATGACCTGTAACGCCCCGACCCCAGAAGCCCGGAGCTGGTGCGTTATTACATTACATTGACATGATTACAACAAATAAAATCTCTAAGGAATAATCAGTTTATTAGTCTTGGAGAAACTATATACATACATAGATACCATTTTACATTAGGAAATGAAAAAAACATAACACATAACAAAATCTAATAAAATTCATCCCTGAAAACTCCATAAATGATCTCTTCTTCATAACCTAAGGATGAAAAAAATTAAAGGGGAAAGAAAAAATACTCATTAAGGGATAAATAGGGCGGAATAATGAATCAATAAAATTTTAATCATAATCAATTTGATAAAATCAATATGGCATGGTGAAAAAATGAAAAACACACATTATCAATAAACTGAGAATGATAATGCCCCCATATATTTTTTCATAGAGAAAGCCTCATGGAAAGTAATAACTATATAATAAATAAATATAATTTTTATTATCTAGACATCATTGATCTCATAAAATAACCATAATATTGTGGAGATGGTTTAATTCGTTGGGTAGATACCCGTATGATTCTGTTTTGGAAAAAAACTCGAAGGGTTTGTTGCCAAGTAATTTTTCTCGTGAGACCTGTCGATACATCAAGGGGATATAGAGGGACATACCATAAATATGAGTCCAAATAATTCCTTATAAAAATATTTAATACAATAATAATATTTCTTTGTAATATGCATATTGAGTATAGGATCAAGATTCATCAATATTTCCACATTCAAAGAAACTTTCCACATAAACAACGTATGTAAAATTATATACTACTAATATAATAATAATATAAATGTATCAAGTACATGGATATATAATTTAATTAAAATTTCAAAAGAAAATGATCTCAAAGGGGCAAGAGTTCCACCACATAAGAAAAATTAGGTACAAAATACCAAGTAAATCACAATGAAATGGAAATTGAAACAAGTCCCTTATAAAATTGTAATAAATTGAGTTAATAATCAAAAAGTGAATCACTGAATAACATGAATATAAAAATAATCATGATATTATATATCAAATTTTAGTAATCATACACCACATAAATGAAATAAGTGGCGAATAATGGAAATCTCATGAAAATAAAAGTGAGATGAGAAACCCCTTACCTTTTGTCTGAATGTGTTCTTCCTTTGATCTTAAAATAATGGATGGTAAAATTAAAGCCATTAATTTATTAATTAATAACCTTATAAACATGTATTTCATTCATTATAGTTTTATTAATATCATTTATGTTCTTCTTGATAAGTTATAATATTGAATTTTGTCGTTCTGGAGTGTTCATTTACTTGATTTTTTTGATCGGTTTTATTGGCTATGAGTAATGGAGTTCATGTAGAATTGTAATTACTTGTTATTAATTAAAATATATAATTTTTTACATTTATAAATATAATTTGGTTATATGGTTTTATTATGAATCCTTATATCAAATTTTAATGATAAACTCTTGGATTATTTTGATGGTTTTTCGAGAACTCATTTTGATTTATAATTAAATATCATGTGTAAAAAATGATTACATAGCATAAAATATGATATATTGAATATATTATTATCTGGTTCAACCATAAAAATTGTTTCATGACCAGAATTGTATATGTAATAGAAATTGAAAACTCATCGTCCTTGAATTAACACATCTCAGACGATGTTTTCATTTTAGTAGAAGAGGAGGGGGAAAGGGAGAGGATGATGAAATCTTCCATTATCATAATAAAATTACAATACATCAAAGGTAACATAATCATCACATCATTTTGATGAGGGAGGTTAGGGGAGAAAAAAAATAATGGGTCTTCTAAAAGAAGTTGAAAGTGAAAAAGAAGAGAGGTTTACCTTTTGAGTACTCCTCCTTGAGAACCTCCTTAAGGCCTTTGTTTTGGGACCTTTGGTGAGACTATAAAGAATTAGACATGGGGGTAGGGCTTTAAAAGTTTATTTGAAATATATAGGGAATGTATAAAAGCTTTATTTTTTTGAGAGGAAGAGGGGGGGGGGTATATAGTGTGAGAGAGGAGGGTTTTTGCATTATTTTAGTCATTAGTTTTTTATTTTTCTCAAGACAAGAAATAGTATTTATTCTTGTGAACAAAAATAGTAATTGGTGCATGTGATTTCTAAACAATTTCCATTTACATCAGTAAACACTCAATCATGATGTATATATTCATTTATTTTTTATATTTTGTAAATTATCTAAATTCACTATTCACAAAAATTCAAGTATTTCAGAAAAATCCCAAAAATTCACCCCTTCCATTTTTGACCTATAGAATCAAAAAATGAAATCCATTTTATGAAAAT